>JAXQQM020069369.1:0-237824 GCA_034641835.2 Pinus albicaulis | reverse complement strand
GGAATCATTCATCATAGCTAATGAAAACTTTGGTTGGTTTAAATGCGGCAACTCCGAAAAAATCATTCTCTTGCCAAAAAATTCCCTATATTTCACATCTATATGCTTTTCACCATCAGTGAATCCTTTCACTTCTACATGCTAAATCCTAAATTGGTGGTGACGATCCATTTGGTGAAATATTGATAAGATACTAGTATGTGGAACCGTTGAAAATTTTCAAATTATAATTGCAACCCACGGGGTTAACGGTCACATTCCTTTCAAGATTTTAGTATGTGGAACCGTTCAAAATTTTCAAACCATAATTTCAAGTCATGTTTATTTCACATATACAGGCTATTTCACTATCCGTAAATCCTATTACTGTCGTGACTATATACTGCGGGAAATAGTAAAAAAAGCAACCGTCACAAATTCTTTTCTCAAGATTCTATAGAACGTTGAATATCTTCAAACTGTAATTACAACTAACATGATTATTTCACATCTACAAGGTCTTCACCATCAGTACATCCTAAATCTGCAGTGAAATCCAATGGGTAAAATAATGAATCGCGCAACGGCCACATTCCTTTCAAAATCCTTGTATGTGGAACGGTTTAAAAATATCAAACTATAATTTCAATGCACAGGGTTATTTCACATTTAGACTGTGTTAAAAATTCGTAAATGCTAAATTTGCAGTGATCCATTGGGTGATAGTGCATCAAGCAACCATCACAGTTTTTCAAGATTCTAGTATGTGGAACTGTCAAATTATAATTTCAACCTTCACATCATTATTTGATAAAAAATATATAATCCATACTCCGAAAATAAAATATTTAATCATTACTAACCCTGGCAATACCCGTGGCCGTCTTACTTTATTCAATCAGACTATTCATACATATTGGATAGTCAAGTGCCTTATAGCAAAGATTAGTCAGAGTCTCCCTCCTGTCCAACCTAAGACAGACCCGCTAAAGATATAACCTCGCCTTGACGCCCTGCTTCAGGACATACAGAACCAGCTGCAGCATATCAAGATCACTCAATATCAGGCAAGTGATCGAATTAGCATATTGGATGATCGGGTAGGCTGAATGGAGAAGCTGCTTCAGCAGTTGCAGCAAGTTGATATGCCTGGGTCTACAGTGAAATACCCAGCTCCAATTTATTCATCAGATGGCTAGTTGTTTTCCTTATTATGCTTTTTGATGCACTTATTAGTTGTATATGAACTCCCTTTATTTCATAAGTATGTAGATACTTCAGTAGTAGGACAGATAGCTCATGTGACTTATAGACGGATGAAACAATTTAAATTTTGGTTTGCTTTTCATGCTTTGAGGTGGCCAACAGACCTGGTTTCCTACGGGCAGGTTGAGGCCACATACTGAATTTTATCTTTTGTAGCCTGTCCTATATTTATAAATAGAAAATAGTGCGGTCCCTCCAAATTTACAAAAATAAATAAATAAATAAATATTTAATCAAAATGTGTACAAGGTGGATTTGAGTTAAACTAAATACATGCTAAAATATAAACATTTTAGAATTAAAAATATTTAAATATCATGTTTCTTTAAATTTTAATAATTTTTTTAGCTAGATCACGAGGGGATGTGTACCAAGTCGATTTGAATTAAACAATTTTATTAATTTAAAATTTAATTTTTTCTTAAAAAAAATAAAAATAAAAATATATGGTAAAATCAATATTTTTTGAGTCTAGTGGTTCATTTTACACCTTAGTTTTTTGAGTCGAGTGGCTCATTATACACCCCAATATGAAGGGATATGTAAGTTTGTTTTTAGTCCATGCTGATAAAACTAACTATTGATCAAATAGCTATCCATGTGAGAACTTGGAGAGTGTATACACACATACACACACTCTTATTGCTGAATCAGATGAGCCTAAATTATATAGGCTTTCACACTAATGGGATGGTTTCAACCACTCCCTCGAAAGAATCTCAATCCTATCTTTATGATAACAACAACCTAACTATGGATTTCTCCATTAATTCCAACACTTCCCCTTAATCTAGAAAGGGTACTAAACAATAACATACGCTTGCTGGTCTAGTCTCATCTAGGCTTACAATAAAAAGAAAGCATAAAAAACTTGACAATAGAGGATTTCATTTTCATATTTATGCTTCTGAGTCCATATTTGTTCATTCTATGTCGAGGCTTCATCTTCACTTTCCTCACCGTGAGGTAGTGATGTATTTTCACCTCATTTCTTCTCCAGTGATGGAAAGCTTGAATGCTTATCCTTGCCCTTTTGAAATTTAAGACAGGCTTAATAGGAGACTATTTTCTCTCACCATTTCTAGTGTCACGCATGTAAATTTCAGAAATGTTGTCATCTGCACACACATAAATAATCATGAGATTATCACATTTTAAATTCTCTCCAACTCTGTCTTCTTCTACCACATCTTCGCCATCAACTTCATGTGGCTCGTCCAATTGATCTTCAACACTTTGCTCATATTTACGTCCTTCTTGAAGATCAACTTGTGACTCTTCAATATCAAGATCTTGCACAACAGATTGTGCCTCTTGTTTCTCGTGGTCATCAACAAAACCACATTGTTTTTCTGAAAAAATTCTACCCATGCTACCCAGGCTAATGCCTACAAATGCCCACATGAAAAATATCATCATCATCATCATCATAATAAAAAATATCTAAAAATATAGACATGTTGTTAAAGGTCCAGCTTATCTAGTTTTATCTTTCTTCCAGATTTTGACTCCACTCAGTCTTCTAATGAGCTCCAACAACCTCGTTACCACGTAGGCGAGAATCCTCCCTTTGGCAGCTCTTCAATAGTAGAACCTTGTAGACTGTGGCTTCTATGCCACGCAGGGCTTAGTGCCCTTAGCTCTTGCGATGAGCAACAAATGGCCTCTCAACAAGCTGACAACGTTATCAATGTCTAATTCTGATGCATGTAATTAGTAATTTCTCATGACACATATTTCTGAAAAAGACGCAGCAAATCAATTAATATATTTTTTATTAATGAATGCTTTCCTCTTGCAACACCTTGCGAGATTACTAGTTTGATCCCTCGAAAAATATTCTACGATGCCACTCCTGGACACCTCAGCATACGATCCCCACAAACCCTTCCTTCCAAGGTCAATTTTCTTCAAGTATATCTTCTTCAGCGTTTGTGTGTAAAGTCAATTGTATAACTTTGTCCATCATACAATCTGGATGTAGATAGAATTCCATGTGGCCTGGACCGCAACACAGAAAGATACAATGTATGCCTTATTAGAACCTGTAACTGGTCAAAATTGCAATTTCTAATGTGACTTGGAGCTTTCAGTTTGTTGGTTTCAGCGACTCGGCCAGAAATGGGCCGTGTATACACCTCACGAATACACCTTGACACCTACACACGTTTTCCCCAAAATATAAACTCAGGCTTTCAAGTATAAACTGACGTGGAGTGAGAGTTTCTCTGCAGCAATCGGCCACACCATCAAATTTTGATAGCGGCCACACCTTCAAAATTTCGAATGAGAGACAGAATATGAAACTATGAAAAAAATAAGAAGCTCTACAGGTAAGTGTTTCACAAACACTCACTATCGATCATACCAACGTAAAAAAAAAAAAAAAAACTTCTCCACGACAGGCCACTGATCGATATTTAAATCAACTTTTGTTGCAGGCCAAATCCACCCTTTAAGTGGATTGAGGATGCGCCCAACAGGCTCACGTAGCATGCATACACCACCTTATTGTTGAATTTCACTGCAACATATATAAAACACAGTCGGGATTCATGAAAAGAGAACACAAGGAAACTGCTGCAGCCTTTCTCTATGCAACTCCACCCAGGTTGACCGGGCTTCAACTTACGGCCTTCAGCCCACGCACCAACTTCTCTTGGTAGTGTCCTATCTCTTGGAAGCGTTTCAGCTAATAGGGCTCCTCCACTCTTTCTTTGTGAACTTTATTTTCCACACACTTCCACAAACATGAACTTGGCTCTCACGAAGATGAATTTGGCAACACACATCCTCCTCTCAGACTTTACGTAAACCGACTCTCAGTCACACAGGCACAAACTCAGCTAGCTTCAACCTGAACTATGTTTATGATAACAACAACCTAACTATGGATTTCTCCATTAATTCCAACACATTCCCCTTTAAAAAATAAAAAATTATGTTCTAAATAGAAAAATAATGTCAAAGGAGTTCCTGGGTGGGTGACCTCCTGGGAAGTCCTTCGGTGCAAACCCCTGATGTGATAATTTATTCTATGCTATTCATTTCACTAGTTTCAATCCCTCTTCTTCACCCCTGTGAGCATGAGCATCACTGGATGCAACGAGTGCTAAGTGGACTATTCAAAAATGATGACATTAATCAGTTACGACTACCTCTCATAGAAATGGTCATAGATGAATGACTTACTTAAAGCAGTTGAATCCCAAAAATTATATCTAAAAACAGTGTTGTCTATCATTTTGAAAAAATGAATATACTCTAAAGTAATTAGAAGTAAAAAATGTTGTAATCTTATGTTTAAATCTTATTTTTTTCAAAAATATTTCAACAAGATATTTGAATAAACTATTTTATAATCTATGCTAACTAAGTTCTCTCCATATCAACTTGTTATATGTCTATATATAGAAAAAAAAAAAATTAAATGTTCAAGGTTAAAATTTTTATTTTGTCCTATATATACTCTATTTAGTATTCAAAATTACAATTTAAACAGTGAAAAATAACATATTATATTTTTCACTCTAAAAATGTTTGCACGTGAAGAAATTTTATCTTTCTCAACTATGTCAAATCAGTACTTAAGATAGATCTATGTTGATTTATTTATATCATAAAGAAATTTGAAGAAATGACCTATAATAAAAAGTGTTTAAACACGGTACCCACTCACCATAAATCAAAAGCCTCATGTACAAATTTTATCTCAATCTAAAAATAAATGTTTTCATTTAATAATTTTTAAATTTAATAATTAAAATGTATCTATTATTTTGAAAATAAAATAAATTAATGAATGAATATTTCGTATCATTTTCAAATTATCTTTGGTGATAGAAAAATCCACTTCTAATTTGAAGCCAATCAAATAAAAATAATTTCATACTTAGTCCAATTAACATTTAAGATTTATTTTTAGGTAATTTGAAGTCATTCCAATAAATAAAAATGCATATCTAATTAGAACTTGATCTAATTGGATATCCAATTAGAACTTGATGCAATTAACATTTAAGATTTTTTAACCTTTAATATATTTAACATAATATATATATATATATATATATATATATATATATATATATATAATATATTTAACATAATATATATATATATATATATATATATATATATATATATATATAAATAATTTTTATATTATCTTAAAAATAAAATAATATTTTATTTTATAAAATGTATATCAAATCATTTTCCTTAAGCAAGGATTAGACCCCTCAAATCTTGAATAATTTTAGTTTTCTAAATATGGAAAAATGTTGAAGATTAACTTTGTCATAAATTTGATATAACTCATACGAGTCATTATGATATAGAATACATAAATTTAGCAAACATAAAATAAAGGTTATACTATATCGGTGTTATTATTATCTGGTGGTAAACTTTTTATTTTTATTCTTTATTTTATTTTAACCATTAGATTAATTTAGGTTTATTATATTTTTTTATTTAATTATGTTGAGAAGTTCATTTTTTTACTCTAAAAGAGGTGAGGTATGCATCTCAAGAGATTTCATCTCTAGACTCTTAGTAGATCCATAATTAAGATTGATCTACACAAATTTAATTATTAATTATAATTATAATTATTAATTTTAGGTTTTTTATTTTATTTTAGTTTTAGTTTTAAATTTATGTAATTTGACTCAGTCAAAATATTATATCTATATATATATATATATTTTACATTTTTTTCCCATAAAAAGGTAAACATAATTTACTTTTTGAGGAATTTATACTTAGTCAATGCATACTCCAAAAACTATCGGAAAATCACATTCCATATATTGTACTTGTCCCTGATTAAATGCTGAGTCAAAGAGAAATTAGAATAACATTTCATTGATAATTAAAATGATATTTTTCAATAATTTAAAACATCAACCATTGGAACTTGGAAAATATAACTCTCACTTGTCTTTCGGTGTACCCATCAATTCTAGAATGATTTTGTTCCAGGGAAAATTTTAAACATGGACTGAAATTTAGAAACCTTGGCAAATCTAGTAGTCCTTCATATGCAATTTATACTATATTTGACAATATTTTAGTAAAATATTAAAAATTTTAATAATTTTATAAAATCTCTTTATAATTTTTTGGAAAAAGCATGCAAAATTAACCCACTCCTAGTTTATCCTAATGTTTGAGTGGTTGTTGAGGTCTAGTTAGTTGAGAGATTCTCTTCCACTTGTTACCTCCCTAGATTAGTGTCTGGTTGAGATATTCACTCAAGAAAGAGATTGTACGTCCAAGATAGACTAGCTGTCTCGAGACATAGCCTTATGCGTTTATATTGTATTATTATTTTCATGTGAATACAAGTTGGAGTGCTTTATGAACATCGAAACTGGTATCAGATCCTCCTGTGTGCTAGACCCCATATGGACCAAGAGAAATGGAGAGTTTTATGAGTATTTTTTTTATTTTTCCCTTTGATTGTTTATGAATCCTTTGCCCATCCTTTTTTTCTTCTACATGATTGTAGATCCAAGTGTGGTTTTTGAGGCTCATTGATGAGAGCTCATTGATCTGTGTGGTCATTTTTGGAACTTAGAGCGGTTAATTGTCGCAGTTGATTTACATGGCCTATGCATGTCCTATAACACTATTGTAGAGCGATTTTTGTTATTACCATCATATTCTCACAGGAAATCACAACTGATTAAAGGAACTATAGTGTTGTAGGAGTGTGTGGAAATATTGATTGAAGAGTTGATTGGAGGTTGTCCAATTCAGATGGAGAGTTCGATCTGTATTTCGCTACATGTAGTTAGTGTGAAGCCATGCATTTTTTCGAAGAGAGTGGAGCACGATGCTAGTGGACTGGCGAGGTGTGCCTTATGAAAATTTATTTTCGATGGGGGCTATAGAATCATGAAAATTCAACTATGTGGAAAAATCTGCCAATAATTGCAGAGAACCTGTACGATCTTAGAACCTATGTGGTCAGAACTTGCAACTTCGTTGATATCTATGAAATAAGTGTTGGTGTACATGCACATAGATTAGTTTTATTTCAACTCTAAATATTTCATGCAATGTGCACTTGTCTTTAGCTAGTTACCTCGAGTGTTGTACATGCACATAGTTGGCATCAATTAGCTTTAGTTCAACTCTAGATATTGTATACGATGTGCACTTGTCTTTAGCTAGTTAACTGAAGTGCTGACATGTGGTGTGCACTTGGCTTTAGCTAGTTAACTCTAGTGCTTTCATGTGGTGCATGTGCACGTTAATAGAAAATAAAGCACACTTAGCTTCAGTTAGCTTTAACTATCCATAGTTATTGTATGTACAACTAAGCTTAACTTAGTTTCTTTATATATTGAGTCTCAAAACTAATATTGATGAACTAATTTCATTTCATTTCTAATTGTTTTTTTTTTTCAACTTGGAAAATTTGTGCAATTATTCTTCAACGAGATCCATATTTGTGCTCTAATAATTTTACATGGTATCAGAGCTACAAGGGTTTGGAGAAGTTTCATGAACAATTTTTTTGCAGGTTTGAAGAGAAAAGAATTGGAAATTATTCGAAGATTTGATTTTCAGATCAAAATATTGGAGAATTTTCGCAATTGTTGCTACAACCACAAAGTGAAATAACAGAATTCCCAACTTCCAGTCTTCTGACTCCATACAATTACCATGAATGGAAGCCAATGATTTTTCTTCATCTTAGGAGCAAAGGCTTGTACCAAATAGTCATGCGAATTGAGACAGAACCAATGTTAGAGGATGAGAAGTCAAATTGGCTTAACAGACCTTACTGGCTTATGTAATATTGTGTCTATCTATGTCTCATGATATTTGTTATTAGATCATAAATATTGAATCACCACATAAAATATGGACTATATTGAAAGGATTATATGGTGATGAAAATGATCTAGAAGAATACCATTTGGAGGCAAAGAGATCAAGTTATTATAATAGCCAAGAAAGTGGTGAAGACTCCAATAATGTGGAGATATATGCTCAAGACAATGTTGAACAAGAATACTTTTCTTCTTCTATTGTTAATGAGCCTGTTGTAGATGATAATTTTATCTTGTCCAATAACAAAGACATTGCACATGAGGAAATATCTTCCTCTGTTAATTATGAAGACACTACTTTCAAAAACATAGAAGTGGACTTTTATTCCACTAATATCGATGATTTTGATGATGTAGATCTGACGAGGTTTCAATTTAATGATGCCCCACATGCACTCTCAGTCGTAGATCCATGCATGATCATGCAAGCATATAAGGAGGAATTTATAACACCATGTATATGCATGCCTATGCATGCATCTAAGGGGGAATTTATAACACCATGTATATGCATGTATGCATCCACAAAGGTATATCTAAAGCCACACATGCAAATCCATGCATCCCTAGAGACAACTATTCGCATGCATGCATATAAGGTACATGAATTTGATCGTCAAACGCATGAGGAAGATGCATACAATCCATATTGGCATGGAACCATGTATAAGGAAATTTAGTCCTTGATCCAAACATGGGAATTGATACCTCTACTTCCAAAAAATGAAGCTTATTCCTCTAGATCCATGATGGGACCATCGATCTTCAGTATTTTCTGAGTTGCGAGAAGACTGTTGATATCTTCACCAAGACTTTCACTGAGTAGAAGTTTCCATTCCTACAAGATTGTCTCTGGGTGAAGGACATGATTGCCTATAAATTATCTTTTCTCTACTTTTTGCATCTAATTTTTTTTCTTTTTCAACTTGGAAAGTTTTTCCAATTATTCTTCAACTAGATCCATATTTTCGCTCTAATAATTTTACAATAAGGCTACCATTTAATAAAATTTGTTGGAGGAGAGCCTGTTCTAAGGAGTGGAAAGATAGTGTTGTTGAATAATTGCTTTGGTGAGGTATGTTAAACTAATGAAGAATCTAGTGTGGTTGTTGAGAGTCAAGCTATGATTGCATAACTGAGGTGCGAGACTGCTTTGCAGGCTTGCAGAGCATGAAGCTATCAGGTAAATTGATTTTTTCCAACAAAATCTGTTTCATGTGACTGTGTGAGAATTTCCTCACCTGTAGGAGTGAACTAGCATAAAGTTATCATTAGCACAACTTGATTAAAATGAGGTGAAAATATGTCCAATGTCGCGTAGGATTGATGAGGCACATTCCTTAACATTTTTGAAATTTGAAGTATAACAACTGATTACTATAATGCCCATCAACCTTCAACTTTATTGATTATCTATTTTTGGAAACATTCTGACGTTCCGCACACCTTCAAAATATTTTGTTGAAATAGCTAGTCACTGAGAAAGAAATCATCGTAGGTAGCAAATGTTGATCAATTGCGACTGGTTTTCCTACAACATTAGAGTTGACCAGCCTCACATGGCCAAAGAATAACATCATGTTGAAAGGAAATTCAAAAGCATAAGTCAAAGGTGGGAGATATGACTCTCAAAAATTGGATTAATCGCATCGGTAAATTCATTCATTTGGAAGGGTAATAATTTTATAAGGCCCCTCATAAATCTCATAAATCACACAACCAAATGTTTTTTTGTTTACATTCACATGTTATGGAAACATATTATACATGGAAAGTGATTACCATAAATTTAGTGTATTTAATTATAGAAATGCAACAGAAGTAATGCAAGGACTTGAGAACTATGATCGGCATGAATTATTTGGCCATTGTTTAAATTTTTTAGAAAATGTCACTGATGTAATTTTTGTTGAAATAATATAGTGGCATTAGTCTAGCCAATTATTGTCACGAGTTTAAGAGTTTAAGTCTCCGTTGGAATAGGCCATTCCAGTAATAGAATTTTTTTTTAACGAAATTATTGACTACCATAAATGATAAAGACACGACCATGAAGATGGCATTAGAGGATAGTGGTTAGAGTTGTATTAGATATTAAAGGATGATGGAAAAAAAGTGAAATTTTGTGTTAGTTTGTGGGATAGACTCACTAGCATGTTGTATTATGAGTCACACATCTTAAGTGTAACCAAGTCTATGGTGTTTTGTAGTGGTCTTTGTAAAATATGTACCTGGTAACTCCATGAGTTGGAGTGTGTAATGCAAGCTTGATTTGGCATGTGTACACCAATAAAGCTCTCGGTAATCTTATAACCACTTTCTAAATAAAAGTTTATGGTAAGCCAAAAACCACTATGTAATTGTAGGTTTGTGGTAAGCCATAAAACACTTGTGACAGTGTATGTAACTACTAGTTTTTGGTAAGCCAGAAACTACTTTGTAGTGTAGGTTTTTGGTAAGCCAAAAACCACATGTGAGAGTGAAGTGGATAGGGATTCTTGTAGGCATGGTTTAGGGTCAACCAAAAAAAGCCTGACCATGGTTTAGGGTAAGCTGTTGAAACCCAAAGCATGGTTATAGGTAATCCGAGAAAACCCATGATGACGATGATGGAGGGGGACTTGCAGGTAAAGGCACATGTATGCACATAATGGTTGATTGAACTATGTACATGAAGGACATTCTAGTAGATTTTTGGTTGCACCAGTTGCTACCCATGCATTCTGGTATGTGGTTCATTTATATGGACGTCAAAATATTCTTTTTTATCATGTGTGTAAGCACGAGTACCCCAATTAGACTTTTCTTATTGAAATCAAGACAAGTATTCAATAAATGGGGGACTTGGAAAATATAATTCCTACTTCTCTTTGGTTTTCTCATCAATTCTAGACTGAGGTTGTTCCTAATATTTGGGAGTTGGTTGAGGTGTAGTTGGTTGAAAAACTCCCTCCAACTAGTTAGTCTCCTAAATTGGTGTGTGTTTGAGATATATTCACTCAACCAAGAATTGTATGTAAAAAATAGACTAGTTATTTTGAGACATAGTTTGATGTATTTATATTCTATTATTATTTTCATGTGAATACAAGTTGGAGTAACTTATGAAAATATAAATTTATATAACATGGATAGCCGCCAATACTAACTTCTCTATGTGCTTGCACGAAAATCTAATGAATTATAAAACTTGATTGAGATAATAAATGATGTGCTCCTAGAGTTGGTCATTTTTCTGAAATAGTAGCATGCCAATGGTAGATTTAACAATTGTAATACAAGACAAACCCTTTGGTACTATATTTCATATAACTCAGTGGAAGGATGATGTAAGTGCATTATTAATAGATGTCTATGTTGGATCATCCCATATGAATGAAACTGCTTTGTTTAGTACATGCACAAAACTCTTGCTAATATTAGTATAATTAGCTATGAATATACATAGAAAATTAGCTTTGATTTTTTAAATCTCAAGTTGTCATATGTTAGGCGGGGGAGACAATTGTAGTGTTTCCTAAACTCTTATATAAGACACAGTTAACACCAATAATATATTGAAAATAGTACAAAAGATACAGTATGTGGATGCAATCCACTCTAATAGTATATGCATCTCTTGAACATTATTCTAAGATAATCATGATGATCAAATATTTTTCGAAAATGAAAACTAAATCATCCAAGATATCATTCAACAATATGTTTCATGTTGTGAAAAGAATACAACATGGCCCACTAGAATAGTGCGAACATTTTTAAAACTAAAATTCATTTTTTGGTATGCAAATGTACTTCATGGAAAAATAAAAGACATTTTATGCTAGTCATCGAGCCATATATTGATTTTATTGTAATTAGAAAATTCAACCGTAAAATAAAATATTTCACTCCTAGCACATGAATGAAAAATTTGAATGAAAGATGATGTAGCACATTTTTCCTTGGAAAAAATTTGTTCAAATTAGGAATATCCTTGCGCATAGATAAAAATATCCATTTAGTTAGAGGAATTGGAACTCATTGAAATTATTAGTGTAAATGTGAATCTCATCGATAGAACAATCTTCTTCTATAAAAATAATTTTCATGATATCGAGATTCCGATAGATATTTTCAAAAAAAATTGGAATGTTGTCCTCAACATAAACACTATGTATTTCTAAATAATCTATGGATTCATTTTCATGGTCCATCATGGTAAGTTGAAACTCTTCTCACTAAACTCTACTAATATGTGGAAGGAAATATGACTTGGAAGGAAATATGACTTCTTAGGGGCATTAGTGGCCTCAACAAATACTTCATTATATGGAAACACAATTTCTAGGAAACTAATTGACATTGTATAGTATGTAGCCCAAACTAGGAACATGAGATTATCCAAATCCTATTTTAACAAGGTATAGAACCATTATTTATAGGGTAGTTGACAATTGATTGATAGGAAATATTAGTTGTAGGCAATGGTGATGTACCATTCCTTCTTGATCAACCTCCATTTGTGATGCAAAGGAAGTATAAAAGACCTATGGATCATGTAAGTAAGTTTTTTAGAATAACAAACTTGTGAAATTAAAGTTAATTAAATTGACACAGAATCAATTTAAGAAGTAGGAGTTGCAAAGTTGAAAGTTCCAATAAAAGAAGGATACACTCCAACATATATATCTTTAGTGATAAGAAGTAGGAGTGTTAAAGTTGAAAGTTCCAATAAAAGAAGGATACACTCCAATACCTATATCTTTATCTTTAGTGGATTTTTGGGTAATTCCTTCCTTCAAATACATCTCAAATCTAGACACTCATAGGATAGGATCAGGCTATGGCGCCCCAAAAAAAAAAAAAAAAACCATGAACACACATGCTTATATTAAAATCTGGACCATTATCATTAATAAATGTTTCAGGCTCCAAAATTCTAAAACTTTGTCATACAGGAACCATTTTACCGGATGCCACTATTGTTATATGAAAATCATTTCAAATTGACGCTTATGTTGGGAAAAATACATTTTAATCGGTCTCCAACATTGTAGTCTATATTTTTGTTTCTGGCTCAATCTGCTGGAACATTGGCCACTGGCCTTAAATATTTCCATAGCGAGCCAATTCATCTGACTCGTTTGCGCTGCTTCCCAGCGCTTTCTTTAACAATTTTCCTTCAATTTCCTCTGCGGACCAAGCTTTTGTAGATCATATTTCTCGATGTTGAGGAAAGCAAGGTTAAATTGAAAGTGGGAAGATGAAGACAGAGAGGGAAATGCCTAATTTAATATAGCTGCTTCAAGTTCGTGAATATATAGGTCAGGTTCCCATAATATTCCCTCTACTTCTCGATCGATTTCCTCATTAGTAGCTTTCTGGTTAGCATGCCCTTTTGTCTCCCCGACCCGTCCATCATCTCCGCAGTATTCCTCTGGATACTTCCTGATTTGCATGCCCTTCAGTCTCGGCAGTATTCCTCTGGTTACTTCGACAGTGGATCAATTTCTTCTTCGTGTTCATTTTTCAATTGAATTTTTCGAGTTTTCGGACATATTTCTTCTTGGTTATGATCTCCATCCTTAATGTCATACTCGGCCATCTTCTATAGAAACCCTCACATTATTTGTGAAAGGGTTATAATGACCTAAATCACACTGGCCATTCTCCAGAAAAACTCTGACATTCCTGCTCAATTTCTTCCTAATTCATGCGTTGACCAGATAGCAATCCCTAAACTGTTGCGATCGTGGTTAGAGATTTTGATTGCAGGAATTATTCGTCATGGCTAATGACAACGTTGGTTGGTTTAGATGCGGGCAACTCCGAAAAAAACATTCTCTGCCAAAAATAATTCCATGTATTTGAAATCTAGATGCTTTTGGCTATCCTTGAATCATAAATCTGCTGTGAAGATCCATTTGGTGAAATAGTGAATAGCGAAACGGTCACATTCCTTTCAATAAAATAATATTTTTTTTATAAAATGGATATGGAGGATTTCAAAACATGAAGGATTTCAGTTTTTTTATATATGGAAAAACTTTAAATGTTAAGTTGGTCATAAATTTAATATAAGTGACATGAATCATTATGATATAGGATATATAAATTTAGCAAACATAAAATAAAGGTTATACTATCTTTAAACTTAAATCTATGTTTAAATCCAATTAGTGTTATTATTATGTGTTGGTAATTTTTTTTTAATCTTAAATATTTTTTTATTTTAAGTATTAAATTAGTTTAGATTTATTATAATTTTTGATTTAAGAAGTAGGGAGAAGTTCAATTTTTTTCACTGTAAAATATATTTTTCTTAAGAGATTTCAGCTCTAGGCTTTTAGTAGATACATAATTAAGATGGATCTACACTAGTTAAATTATTAATTATAATTATAATTATTAATTTTATGATTTTTATTTTATTATATTTCTAGTTTTAGTTTTATTTAATTTGACTAAGTGAAAATATTTGATTCATAATTATGATTATTAATTATTTGTTTATTTATTTTTTAATTTTATTTCTATTTCTATTTTATTTTGACTTGTGAAAATTTTAAACAACACATTACAACATCTCTACCAAAATATCACATTTTTTTTTTAATGAAAAGGTAAAGATAATTTACTTTTTGAGAAACTAGCAACATTACGAAGGAAAACAAAAATGTATACTTGGTCAATGTCACGTGAATGCATACTCAAAAAGTTATTAGAAAATCACAATCCATTTCTTGAGCTTGTCCCTTATTAATTGTTGTGTCAAAGAAAAATTAGAATATCTTTTCATGGACAATTAAAATGGTCTTTTTAAATAATATGTTACATTAGTCATTGGAACTTGGAAGATATAATTCCTACTTGTTTTTGGTGTGATCCTCAATTCTAGAAAATTACATTAGCTTTTCATTAACAATTAAAATGGTTTTTTTCAATAATATGTTACATCAGTTATTCGAATTTGGAAAATATAATTCCTACTTGTCTTTGGTGTGTTCATCAATTCTAGAATGAGTTTATTCCATATATTTTGGAGTTTGTTGAGGTCTAGTTGGTATTTGGGAGATTCTCTCTAAATAGTTAGCCTCCTAGATTGCTATGTGGTTGAGATATTAACTAAAACGAGAGATTGTATGTAAAAAATACACAAGCTATCTTGAGACATAGGTTTATGTATTTATATTGTATTATTATTTTTAAGTGAATACAAGTTGGAGTGCTTTATGAAAAGCTAAATTGGTATCAAAGCTCTCGACTGTTTGGTACTTGGCCCCTTCTAGGCCAAGGGAAATAGAGAGTTTGATGAATATTTTTTTTTCCCTTTCTTTGTTTTCTCATCCTTTTTTTCTATTATGTGATTGAGATTTGAGCGTGGTTGTCGAGGCTCATTGATGAGAGCTCGCTAATTTGTGTGGCCATTTGAGGACCTGAGAGTGGTGAACTATGGGAGATAATCTACATGGATTGTGTATGTCCTGTAGTACTATTGGAGAGCATTGTTTGTTGTTTCCATAATATCCTCAAAGAAAATCATTGTAGCTGATTAAAGAAACTATAGCGTTATGGAAGCATATGGATAGCTCAAGTGAAGAGCTCATTAGAGGTGGTAGAATTCGCGTGGAGATTCCGATTAGTATTTTGTTTCATATTGTTGGTGTGAAGCCATGCATACTGTGGAGGAGAGTGGAGTGTGGCACTCGTGGACTGGAGAAGTGTGCCTTATGAAAATTTATTTTCACTGGGAGAGATAGAGTCAATAAAATTCATCGTTGTGGTGAAATCTGCTAAAAATTGCAAAGAAACTATACAGCTTAAGACATGCATTGTCAGAACTTCCAACTTGCAGGAGATCCCAATATGAGGAGCAGAAAGATGGCGTGGTTGAATAATTTTTTTGGTGAGCCATGTTTAGCTAAAGAGTAATGTGGTGTGGCTGTTGGGATTCAAACTATGATTACATAACTAATGTGTAATATTGGTCTGCAAGCTTACATAGCCTGAATCCGTCTAGTAAATTGATTTTTTCCATCAATGTTTCTTTTGTGTGACTGTGTGAGAACTGGCTGACATTTAATAGTCAATTGGCATAATGCTATCATGAGCGGAACTTGCTTTAAAGGATATGAAAAATATTTCAAATGTCACATAGGATTCGATAAGGTACATTCACTGACATTGGTTTTTACTTTTAATAAGCACGACTAATCACTCTAATGTCTTTCAACCTTTAGCCTTGTAATTCATAATGATCTTGTCTTCTCTTCATTGATGAGTTTTCAATGTGTGAGTTTTGACCTGAGCCATTCCATTATCAATGTGTCAAGACTCCAAACTCTACCCATATGTCAACTACTTATGATCATTCTTAGGAACATGAATCCTAATTTTTGTAGGTTTAAATTTTTTCACAAGTTTGCTCTATTGTGGTCGAATTTGTGGAGGTTATCTCAAAATTTATTGCAGGTACCATGGATCTAAATTTATTATGAACTTTCAATACTATAACCAACTTTGTGTAAATTTTTCATCGATTCTCACTTGGTTAGGGTTATAGATGTTGATGAAAATTTTGTGTGCATGCATGAGAGTTTGGTGCAAATGCATAATGTTGTGTAGCATTAGTGTGATAAATATGGGATAGTGCAAAGCATAGTTTTGAAGATTAGTCTGAGTTGACTCGTACCTAATAAACTCAGTCAAGTTGATTGCTGGTTCAACGGTTAATTGTTGGTTCAATGGATAGAAGATCTTGGAGACCCAAATACCAAAGGGGAAAATGGAGCCCTTCATGGGGTTCTGTTTGTAATTCTCCACCACTGCTACCTTCCATTCTTCCTCAAAGCCCTCTCCAACCTCAATATTAGTGCTAGTAATTGCATGAGAAACAACACTACGCTTAGCATAACTAGAATGCTTTTTCCAAACTACACGAGAACTAATTCCCTCACCAGTCACCATGTGCCATGCTTGGTCTCGGTGGTTCGCTTCCTTCAACTCTTGGTTCAACTATCATATATTCATTGGAACCAACACCCCGAACTCCACTAGACAACGACTCACCATTTCGTACTAGTAATTCGCCATTTGTACTAGTGATTGGCCATGATTTTACAAGATAATATAATCTCGTGAGAGATTCGCCAAAAAAATTATATATACATATTATATTATTAATAAAATCACCTTCCATTTTTCCTATGTATCATGGGGATTCACCCATTTATGATACATATAAATTTAGGGTGGTTCTTAAAATTTTCCCTGCTAGTGCTTTGATACCATTTGTAATGACTCTCAATCCCCAATTTTTTTTTTTTTCTCACCACAATTCGACGATATGTGAATTAAAATTTCCTTTATTTCCATAACTTTCTAGCATTATTCATTAACAGTAAAGATCCTAGTCTCCTACTTCACCATTACCCTTAAGATATATTTGGGAATTTAGTTAATTCTTAGTCTTAAGTTCCCTAATGCAATTGTGACAATTTCAACATTGTCAAGAATTAACATATTTGTTATGAAATTATTTATTATCTCATTCTCTTTTACCATGCCTTTGATAATGTACATATACATATATTTATGAGCCCCCCTCACTTAATGTATCTATGTACCACATTTTTTTTTTCAGAAGAAAAAAAACGCTGTATATATTAAAAATATATCAGTACATGAGCTACATACATACTCGATTGAAAACAAGTTCAATGAGATAACCTTCATTGCACGGTCAGAAAAGTGTCTACAAATTCATGAGGTGAATTTGCATCAAAGAACACTGGCCGGCACATCATTTCAGGGGGATATAATCAACCCCTAGCATAAGGAAAACATACATTTCTGTGGAGGAAATTGCAAAAAGAAAGCGAAAGCAATAGATATAAATTCTTGATAACCAAACCTTGCCTATACCTCGTCCAGAGTATATCCGCACAATAGGACAGAGGTAACACTAATCAGGAAACCTATAAGATGATAAAAAAACGTTGTTGTAAAGCATGACAGGCATTCCTGATCTGTCAAAAAACAAAACAGTCACTATAATAATCTGGCTCGCTTGTAATAAAAAGAGGCTCGCTTGTCAGGAAACATCCGCCACACTTGATCCCGTGACGCACCAAAGTGACCCTACTGATCAAACACCCAAACCACGGGCGCGAAGAGACAAACATGAGACATCAAAGGGATAATGTGAAAACATTTAGAGTTACTGTTTTCCCCTGTAGAAAATTGTAGTCTGTCGTGTACCCGAGCAGGAAGAGAAGCTATCCTCTGTCTTACAAGAGAGAAATGAGTCATGACTGCTGTGTATGTAGAGACAGTCGTAGATAAAACTGTAAGGAAACCGGCTCGCTTGCCCCTGTGTATGCTGTATCTGTATGTCATATGTGGCACTACTTCAAAAAAGACAAACCCAGAACCACGTCTGCTAACCAGAAAAATGACATATGAAAATCTGTAAATCTCTATGTCTATGTTTATAATCCTTATTGGATCCCGACACACTGTAATAAAAACAAAGATCTGAAACAAAATCGGACAGCCTCTCCATATACTAGCTTCTTGTTCATGGTAAGGGAATGTTGAAATCCTGGATCTTCCTACCATTCCTGTACCAATAAACCTGTAAGACCCCAAAGTCTGCCCGTAAACCTCTCTTTGACAGTCCATCTGCTCGTGTGTTGTTTTCCCGATATATGTGGGAAATCCGAGGGCATTGCATCCTATTCCATAAATTCTGAGTACGTTCCAGCCACCCACGAAGATGCGGGGAGAGAAATTGAAACCTGTTGGTGACCCAGCCAATTACCGTCTTCGAATCCCCATATATGTTTATATCCTTCAAAGAAAGATCCGAAGCAACCCAAAGGCCCCCCCAAAGCGCCATCAACTCTGCTTTGTTATTGGAGCCGGGGCCTCCATTCCAGAAGAGGTGAATGCGCTCGTTTGCTGATAACTTAATCCATACTCCGCACCCCGTTGAATTATCCTCAGATGCCCCGTCAAAAAAAATGGCCGGTAGAGAAATGTCATGAGGTCTGAGACGGTGGGAACAGTCTGTCTCAATATCCTTCAGCGTAGGGCACTCATCAATCCACCTGTGTATGGCTGTGAAGATCTTATCAATGCTGAAAGGGACTCCTTCAAAAATCAACCTATTCCGGGCCTTCCAAACTTCCCAAATGAGAAAGAAAGGGAGTACGTAAAACTTCGAATGCAATTTCCCCCATTCATTTGCTGCCGAAAGGAAGTCCTGGGGCATCCATTGAGAATCCATGTGATAATCACTGAAAATACCCCATAGCTGTCTAGAAATCGGGCAAGTGAAGAATAAGTGTGTGATTTTTTCCTCAGCATTGCAACAGAGGGCACATCTGCCCGGGCCCTGGTGACCCCTCTTCAACAGGTTCTCCCATGTAAGAACCTTACCCATCCACACCAGCCATCCAAATATTGTAATTTTGGTGGGCAATTTCCAGCTCTAGAAAGGAATGAAATCCAAGGAGACAGCTCCTGCATTTCTGTGTATAATGTCTCTGTATACGTCTTTCACAATAATCGCGTTGTGATGCATTGGGCCCTTCCAGCATATGTAGTCACCCCCTGGGGCATAGCAAAGTCCAGCGCCCCGGAGAACGTCTCTGATAGCGTCCCATTCCACCGCTGCCACGGCCTGCAATCCTAGTTGACGTGCAGATTGAAAAATTGGAGCGTCAAATGACCATTCTCGGATGCACTGTGAAAGAAAGTGTATTCCCTTATGCGCCAAAGAGTGGATCAAGTGATTCGAAGGCTGCTGTCCTGATTGTATGTTGGCCATACCCCGCCATCCAATCGGAATGCGACTTCCATTCCCAAAGGACCATACAAGGCGCTGTTGAAAGTCCGGCACAATTTTCTTGAAGCTGGCCCATATAACCGATATTTGCCTGGGAACGAGGAAGGCACCGCAGCAGATTTTATATAGGATGTCGCCTTCAATATACTTCGTTTTTATGATAACAGACCATATGTTTTTCCCCGAGACCGCCCTCCAGAACGATTTCATGAGAAGAGCCTTATTAAACGCCCGCGCATTCAGTATGCCCCATCCATTCTGTTCTTTAGGTCGACTGAGAGACAGTAGGCTGCACAGATGGTATTTTCTCTCCATTTTAACACCTCCCCACAGAAAATTTGATATAATACTATTGATCATCCTGTTTATGGCCTCTGGAAAGAAGAGAAGGTGGCCCCAATAAACGACCATCTGAGATAGAACTGCTTGGATCATAATCAATCTCCCCCCCATTGAAAGCCATCTGTGCGTCCATCTTTCTATGCGTGCTCTAATTTTATCCACCAGCCAGTACCAATCTCTATTTCTGTATCCGCATGGCTTGAGAGAGAATCCCAAGTATTTGAATCCCTCATCAGCCTGCCTAAAATCCACCCCAAGGAACTCCGCAATGAACTGAATCTCCGTTTGGTCACCATAGTCATATATAAGGAAAGACTTGTCCTTATTCATGTGCAACCCAGTTGTAGATTCAAAGCGAGAGAAAGTGATGTGAATATGAAACCAATAATTCCTATTAAGGCTCCCAAATATTAGTAAATCATCTACAAATAGGGAGTGAGAAATGGATACTGACCTTGAGAATGCATAACCCTTCAGAGTACCCCTCTATTCAGCCCTGTGAATGATCTTGCTGAAACCGTCCATAACCAGAATGAATATCAACGGCGATAAGGCGCATCCCTGTCGAAGACCCCGGCCAGCTTCAAAAAACTCAGTGGGGATGCCATTCACGATAATTGCGTACCGAACTGTTGTAATACAGGTCATGATCCAACGAATAGTCCTGATAGGAAGCCCAATTTTGAGCAGAATAAGGCGAATAAACGACCAGTCCACAGAATCGTAAGCCTTGTGAAGATCCACTTTCATCATAAGTGCCTCTTGTTTCCCTGCATGCATACAATGGAGCACCTCCTGTGCAATTGCTATGGCGTCGTGTATGGAACGACCTTCTAGAAATCCATACTGTTCCGGAGAGATATGCATCGACAAACATCCCTTCATCCTATTTGCGATGATCTTAGAGGTCACCTTATAAATCAGATTGCATAATGATATGGGCCTGAAATCAGAGAACATTGTGGGATCTGAGGTTTTTGGTATAAGGGCTATAAACGTGGAGTTGAGGCTTGGGGGTATGTAACCTTTAACTCTGAAACTCTCCACAAGATCCGTAATTTCCTTACCCATTAGATCATAAAAATGGACGAAGAATTCTGCTGGCCACCCGTCTGGACCCGGGCACTTGTCGTGTGGAATGGATTTTAGTACTCCGAGGACCTCTTCACTGTCGATAACCTTGTCCATTTCATCCACTTTATCAGCATCAAAAAATCGGTCCATATGTTCCAGAACCCACGTTTGGCAATCGGCATCTATTGAAGGATCCTTTCTATAAAAATCAGAAAAATAGGAAAAAGCTTCCTGTTTAATCTCCTCGGTAGATATAGCGACACTGTTATCATGTCTATAGATCCGCCAAATGGAATTTTTGCTGCGCCTTTCGTTTGCTGTCTTATGGAAAAACTGCGTGTTGAGGTCCCCCTCTTTTATCCAAGCTATACGGCTCTTCAGCAACCATGTGACCTCTTCAATTTTCAGAATTTTGTTTTTTCGGCAACTAAGACGGGCTATGATATCCATAGACTGAGTCGCAGGGGCAATCTGAGAGAAAGATATAAATAATTGCTCCATTTGTCTGTTGATCTCAGCAAGTTCTTTTTTAAGGGATTCCTTTTTGGCAATCTCCCAGGCTTTGGTCTTCTTCTTGATGGCCTTCATCTTATATTGAAAACAAGCCCATTGACTGTGAAAGACCTCGGGCGCAGCCTCTGCCCACGTAGTTCTTACCAAATTTATGTAATCCGGATCATCAAGCCAGACGCGGTTAAATTTGAAAGGTCTGCCCAGCACTTTCTGCTCTTCGTTCCACACCAGTTTAATTGGCATGTGATCTGAAACGTCGGACACCATAATACTCGATCGCGGCCATCCCCACATGTCCAAAACATTTACCTTCACTAAAGCTCTGTCCAGTCGTTTTCCGATGAATGCCCCTTCCGCCCTTTTGTTTGTCCATGTGGGCAGCATCGGCGACGGGCGAATATCCACCAGCTTGGCATCGTTGAACATATCGGACAAAGTCTGAGAGAGTGGGTCTACTCGAGCCATCTTACCCCATATTTATACTTACTTACCTCAATTCTAATTAGCTAACCTCTTTCATTGGATTTATATATTAAAAAGGATCCTCTTAATAAAATATTTTAATCATACTATGAATTTATACATATAATGTATACTATATAGGGTCTCTCTTACTTTAATTCTCTTTGGTATCTATTTTAGTTACATCCGCTATTTATCATGGTTTTGAATTTGATTACTTCAGAGTTTGTTCGAATTTCATCTAACATTAATTAGTTATTGATTATATGTTAGACCCATATCTTTCCTTTTGCAACTTTAAAATGGTACGTATGACTACACGTTGGTCATACCACCATAATGACATACCATTAAGTTATCCTCGGGCTTGAGGATCTTAATTGACAACTTGACTTCAACATTGCGTGGATTGAATTTGTCTATACACCAAAATGTGGCTTAATATATCTTGAATTACTTCACATTAAGTTTATACCTAACTCGATGTATGAATTTTGGGATAGGTATTAATGTTGTCAGTTCATGAATCCAACCTTAAAACGAATGTGAACCCTATGGAGATTTTACTGTACTTTCACATCTTCAATTACATTAACTCTTCTGCCATTGTCGTAACTCCTCTAGTACCTCATCATGTGACGGTTTTGGGATTCACCATTTTGAAGCCTTGATACGAGGAAAGTTCCTAATCAGTTGAAACTTGTATGGTTGAGATCAATTAGGGTTTTATGCATAGTTCCATTTAAAAAGTTATTTTCTCAGTGATTATCATCCTTTTATTTTTCTACCGAGAGCTACAGTTCGTCTTCATAGTGATTGTGAGCAGAATCTATGATTTCAATATGTCGAATCACCGCAACCTATTTCAACCATTCCTCCTAATCGGTTTCTAAAGCTGGGTAAGATTATTTAACTTCATTTTTATTGCTAAATTTTATAAGTTCTCTGCTCCTGTCTAAATGCCATCCTGGATTTTAGTTTTAATGGCGGCACGTTCTCTTGCATGTTTAACCATGGTTTTTTTGGTTAATAGTACACTATTATTTGCTTATTACCAGCTATATTGATAGGCTTAGTGAAGTTCTGGCTTATTTATGGTTCGTTTTCATTCATGAATTAAATCGAGCTTCTTCTGCTAAATTTGCACCTCTTTTCTTTTTTCGTTGAGCCGGTTATATAGTTGCAAGTTCACCTTCAATATTGTCTAAAATTCGATATATTCCTACTGATGTTTGGACGTAGGACTATAACTGGTTGAAGGTAATTGGAATAGGGACAATGTTGGCCCCTGAGGTCTCCCTTCCATCTCTCTTAATCCAACAATTACGTCATGTATTCATGGTGTGGTTTTTGAATTTCTTTCGTTCAGGGTTAAGCTCGCTTTTTACTCATGATAGTTTCTTCATACTATTTTACCATACATTTTTATTTTATTTATTTTTTTATACTTCTTCTCTAATCATAATTTGGGTATGGCTAACTTATGACATTTATGTGTATAGGTAAGCAACTTTGCTACCACATATTTCTAATCAAGTTCGGTTTCCTTTTTCCATTTGAGGTTTCGACTTGGATTAATCGCTCCTTGATTGTCATATAGGTTGGTTCTTCATCATCATGAAGACTTCACCATTCCAAACCTAGAATCTTAGTTTAAATTCCCCCTTTGGGTGATTCATTTTCTTTTTGAACTTGATTCCAAGAATCCTAGACAGTAACTAGATATCATATAATTGACGGGATGTAATTTATTTGACCTTCTTGGCCAGTGTTCTTAACTATAATATAAGTTAACTGTATAATTGATCTTTCAATTTCATTTTAAAAGGTTACTTAGGTATAGAGGCACCAATACCCTTTCCAAATATTAACTTATAGTTTTATTCTATAGGTATTACAATTATCATCATAGGTATCTTATATTTTTATAAAGAGAACCCAACTACTTGATTCTGATACTTAAGTATCAGTTTACTTTATTAGACATAATTCTTTTTCCTGTTTTGTATACTTGTTTTATTATATACTATCTTCGGTCTTCACTAAATTTGCAGATTAAAAGTAAAAGAAAAATCATGTTTCTGTGCAAGTTCATAATTGTAAGTTATTTGATGTCTCTGAGGCATATTGACAACAGTGTTATATTCATTTTCTATTCATATTAATTTTAATATATATATATATATATATAGACAGAGGCAGGTTACAAATCTTTATTGAACTATTCGTTGGGTCGAAACCAATCAATAATTTCCTACATATACAGATTTGTGCATTTTCTGTTTATACAGGTTATTCATATATTTCTTTAGACTATGCAAAAATTTATTCTTTTACTAATCTGTTGCAGTATTTAGTACTAATTATCTAAATGTATTATTCATGTACATTTCTTTTCTAAATTTTGCATCAATTACTGAAACCAAGTATAGTTATCAGTGTACCTTTTTAATTCACCAATCTTAACTAGTTATTCAGAACTAAAATCTGTTTTATTTCCTTTACTACAACTATCTTAAATTTCATAATTTATGCATAGGGTTTTTCGTATGTTTCCAGCACCAGACCATTTTGTGTTTTCGTTACTATTCAAAATCTCTAGTTACTATGGGTGGACTCTTGCATGTTATGTGACTGTTTCATGTTATGTTTTTTCTTCTAACATTTATTTCTAAATTTATCTTCTGTAACCAATACAATAGTATATAATGGTATATGAATTTCTAGTTATAACAGTAAGACTATTTAAATCAGATCTAAAATTTACTTTAGATTACGCATGGGATATATGGATAATCTAATCAGTTTATAAATAGCATTTCAACTTACTAACCCGAAAATTAAATTCTTTGTGAGGTTCCTATCTCCAGATGTAAACCTGTCGCTACGTTTAGACATTACGGAAGATGGATCTCAACAGACCGTGCCAATACAACTATACAGATTGCAATATTTCTACCATGGAAAAGTCTATTAAATGTATGGGCGTTTAATAACTCATTTTATTCCAAGATAATTAAGTTATATGAAATCTACAAGTTTCACTTAAGCACGTTCACATTTTTACTAACCATTTCCTAATCAGGTGTGAGTTAACACATATTCACAATTTATATCAACCAATAACATTTTGGTTAGGTGTGCATACAATTTTTCTCTGACCAGTTTCCACCCAAACCTAGATTTCTCTCTCTGTAACTCACCCCCAAGCCGAGACTTTAGCTCCCAGTGATAGACAACCCTTCGTCTATCTTGGAGAAGCTTATTTAAGCTTTGCTCTCCCCAAGCCTATTTCCAATTATTGCGTTTAGTAATTTCAAGATGCTTTCTTCTTGTTTTTCCTAGGATTTCCCTCTGTTTCTTCCACTGAGGCACTTTAAAGCTGTATTTTTCTGTTTTTCCAGATTTTTCCACCTCTTCCCAACACTTTCCTCTTTATTGGGGAAAATTAGATGTTTATCTCCAAATATAATTTTTAGTAACTTGTTTTATTCCCTTCAAGGATTTCTGGAAGGTGTGGTAAAGTCTCATCACCTTATCCACATCCTCATGTATTTAGGTTTATGATATCAATTCACAATCTTCCACCTCTTCCCAACACTTTCCTCTTTATTGGGGAAAATTAGATGTTTATTTCCGAATATACTTTTTAGTAACTTGTTTTATTCCCTCCAAGGATTTCTGGAAGGTGTGGGAAATTCTCACCACCTTATCCACATCCTAATGGATTTAGGTTTCAGATCTCAATTCTCAATCTAGTCATTGCACAAATAATTTTATATTTTTATTTTATTGATAAAAATTAAAATAAATTCACATACTAGTTCTCCATTGGGGTCCACTTCCCCTTTGGACTTGTTCAGTTGTCAATTTTAAAAGCATAGAAACTTGGGGTATTACAATTCAGTAGTATGTTTCATGTTGTGAAAATCATACAACATGGTCCACTGGAATCTAGTGCCAACATTTTTAAAACTAAAATGCATTTTGCGTTATGAAAATTTACTTCAAGGAAAAATAAAATCCATTTTATGCCAGTCATCAAGCAAAAATTTGATTTTATTATAAGGAGGATAAAAGAAAATATTCACTCCTAGCACATCGATGAATACTCTGAATGAATGAAAGACAATTTGAAACATTGTCCATTGGACAAACTTGGTTCAAATTAGGAATATCCATGCATATATATTTATATTTTTTTCTTTTTCTCACTGTGAATGAGATTAAAACCCCATTTAGTTAGAGGATTTGGATAGATAAAACCATCTCTAAGCATATTTTAAACCTATACCATTATTGCAACAACTTTCAATGGGTCACAAGCCAATCCTTTTGTCAAACGGGTTTAAAATGTGGACGGTTTTTATTTTTGTGTTCAACAATATGAAGGTCAATTTTTGGAGTTTCCCCAAAGGTCGAAGAAAAAATAGTGTGGAACTCATTAATATTTTGTAAATGTGAATCTCATCAATAGAACAATAGTTTTCTATAAAAATGGTTTCCATGATATCAAGAGATTCTGATAGATATTGATTGATGTATTTCAAATACAGTTGGCTTGTTGTCCTCAACCTACATACCATGTATTTATAAAGGATTCAAGGATTCATTTTCATTGTGCATCATGGTAATTTGAAATTCTCCTCACTCAACTATACTAATTTCTCGAAGGAAATATGACTAGTAATGCATGTCCTTACAAGGCCTCTTAGGGCCATTCGTTGTCTCAAAAAATATTGTATTATATGGAAACACAATATCTAGGCAATCAGTTGACATTGTATAGTTAGTAGCCCATAATATCATCATGATATTATCCAAATCCTATTTTTAAGAAGGACTAGAACCATTACTTATAAGGTAGTTAATGATGGACTGATAGGAAATCTTAGTTGTAGGCATTGGTGATGTACCATTCGTTCTTCATCTAACTCCATTACTAATGCAAAATAAAAGAAGTATGGAAGACCTATGGATTTTCTAAATAAGTTATTTAGAATAAAAAACTTGTGAAACTATGGTTAATGAAACTCACACACTAGAACTAGTGATACTATAATCAATGTAAGAAGTACTAGTTGCAAAGTTGAAAGTTCCCATGAAATAAGATTAGACTCCAATAACTATATTTTTTTAAATTTTTTTTTTGTATTTTGGGTTGTTGAGCTAGGAAGAGGTAGTTCCTTCCTTCAAATAGATCTAAACTCAAAAGACTCTTAGGATCAAACTTATTTCATTGATAAAAACTCTTACGATCAGGCTATGGTTCAAACAAAAACATAAAAACATGAACACACATGCTTGTAATTAAAATCTAGACCATTATCATTCATAAATGTTTTACCCTCCAAAATTCTAAAACTGCGTCATACAGGAACAATTTTCCCGGATGCTATATGAAAATAATTTCAAATTGATGCTTATGGTGGGGAAAAAAGTGTAGCAGTAGTAAATACATTTTAATCAGTTTCCACCAATGTAGTCTAGATTTTTTATTCTTTCTACAAAAGCATAAAAACATGAACACACATGCTTGTAATTAAAATCTGGACCATTATCATTCATAAATGTTTTATGCTCCAAAATTCTAAAACTACGTCATACAGGAACAATTTAAGAAGATGCTATATGAAAATCATTTCAAATTGATGCTTATGGTGGGGAAAAAGGTGTATCAGTATTAAATACATTTTAATCGATTTCCACCAATGTAGTCTAGATTTTTTATTCTTGCTCAATCTGGTGGAACATTCGCCAATGACCCTAAATATTTCCATTAATGAGCTATTTCATCTGACTCCTATCTGTTGCTTCCCAGCACTTTCTTTAGCAACTCTCCTTCGATGTCGTCTGTTTGGACCAAGCATTTCTAGATCATATTTCTAGATGTTGAGGAAAACAAGGTTAAATTGAAAGTGGGAACATGAAGATCGAGAGGGTGAAATAGATGATGACCATCTATTGGGCTAAATAGTAAAGAACGCAAAAGTCACATTCTTTTTCAATATTCTATAGAATTTTGAATATCTTCAAACCATATTCCTTACACATCATGAGTTAGAAACCTTAGTATAAGAATAATAAGTTGCTTAACTATTAACAACCTATATTATGGTACATTAACATAAAACTGTATGAGATACCTTGCATTCATTTCATTATTCATGTATTCATCACATACCTGACATTATGAACATCACAACAAGAAAGAAATCAACATCATCAATTTGACACAATAATCAATCACATCATTGAACACCAATATACCCTAGAAACTCTGTAAGGCGAAAACCAACAAAAGTTTAATTTTATTATTAAACGCTCTTGAGGGTGTTCATCCCTTACTCAGTGCCTTATAAGGGAGACCATCCCTTAACCATCGTTTTAAATCTTACAAGGAAATATACAAATATCTATGTTTAAGTCATTACAATCATTAAGATAGCATTTACCCACTAATGGGCCATCGTACATTGGATCATCCTACAACTCACACTCATCTGCATGAACCATAATCATTTACCTACAATGAACCATCGTACATTGGTTCATCCTGCAGCTCACACTCAACTGCATGAGCCATGATCATTTACCTGCCACCATGTTAAGCATAATATATCCTTCTCATAAGTCATTGATGTCATCAACAAGCTTTTATAGCATAATTAGATAAAGCCTTAATCAATAAATAATGAATCTTTAAGTGATTATTTAACACTTATTCATGTGCATACATGAGTTGTGAATAAAATATCACACCATGCTTTCTTCTAACATCTCTACCTTAGATTGAGAAGGTAATTATCAATTCATGTCAAATAATCCCACATTATTATGAAACTTTTCACACACGCTCACATTCGTACAAGACATTTCCCTACCACTATCCAGGAATTCCTAATGGAAAAACACAAGGTGCATTCATGTTACTTAAAAATTTAGCAAAAGAACCACCCCTTCAGCTATTGCTTTTGGTGCTAAAGCTAACATGCTGAATTTTGTTCCTATGCATACAATGCATATAGATTCAAAAGGAGTATTCCCAAAAGAATTATTAACACAACATAGGACATAGCTTCCAAAAGATTTTTCCTAGAGGAATGTTTAACACAAAAGAGCATGTGTTTAACACAAAAAACATGCAACCGCATGTTTTTTTTCTCTAACACTAATGTAAATAAGAATACAAATACATGTCATCTTTTTCAAAGATTATACTAAAAATCCTTTCCAATGTAGTTTAACACAACATGCTATTTTTCCCACATACAAATATGTATATTCTTTCCAATAGAAGTTAATAAAAATATTGCATGCCTATGCATGATCTTATTCCAAAAGAAACTAACATCATAATCATGATAACATAAAAGTAACCACACAGTTTGTTCTTATAAAGAAATATAACTGAATAGTTCATTTGTCCATGGATTTATTAAATAACTAATCTTTACTAACACCATGGTAATCTATTCCTCGATTTATTAAATAAATAATATTTACCAACACCATGGTAATCTATCCATGGATTTATTAAATAACTAATATTTTCAAAAACCATGGTAATCCATATATACATACTCACAACATGGTTAATGTATACATACATATTCATAAAACTCTTCCAAGAATATTAATCCGAGAAAATTTTCTTTTTTTCTTCTTCACTACACATGAAAATATTTCAAAAGTTGACCTGGATTTCTTATCATTTAAGACACCGGTACGAAATCCATTTTAAAAGAAAATAAGCATCCTATATTTTCTTAATTAAGATGCATATATATAAAGACAAACAAATTTACTACTGCTGACATCTTTCAAGATACATAATAGCAATCTTTGCAAAAATTCACATGATTTCTTCTCCGCAAAACTAGCATAGTAAGTTTTTCTTTTACCATGGTATATCTCTAAGAATAATATATTTCTAAAATATTAATATAATAGAAATCTTTTCAAGAACTTACATTGTAAGGTTGTCTTTTACCATGGTATATACTTAAGAGTAAAAGTGGCTATTTTCATACAATATTTTGTTTTCTTTCAAAATACTAAGTAAAAGATTAGCATGCAAAATATTGAATACTCCTTTATTTTCTTTCAAAAATATGGTAAAAAAACTAGTGTGAAAAATATTTTACGCTACTTTTATTTTATTTCAAGAACATGATAAAACAATAATGTAAAAGATATCTTTCTTTCAAAAGTACTTATCTTTTATCATGTGTTGACTCTCTTGCACAATCCAACCCATAACAGTGCCATTTCCAAGAAAAATGGAAACTTCTCTTCCCAAAGATAATCTATATAAAAAGACTCAGTCTCGAATCAGATTATTGCAACAATAGTGTTTTTCTTATGCCTCTCTCGTTTGGGCGTGTACAAAGAAATCATACAACCGTTCCAGGAACTTCGTATAATTGGACTGCGCTGAGAACCCATTCTTCTGTACAGCCACGAATATGTGGTAACATTAGGATGCATACCAATAATCAATCGTACCCCCTACAACGGTAATGGTAACATTGGGATGCATACCAATAATCAATCGTACTCCCTCAAACTCCCGTTGTATTGAGGTTCTTAACATAGCTATTATAGGATAATACTTGGTAGTTGAAACTACACAAAACCCTAACGACCTTATGAAAACGAACTTTATTACTTTAATAATATTTTTTTATTAATCCCAAACTAATCCCACGTGTAGCTACACGGTGATGGGGCCTAGCCCTAGTTCACAAGTGGCGACGCACAGTTTTCGAATTAAACTTTAATCTTGCAAATGTATTTGATTAAAACTCTTCCAGGTCACTGGCAATACATCAAAGCGGATAATTGGTAATGTGACACAACCGATTCGATAATTTTTATTTGTTGTACTTGTGGATTTTTTGACTATTGTGACAAATCACCTCCGTAACTTCATACTTTTCCTTGTGAGCTGGTGTATTAACTAAACCTTATCCCAACTTCCGCGCCACACTCTCGCGCTGTGTAACAACACTTTGACTGTGTTTGCTATTTTTCGCTAGCTGAGCTAAGAGGAGGGTTTTTTTGACCTCCACAGACCTTTCAGAACTTCTTGAGGGTTTCAACAATGCTTCTCTACGTCTTTTTGCAAGGAAATGTGTTCTCCCTTTGGTCAATAGATCCTGTTCTGTTTTCGTTGCCTAGTTTTCTTCAAACACTAATTTTTTCAAACCCTGCAATGGCAACTCGTCACCTGTTTGTATGGTAATCTCTCCGGCGGTTGTTTTTCTTGCTATTCCAGTTGGTTTTCACAGCTGCATGCTCGTTCTCACTTTTTTCTTCTAATTATATGATTTTTTGTTGTCAATTTATCTCCAGGTTTGGGCCATCAAGAACTCCTGTGGCCGTCTACAGCTTGAAGAAGACACAAGTATTTAAATTCTTCCTTGTTTTACACCTTTCTACTTTTGTTTGAGACCTCTAACCATTCTAGCCCCTTTGTGAGAAGGATCTGTCGGTTCAAAACCTGGGGTGTTCATCTCCGCTCAGCCCTCAAACTCTCTGGCAAGTTCCTCTGTGATTCGACTGTTTAGTTTGCACACTCGTTCCTTTTAATTTGACTGCACATAAATAAAAATGCCTTAGGGTTCTAATAATCGAATGGTTGTGGGTGTTGCAAGCCCCCTTTCAAGTTTTCAAGTCTGGCTGCCCTTCCTTCAACGATGAAACCCTATGGGTAGGGTCAACTCCATTTACTGTGTTTCTGTAGCTTAGGGTTTATATTTTTTGTTGCCAAACTCTGGTTGACTGTTAGACTTCTCGCTGTAAATTATTAATGATACAAATGTTATTTGGGGCTTCGCTGTTTCGATGTGGTTGTATTGTTTTTGGTTTCGAACCCTCGTTCGATTATATGTCCAAATATTCTATCTCACTTCTGGACAGTTTTCAAGAACTTTTGCAGACTTTTCAAATGACTATTTCGGAAATGTCTAGTAACAAAACTTCAAATTTGTTCAGTGTATGCGAACTTACCTGACATTGTCTGCGAATGCTTGTTGGTTCAGTTTTGTTATGAGACAAAAAAAAAACTCCACGCTTCTGCCTGTTTAAAATCTTCCACTATCTTCGTAACCCTGTTAATAGCATGAAAGGGTTTCTTTCACCTGGACACAATGTATCTTTTCCTAACTTAGTTCAGTTTGCATTCAACCTTATTCTGCTTGCGTTCTCAAATTAAAATGCTGCACATATAACAGTAGGCGAATACAAATTCATTTTGCAATAATCTGATGTAAAATGAAAAACTGGTTCAAAGAAATTACTAGTTGCAGATGGTTCTCAAATTATGTTTTATATTTTCTCTCTCTGATGGAAATCGAAACGTACAGTATGTTACCTTCTGCTATTTAAATGACTGTAGGTGATAGTTCTGTTTGTTTTTTTCGGTTGAAATAGCAACCGCACTGTCTAACTACATTGCCAGATTTTTAAACAAAAACTTCTAGTTAAGTCTACAAAAACATTTTTCATCCCTAATCCTACTGTTCTCTTCCATATAATAAATAATAATAAAAATGAAATACAGGTTTAATAACCTGTCCACAAACATGTGTAATAGTGAGACAAATAATTCGTCTTTTGTCTACTCCGAATTAGATGCTCCTGCATCACATGGTTTTAAGAATGTTACGCTATAATCATAAATAACATGGTTATTTCACATCTACCGGCTCTGCACCACATCCTAAATCTGCGGTGAGATCGAGTGGGTGAAATCGTGAATCCCGCAAAGGCCACATTCCTTTATAAATTCTAGCGTGCAGAACCATTGAAAAATATTATTTCACATTTACATGTTGTTAACAGTTCATAAATCCTAAATTTTCATTTTCGGTGATCCATTGGGTGATGGTGAATCAAACAACGTTCAAGTTTTTCAAGATTCTAGTATGTGGAACTGTCAAACTATAATTTCAACCGACATGGTTATTTGATATGATATTTAATCCGTCTTTCAAAAATAAACATATTTAATCAAAATGTCTACAAGGTGGATTTGAGGTAAACAATTTTATTAATTTAAAACTAAATACAGGATAAAATAAAAGCATTTTAGAATTAAAAAAAATAAAATATATTCTTTCATTAAATTTTAATATTTCTGTAGCTAGATCACAAGGGGATATGTGTACAGGGTGGATTTTAATTAAACAACTTTATTAATTTAAAATTTAAGTCCGTGATAAAATAAAATTAAAATTAAAATTTAAGTCTATGTTAAAATATAAGAAAATTTTAAAATTAAAATATTAAAAAAAATATGTTTTAATATATTTTAATATTTTTTTAAGATAGATTGCTAGGGATGTGTACAAGGTGGATATGAATTAAACAATTTTTTTCATTTCAAATTTAAATATATGATTTGATGGGATGATTTTTATGAGGTCATTTTGTTAAGAAACTTTCGTTTACATAAGGGTTGATATATTAGACATAAGGAACTATGGTTCAGATAAGGGTTCATATATTAGACATAGGAAAATGTAGTTCTACCAAACTTGGAAATAAAATTAAAAATACATGGTAAAATTAATCTTTTTTTAGCAGAGGCTCATTTTACAGCGCAGTATGAGGGGATATATAATTTGGTTCTTTTCTGCTCCTTTAAGATAAAAAGATAAAAAATATGTTCTAAATAGCATATAATTAAAATAAATGAATATACTCTAAAGTAATTAAAAGTATGAAATGTGGGAATCTATGTTAACTAATTTATATCGATATCAACTTCTTATATCTCTATAAATAGAAAGAAAATTAAGTTTTTAAGGTTAAATTTTTTATTTTGTCCTATATATACTTTATTTAGAATTCAAAAATACATTTTAAACAATAAAAACTAACCTATTGTATTTTTCACTTAAAAATTTTGCATGTGAAAAAATTTGATTCTTCTCTTTTAAGTAAAATATTTTTTTTATATTAATTTAAATATAATATACATTATATTTATAAAATAAATTTGCAGTGAATTTTTTTTTTTAATATTAATTTTAAAATAGAATAATATTTTATTTTATAAAATTGATATGGAATCATTTTCATTAAGGAACGATTAGACTCCTGAAATTTGAATAATTTCAGTTTTCTAAATATGGAAAAACTTTGAAGGTTAAGATTATTATAAATTTGATATAATTCACATGAGGCATTATGATATAGGATACATAAATTTAGCAAACATAAAATAAAGGTTGTACTATATTTGAATCTAATTGGTGTTATTATTGTGTGATGTAAACATATTTTTATTTTAAGTGTTAAATTAATTTAGGTTTATTATAAGTTTTGATCTGCCAAATGTTGAGAAGTTCATTTTTTTCACTCTAAAAGAGGTATGTATCTCAAGAGATTTCATCTCTAGGCTCTTAGTCGATACATAATTAAGATTGGATATTAATTATAATTATTATTATTATTATTATTATTTTGCTTTATTTTAGTTTTAGTTTTAAATTTATGGAATTTGACTAAGTCAAAATGTTTCATTCATATCTATATATATAATCAATATTGCATTTTTTTCTAATAAACAAATAAAAATAATTTATTTTTTGAGAAACTAGTATGGTCACGGAATAATTTTAATTTTGAAATTAACATTACAAAGGAAAAAGATATATACTTAGTCAATGTTTAGTCAACAAATTATTGGAAAATCACAATCGATTTATTGTACTTGCCCCCAATTAAATTGTGAGTCAAAGAAAAATTACAATATCTTTTCATTGATAATTAAAACGGTCTTTTTCAATAATATGTAACATGAGTGATTGGAAATTGGAAAATATATTTGCCACTTGCTTTTGTTGTGATCATCAATTCTAGAATGAGTCTATTCCTAATATTTGGGAGTTTGTTGAGGCCTAGTTAGTTGAGAGATTCTCTCCAACAAGTTAGCTCCCTAGATTGGTGTGTGATTGAAATATTTACTCAACCAAGAGATTGTATGTCGAAAACAAAACTAGCTATCTCTACGTATAGCTTGATGTATTTATATTATATTATTATTTTCATGTGAATACAAGTTAGAGTGCTTTGTGAACATCTAAATTGATATCAGATCCTAGGTTTGGGACTTTGCCCCTTCTGGGGTAGGAGAAATAGAAAATTTGATGAGTATTTTGCTTGTTTTCCTTTTTTCGTTTGTCTGTCCTTTGTTGGTCCTATGTGACTGTAGATCCGAATGTGGATGTCAAGGCTTGTTGATGAGAGCTTGTTCATCTGTGTGGGAATTTTTTTAACTTAGAGCAATTAATTGTGGAAACTAATATACGTGGCCTATGTATGTCATATAACAATATTGTAGAGTGGCGTTTGTTATTACCATCATATTCACATATAAAATCACAGCTGATTAAAGGAACTGTAGCGTCGTGGAAACATGTGGATAGCTTAATTGAAGAGCAGATTCGAGGTTGTCAAATTCAGGTGGAGAGTTCGAGCAATATTTCGTTGCATGTAGCTAGTCTGAAGCCATGCATACTATGGAGGAGAGTGGAGCGTGACGCTATTGTACTGGTGAAATGTGCCTTATGAAAATTTATTTTCGGTGGGGGAGACAGAATCAAGAAAATTCAGATATGCGGCGGAATCTTCTAATAATTGCAGAGAGTATGTGCCAGTTAGAGCCTATGTAGTCGAAACTTACAACTTGGTTGATATCTGCGGAATGAGGCTCCAATTTAATAAAATTTGTTGGAGGGGAGCCTATTCTGAGGAGTGGAAATATGGTGTGGTTGATAATTGTTTTGGTGAGGCATGTTCGGCTCAAGAGTAATATGGTGTGGTTGTTGGGATTCGAGCTACGATTGTATATCCGAGGTGTAAGACTAGTTTGCAGGATTGTAGAGCATGAAGCCGTCAGTTAAATTGATTTTTTCGAACAAATTTTCTTTCGTGTGACTCTGTGAGAACTGCCTCACCTGTAAGAGTGAACTATCATAAAGCTATCATGAGCACAACTTGATTCAAAGGAGATGAAAATGATTCCAATGTATCATACAATTCGACGAGGCACATTCGCCAGCACTATTTCCACTTTCAAGCAGCACGACTAATCAGTATAATGCCCATCAACCTTCAACCTTGTAGATTATCCATTTTGGGAAATGTGTTGACGGTTTGTGCACCCTCAAAAACGTTTGTGGAAATAGCTGGTCACCGAGAAAGAAGGCATCGTATGTAGTGGGCGTTGATTAATTGAAACTGATTGTCCTACAACATTAGAGTTGATCAGCATCATAGGGCCAAAGAATACAATCATGTTGAAAGGAATAATCTTCGAAAATTGGTTTAATGGAATTGGTGATAATTTTATAAGGTGCCTCATAAATCACACAATTAATGTTTTTTTCTATTTACATTCACACATTTTATGGAAACATATTATCCATGGAAAGTGATTACCATAAATTTAATTACAGAAATGCAGCAGAAGTAATGTAAGGAGCTGAGAAGTATGATCATTACGATGTCATGTAAAAGATACTTATTTTTCCATTGTTTAAAGATTTTAGGAATTGTTATGTGATTGATGTAATTTTTGTTGAAATAATATAGTGGCATTATTTTGGCCAACTATTCTCACAAGTATATTTTCACAAGTTTATTCTTACAATTTTGAGTCTCTGTCGAAAGGATGATGGAAAACAAATTGAAAATTTGTGTGAGTTTCTAGAATAGACTCACTATCATGTTGTATTATGAGGTACACATATTAAATGTAAGTAAGTCTATCGTGTTTTGTAGTGGTCTATGAGTTGGAGTGTGTAATGTAAGCCTGATTTGGCATGTGTACCCCCATAAAGTTCGTGGTAATTTTACAACCACTTTGTAAATTCAAGTTTGTGGTAAGAAAAAAACCACTATGTAAGTGTAAGTCTGTGGTAAGCTAGAAACCATGTGTAAGAGTGAAGTCGATAGGGATTCCTGTAGACATGTTTTAGGGTCAACCAAAAAAACCATGAGCATGGTTTAGGGTAAGTCAATAAAACCCAAAGCATGGTTATGGGTAATTTGAGAAAACCCATGAAGATGATGATGGAGGGGGCTTTGTAGGTACATGTACATGTATGCACATAATGGTTGAATGAACAATATACACTAAGGAAATCATAGTAGACTGTCGGTTGCAGGGGTTGGTACCCATGTATTCTGGTAGATGGTTGTTCTTTTATATGGACGCTGACATATTCTTTTTTATCATGTTTGTAAGCCCAATCACCACAATTGGACTTTTATTATTGAGATCAAGATAAGTAGTCATTAAAGGGGGACTTGGAAAACCTAATTCCTACTTGTCTTTGGTTTGCTCATATTTGGAAGTTCGTTGAGGTCTAGTTGGTTCATATATTTTTTTCTCACTAGTTAGTCTCCTAAATTAGTGTGTGGTTGAGATATTCACTCCACCAAGAGATTGTATGTGCAAAATAGACTAGTTATCTTGAGACATAGCTTGATGTATTTATATTGTATTATTATTTTAATGTGAATACAATTGCAAGTGCTTTACGAAAATCTAAATTTCGATAACATGGACAGCCACCAATGCTAACTTCTCTATTTTGCTTGCAGGTAAATCTAGGGAATTATAAAACTTGAATAAGATAATGAATGATGTGCACTAAGATTTGGTCATCTTTATAGTAGTATGCAAATGGTAGATTTAAAAATTATAAGACACAACAAACCATTTGATACCATAGTTCATAGAACTTACTAGAAGGATTGACACAAGTGCATTATTAATAAATATCTATGTCAGATCATCCCATATAAATGGAACTTCCTTATTTAGTACGTGCATAAAACTATGGTCAATATTCGCATAATTAGATACGAATATACATAGAAAATTAGCTTTTCTTCAACTTCTCAAATATTAGGTGGGGGAAACAATTATAGTGTTTCCTAAACTAAGACATAGTGAACCCTAATAATAGATTGAAAATAGTACATAAGATGCATTATGTGGATTCAATCCATTCTAGTAGTATATGCTTCTCTTGAATCTTATTCGAAGATGACCATGATGATCAAATATCTTTTGAAAATGAACACTAAATCATCAAGATATCATTTGACAATATGTTTCATGTTGTGAAAAGAATACAACATGGCCTACTCGAATTGTGCCAAAATTTCTAAAAATTAAACGTATTTTCTGGTATGCAAATGTACTTCATGGAAAAATAAAAGCCATTTTATGCTAGTCATCGAGCCACAAATTGATTTTATTATAATTATAAAATTCACTAATAGATTCATGGGAATACGAAAAATGAAATGCAGGAGTACTCTCAAACATTATGGTTTGAAGGACTAATCTCCACAGTCTAAACCACAATTAATGTCATGCGTACAGTTGTCCCGGGTTAGTAACTCTGATCACATGGAGCCATGTGATGGACAATACTAAATTTAAATGATGGACAGAGATATAGTAAGGCAACCATTAAAGAAAAATGTGAATTGAATGTTTGTGATAGAGTTAAAGCATTGAAAATTTTATAACATTGGAAAGAAAAAAAATACTATGAGAGGGAACCACTCATAAACCCTTACCTCAAATTCTCATACAGGTCGTTGGCTATGCATGGAGGAAAATGAAACAGTGTATGGTTTCCTTACAGAATAGAAACATGTAGATAAAATTTATTTAACGAGATTCAATTCAAAATAATGACGCGAATAATTCTTATGAATAATTCCAACGTTTAAGATAGTAATTGAGTTGTATGGGTATCATTACCTGGACTATCGGATTTAGCCTCCCTTAAATGGTTCGAAACTTTTGTAGAAACCAAGGAGATATGTGGCTAGAATGTTAATTTCCAGTTATGAAATTGAATGGAATATCATGCATTACCGAAATAAATGTGAGTATGCTCTCATGTTTTAGTAATAATTCTCATGAAAGTGGATGGATTGGGAAGAGCTATGTGCACTAGCTACAATGGGAGAAATTCGACCAGAGGCTTAACTCAATGGAATGTGAAAAGAGAAACGCAAGAGTAGTCTGAAACATTAGGGTTTGAAGGAATAATCTCCACTGTTTAAACCACAATTAATCTCATGTGTATAGTTGTCCCGAGGTAGTAAATACGATCATGTGGAGCCATCTGATGGACAATACTAAATTTTAATGTTGGACGGAGATATTGTACTTCTCCCTTATTAAATTTTGAGTCAAAGAAAAATTAAAATAACTTTTCATTGAAAATTAAAATGGTATTTTTCAATAATATGTTACATTATTTATTCAAATTTGGAAAATATAATTCCTACTTGTCTTTGATGTGGTCCTCAATTCTAGAAAATTAGATTAGCTTTTCCTTAACAATTAAAATGGTCTTTTTCAATTATATGTTACATCAGTCATTCGAACTTGGAAAATATAATTCTTACTTTTTGGTGTGCTCATGAATTTTAGAATGAGTCTATTCCTAATATTTTAGAGTTGTTGAGGTTTAGTTGGTATTTGAGAGATTCTCTCTAACCAGTTAACCTCGTGTGGTTGAGATATTCACTAAACCAAGAGATTATATATTGAAGATAGAATATATATCTCGAGACATAAGTTGATGTATTTATATTATATTATTATTTTCAAGTGAATACAGTTTGGAGCTTTTATGAAAATCTAAATTGGTATGGTATGGTACTTGGCCCCTTCCAGGCCAAGGGAAATAGAGAGTTTGATGAATATTTTGTTTGTTTTTCCTGTGGGTTTTTTATCATCCTTTGTTTGTTTTCTCATCCTTTATTTCTACTATGTGATTTCATAGATGAGCATGGTCGTTGAGGCTCATTGATGAGAGCTCGTTGATTTGTGTGGGAATTTATGGATCTAAGAGTGGTCAACTGTGGGAGCTAATCTATGTGGCTTGTGTATGTCCTATAGTGCTATTGGAGAACCTTGTTTGTTGTTTCAATCATATTCTCAAAGTTAATCATAGTCGATTACCAAAACTATAGCGTTGTGGAAGCCTTTGGATAGCTCAATTGAACAGCTGATTAGAGGTGGTAGCATTCGCGTGGAGAGTCTGATTAGTATTTCATTGCATGTTGTTGGTGTGAGGCCATGCATACTACGAAGGAGAGTGGAGCGCGACACTGGTGGATTGGAAAAGTGTGCCTTATGCAAATTTATTCTTGATGGGGGCGACAAAATCAAGAAAATTTATCTTTTTGGAAGAATTTGCTAAGAATTGTAGAGAACCTATATTGCTTTAGACATGTCTTGTCGAAACTTCAAATTTCTTTGATATCTATGGAATGGTGCTCCGATTTGATAAAATTTTTCGCAGGAGAGCCTGTTCTGAGGAGAAGAAAGATGACATGGTTGAATAATTGTTTTGGTGAGGAATTTTCAGCTAAAGAGTAAGGTGGTGTGGATATTGGGATTCAAGCTACAATTGCATAACTAAAGTGTAATACTGGTGTGCAAGCTTAAAGAGATTGAAACCATTTGGTAAATTGATTTTTTCCAACAAATTTTCTTTTGTGTGACTATGTGAGAACTGCCTCACATGTAATGGTGAATTGGCATAAATATATCATGACTAGAACTTGCATTAAAGGATATGAAAATCTTTCAAATGTTGCAAGATTCGATGAGGTGCATTGATCAGCACTATTTCGACTTTCAATAAGCACAAATAATCACTCTAATGTCTGTCAACCTTCAGCCTTGTTGATTTTCCATTTTGGGAAACGTTATGGCATTCCACGCACCTCTAAAATCTTGTATTGAAATAACTAGTCACTGTGAAATAAGGCATTGGAGGTAGTGGACATCAAGAAGTTGAGATGGGTCATCCTACAGCATTAGAGTTGACCAACCTCACAAGGCCAAATAATACCATTATGGTGCAAGGAAATTTGAAAGCATAAGTCAAAGGTGAGATATATGAATTTCAAAAAGTGGTTTAATGGCATTGGTAAATTCATTGATTTGGAAGGGTAATAATTTTATATGGAGCCTCAAAAATTAGAAAAAAAAATGTTTTTTTTTTCTTACATTCACACATGTTATGGAAAAATATTATCCATGGAATGCTATTAACAAAAATTTGATGTATTTAATTACAGAAATGCAGTGGAAGTAATCTAAGGAGTTAAAGATTATGACCGACATGATGTGATATAAAAAATAATTATTTTTCCATTGTTTAAAATTTTTAGAAAGTGTCATGTTATTTATGTAATTTTGGTTGAAAGAATATAAATTTATTACTCTCGTTAACTATTGTCATGAGTTTGAGTCTATGTTGGAATTGGTCATTCCAACAATAGAAAAATTTCTTTGATGAAATTATTGACCACGAGAAATGATAAAGAAATGAAAATGAACATGGGATGAGAGAATGATGGTTGAGGCTACATTACATAATAAAGGCTGATGGAAAACAAGGTGAAATTTTTTGTGAATTTGTGTGATTTTGTGGGATAAAATCACTAGCATGTTGTATTATGAGTCTCACATCTTAATTGTAAGCAATTTATGGTGCTTTGTAGTGGTATCTATAAAGTATGTATCTGGTAATTCCATGAGTAGGAGAGTGTAATGTAAGCCTAATTTGGTAGTGTATCCCCATAGAGGTCATGGTAATCTTAAAACCACTTTCTAAATGCAGGTTTGTGTTAAGCCATAAACTAATATTTAAGTGTAGGTTTCTGGTAAGGGAGAAACCACTTGTGACAATGTATGTAAGTGCAGTTTTCTGGGAAGCTAGAAACCATGTGTGAGAGTGAAGTGGATAAGGATTCCTATAGGGATGGTTTAGAGTGAGCTGAGAAAACCCTTGGCATGGTTTAGAGTAATACGATAAAACCCAAAGCATGGTTATGGGTAATATGAGAAAACCCATGATGATGATGATGGAGGGATATTTGCAGGTACAAGTATAGGTATGTAGATAACGTTTTACTAGACTATGTACACGAAGGACATCCTAGTAGACTGGCACTTGTAAGGGTTGGTACCCATGCATTCCAGTAGATGGTTGTTCCTTTATATGGATGTAGAAATATTTTTTTATCATGTTTGTAAACACAACGACCATAACTATACTTTTCTAATTGAGATCAAAACAAGTACTCATTAAATGGGGGATTTGGAAAATATAATTCCTACTTGTCTTTGGTGCACTCATCAATTCTAGAATGTGTCTGTTCCTAATATTTGTGAAATTTTTTACGTCTGGTTGGTTGAGAGAGTCTCTCCAACTAGTTAGGGTCCAAGATTTTTTTGTGGTTGAGATAATTACTCAACCAAGAGATTGTATGTCTAAGATAGACTAGTTATCTCGAGACATAGCTTGATGTGTTTATATTGTATTATTATTTTCATGTGAATAGAAGTTGGAGTGATTTATGAAAATCTAAATTTCAGTAACATGGATAGTCGCCAATGCTAACTTCTATATGTGCTTGCCGGTAAATCTAAGGAATTGTAAAACTTGACTAACATAATAAATTATGTGCTCCTAGAGTTTGTTATCTTTCAAAACTAGTATTATGTCAATTTTAGGTTTAAAATTTCCAAACACAACAAACTCTCTCATACTATAGTTCAGAGAACTTAGTGGAAGGATTGACAAATGTGCATTAACAAAAGATATTTATGCTAGATCATTTCATATAAATGGAACTACTTTATTTAGAATGTGTGTAAAACTCTTGCTAATATTGGCATAATTAGCTACGAATATCCATAGAAAATTAGATTTGCTTTATAAAATGTTAAGTTGTAAAATGCTAGGTGGGGAAGAAAATTGTAGCGTTTCGTAAACTTTTATATAACAGACTCTGAACCCCAATAATAGATCGAAAATAGTACAGAAGATGCATTATGTGAATTCAATCCACTCTAATAATATTTTCATCTCTTGAATACTATTTGAAAATGATCATGACGATCAACTCTCTTTCGAAAATGAAAAACTAAATCATCAAGATATAATTCAACAATATGTTTCATGTTGTGAAAAGCATACAACATCGCCCAGTGGAATCTGGTGCTAACATTTTTAAAACTAAAATGCATTTTCTGGTATGAAAAATGCATATAAATGGAACTACTTTATTGAGTACGTGCATAAACCTATTCCAAATATTGGCATAATTAGCTACGAATATACAAACAAAATTATCTTTGCTTTATAAAATGTTAAGTTGTCAAATGTTAGGTGGGGGAGACAATTGTAGTGTTTCCTAATCTTTTATATAAGATGATTGAAAATAGTACAAAAGATACATTATGTGAATTCAATCCACTATAATAATATTTGCCTCTATTGAATATTATTTGAAGATGATCATCATGATAAACTCTCTTTCGAAAATGAAAACTAAATCAAGCATACAACTTGGCCAGTGGAATCTGGTGCCAACATTTTTAAAACTAAAATGCATTTTCTTTTATGAAAATGTACTTCATGGAAAAATAAAATCTATTTTATCCTAATTACCAAGCCAAAATTTGATTTTATTATAATTAGAAAATCCACCCATAAAAGGAAATATCTCACTCCTAGCACATGAATGAAAGAAAGACGATTTGGCACATTGTCCCTTGGACAAACTTTGCTCAAATCAAGAATATATATATATATATATATATACTTTTTCTTTTCTTTTTTTGAGTGAGAATGAGATTAAAAACACATTTAGTTAGAGTAATTGGATAGATAAAACCAAGTCTAAGCATCTTTTAAACCTCCCCATTATTGCAACAACTTTCAATGGATCACAAACCTAATCCTTTTGTCAAATAGGTTTGACATGAGGATAATTTTTAGTTTTATGTTCAACAATATGAAGGTCAATTTTAGAAATTTCCCCAAAGGTTCAAGAAAAAACTTTATAGAACTTATTAATATTTTGTAAATGTCAATCTCATTAATAGAACAATCTTTTTCTATAAAATTGTTTTCCATGGTATCAAGAACATTTGGCATGTTGTTATGGCACTCATCACAAGTTCAGTTCCCTTCTCCAATCGAGGTGATGTATATGGACATGTTGATGAAGATGTAAAGATGTAGTCTTACAAAACTTACACAAAAAAAAAAAATCATCATCTATCATGCTAAGTTGAAACTCTCCTCACTAAATTCTAGTAATATCACTTATAATGCATGTCCTTCCAAGGCCTTTATAGGCCATTAGTGGCCTCAACAAATATTGCATTATATGGAAACACAATTTCTTGACAATCAATTGACATTGTATAGTTAATAGCTCATACGATGATCATGAGATTATCTAAATCCTATTCTTAAGAAAAACTAGAATCATTATATATAAGGCGGTTGACCATAGATTGATAGGAAATCTTAGTTGTAGGCATTGGTGATGTAACATTCCTTGTTGATCAACATCCACTTCTAATGAAAAAGAATTATGGAAGACCTATGGATCCTCTAAGTACGTTTTTTAGAATAACAAACTTGTGAAGCTAGGGTTAATGAAACTAACACGGTAGAACTAAGACTCTTACGAGCTAGCTTTTTTCATTGATAAACACTCTCACGATCAGGCTATGGTTCAAACAAAAAAACTGTAACACCCCCAATTCATGTGATTGCATTTTAAAGTTAGATACTTGAACTTTATATCCTAAGGGGAGTGGAACCCAAAGGAAAGTTATTTGGTGAATGTAATTAAACATTTAATTGAGGAAATGAATAAATTATGGTGGTGCAAATTGACCAAAAATGAGATGATGAGATCACTTGCTAAATCTGAGGATGGATGAGGCAAATATTTCCCCACAATCTTTCAAAAATCCTTGAAAGATAGTAAGTTTTAAATTTAGATTTTTGAGGAAAAATCTGAATTTCTCCAATGATGAGGAAAGTAGTTCGGAAGAGGTAAAAAGCTGGAAAGCTGAGGAAAAACATAAAACAGCTTTAAAAGAATCCCTAAGTGGGAAGCCTAGGCAAACAGGAAGAAAAGCATCCTGAGATTCTGGACGCAGAATTAGAAACATGCTTTGGGGAACAATAGCTTAAATAAGCTGCTCTTGTACAGATTAGAGGTTAATCTGCTATAGGAGGTGATCTCAGCTCGGGGGTGAGTTCTGGGAGACAGAAGAGCTCTAAGGTTGGGAGGTTGGTCTACTGCACAAGTGGTATGTATCTGAGAACATTTGTCTTATTGTTTGCTATAGTATGAATTGGCTACATATAAAAACAAAATTTATTTCTAAGTTAGTTCATATTATTAGTCTACATTTAACAGAATGTAGTCACCAGGCAGTAACCTGGTCATCCTGTATAGTTGTAGAAGAAAAACCTGTAAAGTGGAATTCCATAGAATGTTTAAACCCAGGGTGGGGTTAAATCTGAGGAAACCTTGTTCTTTCAGGAAACATTGTGAATTTGTTTTTAATCTGCTTCTGTTTCCTAAAATAATTTTATTTACAGCTACCCTAGAGAGAGAAATGAAATTCACTATAGTATACCAGAACTGTAGCAGGATATAAATTAAGACTTATACTGTTTATGAAAGACACAGAGGGATAGAATCAATAACCTGATTTCAAGTTCAGCCAAGAAATTCTATTATAATTCCAGAGAATTTAATAGTTCAAATCAAGCAGGTTGTGCATGAGTCACTTTGACTAGGGGAGGAAAGGAGTACCTAATTATAAACAACAGGTAGTAGAAACTATGGTCTCCTGAAAACTACTCTAATATCATATCACAGAGATTGATTCCATATAAGGTAGTAATTATGAGTAAGCAGTTGAGAACTACAGTAGTAAAGAATTAAACTACTTCAACAGCATGTACAATACCTTTATATAGACACTATTTCCATTTATCAAGAGAAAAAGGAAATGGGTTCTAATCCCATAACCAGCCTTCAAAAAAATTTATTACCATGTATACAGGTAGACAAGAGCTGGGTAACTAGATATAATAAAATGAGAAGAAACTGAAGAATGGAAAGTTATGCAGAAAATTCTGGAAAGCAGGAGAATATAATTCCTAGACTTCCATAAATATTAACCTATGGTTAGGAGAAGAGAAAAAATGGACTTATAAATTCCAGCATGCCATTCATCTGTCTAGACAAGTTCAATATAATTATGAGCAGAGAAATGGTCATTTGGCCACCATCAGATAAATATACATCAGAAGAAGAGATAGAAATTATATAAATCTTGCCGAAAAATTATCATGATCTGGAACCATAATAGAGATTTCCAAATTCCTTTCTGTGCTGACGAGCGCACTAAACCAGTCCAAATTTATGGAATATATATATATATATATATATCAAAAACAAAAAAATTACACACGATTTATACAGTCCCGGTAAAAGTATACTGTGGCATAGTATATCGAAAGACAATCTAACAGCATAGGCTATATATATACATGTCCCATAATGTTCAAATACATAAGGAGCCTATCAGGCTGGAGTATTAAACGTGCAACCCCTACTTCAACAAAACAAATCTAAGCAAGTGCCTTTCTGCGCAACAGTATAGGAGGTCGATATCATATTTCGACGCCCATGAGAAAGACGCAACAGGAGAAGAGAAATAAGTCCCACAGGAATACCGACCTGGACGGCCAAGAGGTCCACGTTAGCAACCCTAACGACTGAAAATATTAAGTGCTATGTTTACGAACATGCCATAACCAATTGTTTACCTGTAAACGACAGATGCAAACAAAACCAAAAGGGAATTAGTCAACTTGTAATAGTGTAGGGGAATAAGTGAAGAACGAAAATAATAATGCGGTTAAAACCATACCTGTGGAACGCAGGGTCCAGACGCGTAGATTCCTGAAAACAAATTTTTATACAGAGAGGGATTAACACGCAATATCTTTAGAATAAGGAGAAAGTTGCAATTTAAAACAGAGGCGAGAAGCACAAGAAATTACCTCATGAAAATCCACAAAATGGTAGACTTCTGGTTGATGGGATGCGAAGGCCATTACACCAGAGGCATAACACGAATCAGTATCATCCTATGAACCCGCAGGAGTAGGGTTGACAATAACCCTGAAAGCGAAACTCAATCACAATTAGCGCTGAGAGTATGAGACATGTAGCCTGAAACAAGAGGCATATCCTTTACTAAGGATTGAATGCATACTCAGAACCAGCGCATGACCAGAGTTGAACAACGTCCTGAAATCATTTAAGCATATAATAAAGTTAAACTGAACGCTGAGGTAATTACCTGAGATATGGTGGATAAAACTGAAGCGCCATGGGTTTCTCTGCAACAGAGAATTCACAAACCCTCGGCCAAATGTAGAAATTAGCAGACGCAGAGGTGCACAACAAGTTGAAGAATGCAGAAACCCGACTCAGCTCTATCCAAACGACTTATATAACTCTTCGATAACCGCCTTAACCCTAACCACAAGCGATCACCATCGTCCACTTGGCAGAATCGTGGAAGCCAAGCCACGGATCGAGAGTAGCAGGGGTGATTTAAGATCAGCGTATCGCATTAATGGAGTATAAATCCGAATTCAAGTCGAAATTTCTGGTACCTGTGTTGGGATGGTTGCTGTACATCACGCGTGTCGTGCTAGCCATCGACGTGGACTCACCAGACAAGCGAGTGGAGGGGTATGGCAAACTACACAAACTATCCCACTCTCAGTTATTCATTATGACGCCTGACGTGGACACAAGTGACCACGCAGTGATACACATAACAACTAAAATCTATTTTGACCATACGCCTTACGTGTATGTTGATTCAACTTACAGTACAATATCTGAAGTTGATTTGGACAACTTATGTAACGTGATGTGTGTCATGTCAACCAGCGTATATGGTGGTTAATGCCAAAAGTATGGAAAACCATCAATTCCCAATACTATATCGAATCAATTAAACATAAAAAACGAAATCATTTCCCTCAAGGCTATACCAAAACACATAGCGGAGAAATCGTATGTAACACCCCCAATTTGTGTGTTGAATTTTAAAAAAGTTAGACAATTGAACTTTAAATCCTAAGGGGGTGGACCCCAAGGGATGAGTATGGTATGAATGTATTTGCATATTTTATTTGAGGAAATAAATAAAATGATTGTGCATTTTGACCAAAAAGAGAATTAGAGATCACTTGCCAAATCCATGAGGATGGATAAGGCAACAAATCCCCAAAAATCTTTCAAAAATCCTTGAAAGAAATTTATTTAGATTTGAGGAGGAATCTGAATTTCCCCAATGAAGAGGAGTAGTTGGGAAGAGGTGAGAAAAAGTTGGAAAAGCTGAGGAAAAGCTTAAAGCAGCTTTAAAGAATCCCAAAATGGGAAGCCTAGGCTAAACAGGAAAGAAAGCATCCTGCTATTCTGGACGCAGAATTAGAAACATGCTTTGGGGAATTATGAGCTTAAATAAGCTACTCCTAAGCAGATCAAAGGTTGATCTATTCTAGGAGGTGATCTTTGCTTGGGGGTGAGTCCTGGGAGATAAAGAGGACTCTAAGGTTGGGAGGTTGGTCATTTGCAGATTTGTGGTATGTTCTGAAATTTTTGTTATTCTATTTTCTGATGGTATGAACTGGCTACATATAGAAAAGTTAATTAAATGGTGTGATGATATTAGTACTACATTTAACAGAATCCATCCTGAGGTATTCACCTTCCAGATTCTGTTTAGTTGTAGACTAGAAATCTGTAGAGTAGAAACTCCAGAAACTCTAAACCAAGGTTGGTTTAAATCTGAAGTTACTTGGCCTCTACAGATGATTAATTTTTATGGAGTTCCTTGTAGAAAAAAAAAATGACATGATATGCTTATGTGTATGTTAGAGAAACATTATAGTAGCACTGAACTATACATGATCTGTAGCAGAAAGTGTGAAAGCAAGATACTTGAAATATAGGTTGCATATATGAGCCTGATAATATTTATAACATTTGTAGAGTGCATAGATGAGTATTCTACCATTTATAATAGTGCTAGAAAAAGAGTAATTCTACTCTATATGAGCAGTAGACCATTTATCAGGGTATAGACTGCATATCTAATTATATTCTTACTTCTTCAAAACCTGTAACATAGCCAATTACTTGCCTTATAAGTAATGTTCTCTAGTAAAACTCCATTAAATGCTTGTAGATATACCTTAAAAGAAAAATAAAATTTACAAGTCAGTATTATGGAATATATAGTTTGATTCTTATTAAATCACAAGGTAAATGTATACTATAGAAGAGTTACATATTCTCCTAGAAATTATAAGGTAAATTGTATTTTGACATCATCTCTAACCTTTGAACCAAACATTAGGGAAATGGAGATAAAATATGCTCAAGGCATATCATCACTATAACTATCAAATACATATATATATGCACGTAAAGGCCAAAAGTGCATATATTCCCTACCAAGCATAAATAGAAATATAAATTTTATACGCATGATATACTTGACTAAAGTATTACACCATTCGGTACTTAATAGTTCCGACCCCAATGAGCAATATATATATCTAAGATTTACATGTTACCAGCGCGATAGCAATACCAATTATATATATATCAACGATGCGTGTTAACAAAAACAAAAGGGAACATATCTCTGATATATATATATAAACATATATTGGTAAATCAAAGTAGAATGCCGTGAGATACTCAAATAATGGCTCATTAAAATCAAAGGTTGTAATCATGCTATTCGGGAGGAAAACTATACGTATAGGCTACATGGCGCACGATTTAAATGATGAAAACTCAAAACGATTAGTGGTCTGCGTCTGGAGCGGCCCGGTATGAATATCACACCCTCGAAGGGTACATCTGCCCAAGTCCACTACGTTTAAGGCAGAGTTAATCATAGTATAGAGTGATTGGGTTACAAAACAATGATATTTATTTAAAACAAAACCTACCATTGGCGTGCGAGTCTATACCGGTCGTATACCTATCATCTACCTTAGGCATATAATTCATCAGCTACTAAATGGAAAAGAGAGAGCAGTTCGTAACAATACCACATAACAATATATGCATATGCAATACCACAGTCGGCTTTTACAACTATAAACCGACGCGGCGGTGGGTAGGATCGCGTCACCTCTTGGGTGCAAGGGATGACAGTAGAATCGAAATTGTCGGACCTGCGATCATTCTAATTTCATTACAAAACTTTACTAACATTAAACCCCAGAAAAACAAAGAGATGATAACATAATTGGAAAGAAGTTACCATTGGACGAGTTCAGCGCTTTCCCTGAAGATGATAGCAAGACCGTAGTATAAGTTGCTAAAATTAAAAGCGGGATGTCAGATCCTGTGGATCATATCACAGCCGAACCACGCCATCATTCAAAAATACGCAGCCATACAATCAGTGCAACAGTTAGCGTGGGGTATAGATTCAACCCAGTTCTAAGAAAACCAATACAGCTAAACGAAATGTGTATATCTCTGTTATGATGTGGATTATCTAATGTGGAAACTTGACAGTAAAGTTTCTTCGACAGATTAACACGTAGAAATAGAGAACGGAAGAATATGCAAATTGTTAGTAGTAAATACACAGCAGCCCGGTAATAAAGGGGACGATGTATCATTATAACGCCCAGGAAGTTGAAATCATTTGACAGAACGATGGATAACGAGTTTACAATGGGGTCGGCGGAACGCAAGAGGGAGAACCAGGAGGCATAGTGCGCGCAGCCGGTACACCGTCGTCCACACCCCTGCACAATAAAATTCGTAAATAACTAACATAACAATTCTGAAAGATATTAAACTGTATGCCAGAAGATAAAGCATGATAGAAGAGCCACGCCGAGACTCTCACCTATCAAACTGATTGGTACTCCGGTATCAAATCTCCATAGAAAAACTCAGTTCCCTCCCTGGAACGCGTGGGAGCAAATGGCAATCGCTCAACCAGAATGGGAATTCCTGAACCCTGAGCTGCATACATATAGACACAAACGCTCAGAGAAATACTTGCGAGGGAGGAATATGAAAAACCCTAATTCTCTTACCCTAAACGTACATAGAATTCCAGGGTCGATTGAACCCCAACTCCACCTTATTGACAGCTAAGTACCCAGAAATGTGAAACAAATTCACATCAGGTACTGAGTTTGCGTTGATCGACTTGCATCGTACTGAGTTGAACAGAAAAATGTATCTAAAAGCTACACGTAACCGCGGGGATGAGCCAGGGTCGGCAAGGGGCGGCGCTGGATACTACAATTGCCTGTACGCACAGCGATCCCTGCATTACAAAAAAAAAATAAAACCTATACGTTAAAACAACACGATACTCTTAAACCAAAGGAATAGAAGCACGCGTCTCTGGTAAAGTTATACCCAGCGTACATAGTGATTCAGAAGCGAACAGAGAACTAAATGAACGCTACCGCTACAAGCTAGCAATAGGGCAGCGACCTACTACCATAACCTCGGATAGAAAAATAAAAATTAGGGTTGTGTATTTGCTGAATAGGAAAACTGGGACTCGCGAAACAGGGTAGTCAACATACGGTTGACGTGTCAACCACATCGCAGAGCCTTCGTAGGTAATCCCATGGGTTGTCACGATAATTACCTCGACCGACACAGCTGTAATAACGTACACTAGTGTTATATCAATTATGATCGTTCAAAGGGTTGGCGAAATAGCATGGTATACAGTTGAGTGCACACGGGGGAAACCCAAAGATATGTTCAACCATAATATCTATGGAATTATGACGCCGGTTTTAATGAAACATTTTCAAAAAAAAAAAACAAACCACGATATAGACAGGCCAGGCCTATAGTTAGGCGTACAAAATCTTGTTACATATGGGTGTATTCGTTAAAGGGTTAGATATACTTGGTGTACACGTATTTAGGGTGAATTATATATAGATATATATATAATGAAAGAAACATATATATACATATGAGGGTATAAATAAATAAATATGTATATATATGGGGTTACAAAGAAATATATATATATATATATATACCTAGGGATTCCATAACATTGAAAAGAGGGTATTAATATATCAATGTACCTGTGGATCCAAGGATATAGGTATAAGATCTATAGTTGGAGTTAAAGCTAGAGGTGTTAATTTTATATATATATATATATGTTAGATGAGGCCCTTTGAAGAATAAGAATGTCCATCTAGGTCATGACTTATAGTAGTCATAGCAAAGGAATAATGTCTGTTGGCAATATAGAAATATATACAGGTGGTGGAAAAGTATACAATGGTAAAATTCAATACCGTGGACAATAAGAAAAAAAAAATAAAAAATTCTGGAACTAGAGGTGTGACATCGTAACTATAGGTGTCGAAAGGTCGAACTTGTGTTTGATCCAAGGATCATTTAATTTATGTTTGATTATATGTGCCATAGAATTACTATTATATTATACAATTCGATAAATGGAATAGATGACCCTTAAGACAAAGGTGCATTTGCAAGGGTATGTGAGAATGTGTAAAAGTCAAAGACATGAAAAATATGTTCACACTTGAGATGCAATTAACATAAGGTAAGAAGTAGGAGTAGAGGATTTAATTGCAACAGTATATGATGATGAAAAGCATCATGATAAAAAGGTGAAATGTCATAATAAATCTATACTTACAAGTCTGAGTTCATGAAGAAATTTTTTTTGTTGGGTGTGAAATTTGGAGGTGTGACAAAAACATGAACACACATGATTATAATTAAAATCTGGACCATTATCATTTATAAATGTTACAAACCAAAATTCTAAACCTGCGTCATACAAGAACCATTTTACCAGATGCTATATGAAAATCATTTCAAATTGATGCTTCTAGTGGAAAAAAAATGTTTCAGTAGTAAATACATTTTAATCGGTTTCCACCAATATAGTCTAGATTTTCCTTTCTTTCTCAATCTGCTGGAACATTGGCCACTGACCCTAAATAATTTTATTAACGACCTAATTCATATGAATCCTATCTGCTGCTTCCCAACACTTTCTTTAGAAACTTTCCTTCGATGTAGCCTGTCTGTACCAATCATTTGTAGATCATATTTCTCGATGTTGAGAAAAACAAGGTTAAATTGAGATGAAGACGGAGAGGTAAATGGCTAATTTAGCTGCTTAAAGTTCGTGAATATAGGTCACGTTCCCAGAAGTTCGATTTCCACATTAGTATCTTCCTGATTTGCATGCCCTTGAGTCTCCCCGACCCATCCATCATCTCCGCAGTATTCCTCTGGTTACTTCAACAGTGGATGAATTTCTTCTTTCTGCTCATTTTTCTTTTGAATTTTGTGAGTCTTTAGGACATATTTCTGAATATGCTTTTGCCATTCTTTGTTTTGGTTATTATCGTCATTCTTAATGTCATAATTGAGCATGTTCTAAAGAAACCCTCACATTATTGGTAAATGTCTTTTAATGTGCTAAATCACACATGGCCAGACTCTAGAGAAACTCGGACATTCTTACTCAATTTCTTCCTAATTGATGGCGGGATAGAAATGCCGAAACCCTTGCAATGGTTGTCAGAGCTTTTGATTGCGGGAATCATTCATCATAGCTAATGACAACTTTGGTTGGTTTAAATGCGGCAACTCCGAAAAATTCATTCTCTTGCCAAAAAATTCCCTATATTTCACATCTATATGCTTTTCACCATCAGTAAAATCCTTTCACATCTACATGCTAAATCCTAAATTGGCGGTGACGATCCATTTGGTGAAATATTGAGAAGATACTAGTATGTGGAACCGTTGAAATTTTTCAAATTATAATTGCAACCCACGGGGTTAACGGTCACATTCCTTTCAAGATTTTAGTATGTGGAACCGTTAAAATTTTTCAAACCATAATTTCAAATCATGGTTATTTCACATATATAGGCTATTTCACTATCTGTAAGTCCTATTTCTGTCGTGACTATATACTGCGGGAAATAGTAAAAAAAGCAATCGTCACAAATCCTTTTTTCGAGATTCTATAGAACGTTGAATATCTTCAAACTATAATTACAACTAACATTATTATTTCACATCTACATGGTCTTCACCATCAGTACATCCTAAATCTGTAGTGAAATCCAATGGCTGAAAGCCTGTCCTATATTTATAAATAGAAAATAGTGTGGTCCCTCCAAATTTACAAAAAAAAAAATAAAAATAAATATTTAATCAAAATGTGTACAATGTGGATTTGAGTTAAACTAAATACATGCTAAAATATAAACATTTTAGAATTAAAAATATTAAAATATGATGTTTCATTAAATTTTAATAATTTTTTTAGCTAGATCACGAAGGGATGTGTACCGTCGATTTGAATTAAGCAATTTTATTAATTTAAAATTTAATTTTGGCTTAATATATATATATATATATATGGTAAAATTAATATTTTTTGAGTCGAGTGGTTCATTTTACACCTTAGTTTTTTGAGTCGAGTGGGTCATTCTACACCCCAATATGAAGGGATATGTAAGTTTGTTTTTGGTCCATGCTGATAAAACTAACTATTGATCAAATAGCTCTCCAGGTGAGAACCTGGAGAGTGTATACACACATACACACACTCTTATCGTTGAATCAGATGAGCCTAAATTATATAGGCTTTCACACTAATGGGATGGTTTCAACCACTCCCTCGATAGAATCTCAATCCTATCTTTATGATAACAACAACCTAACTATGGATTTCTCCATTAATTCCAACACTTCCCCTTAATCTAGAAAGGGTACTAAAAAATAACATACGCTTGCTGGTCTAGTCTCATCTAGGCTTACAATAAAAAGAAAGCATAAAAAACTTGACAATAGAGGATTTCATTTTCATATTTATGCTTCTGAGTCCATATTTGTTCATTCTATGTTGAGACTTCAACTTCACTTTCCTCACCATGAGGTAGTGATGTATTTTCACCTCATTTCTTCTCCATTGATGGAAAGCTTGAATGCTTATCCTTGCCCTTTTGATATTTATGACAGGCTTAATAGGAAACTATTTTCTCTCACCATTTCTGCTGTCACACATGTAAATTTCAGAAATGCTGTCATCTGCACACACATAAATATTCACGAGATTATCACATTTTAAAGTATCTCCAACTCTGTCTTCTTCTACCACGTCTTCACCATCAGCTTCATGTGGCTCATCCAATTGATCTTCAACACTTTGTTCATCTTTAAATCCTTCTTGAAGATCAACTTGTGACTCTTTAATATCAAGATCTTGCACAACATATTTTGCCTCTTGTTTCTCGTGGTCATCAACAGAACCACATTGTTTTTATGAAAAAATGCTACCCATGCTACCCAGGCTAATGCCTACAAATGCCCACATGAAAAATATCATCATCATCATCATCAGAATCAAAAATATCTAAAAATATAGACATGTTGTTAAAGGTCTAGCTTATCTAGTTTTATCTTGCTTCCAGATTTTGACTCCACTCAGTCTTCTAATGAGCTCCAACAACCCCGTTACCACGCAGGCAGGAATCATTCCTTTGGAATCTCTTCAATAGTAGAACCTTATAGACTGTGGCTTCTATGCCACGCAGGGCTTAGTGCCCTCAGCTCTTGCGACGAGCAACAAATGACCTCTTAACAAGCTGACAACGCTATCAATGTCTAATTCTGATGCATGTAATTAGTAATTTCTCATGACACATATTTCTGAAAAAGACGTAGAAAATCAATTAATATATTTTTTATTAATGAATGTTTTCCTTTTGCAACACCTTGCAATATTACTGGTTTGATCCCTCGAAAAATATTCTACGATGCCACTCCTGGACACCTCAGCATACGATCTCCACAAACCCTTCCTTCCAAGGTCAATTTTCTTCAAGTATATCTTCTTCAGCGTTTGTGTGTAATGTCAATTGAATAACTTTGTCCATCAAACAATCTGGATGTAGATAGAACGCCACGTGGCCTGGACCGCAACACAGAAAGATACAATGTATGCCTTATTAGAACCTGTAACTGGTCAAAATCGCAATTTCTAATGTGACTTGGACCTTTCAGTTTGTTGGTTTCGGGGACCCGGCCGTAAATGGGCCCTGTATACACCTCACGAATACACTCTGACACCTACACACGCTTTCCCCCAAATATAAACTCAAGCTTTCAAGTATAAACTGACGTGGAGTGAGGGTTTCTCTCCAACAATCGGCCACACCTTCAAATTTTGATAGCGGCCACACATTCAAAATTTTGAATGAGAGATAGAATATGAATCTATTGAAATAAATAAGAAGCTCTCCAGGTGAGTGTTTCACAAACACTCACTATCGATCATACCAACGTAAAAAAAAAAAAAAACTTCTCCACGACAGACCACCGATCGATATTTAAAACAACTTCTGCCGCAGCTCAAATCCACCCTTTAAGTGGATTGAGGATGCACCCAACAGGCTGACGTAGCATGCATACACCACCTTGTTGTAGAATTTCATTGCAAAATATATAAAACATAGCTGGGATTCATGAAAAGAGAACACAAGGAAACTGCTGTAGCCTATCTCGACACAACTCCACCCAGGCTCACCGGGCTTCAAATTACGGCCTTCAGCCCACGCACCGGCCTCTCTTGGAAGCATCGTATCTCTTGGAAGCGTTTCAGCTGATAGGGCTCCTCCACTCTCTCTTTGTGAACTTTCTTTGCCACACACTTCCACAAACACGAACTCGGCTCTCATGAAGATGAATTCGGAAACACACATCCTCCTCTCAGACTTTACGCAAACCGCCTCTTAGACACGCAGGCACAAACTCAGCTAGCTTCAACCTGAAGCTCTAATACCATGATAAAACTAACTATTTATCAAATAGCTCTCCAGGTGAGAACCTGGCGAGTGTATACACACATACACACACTCTGATCATTAAATCAGATGAGCCTAAATTATATAGGCTTTCACACTAACAGGATGGTTTCAACCACTCCCTCGATATCAGGATATGAGATCTATGATTAGAATATCAATCCTATCTTTATGATAAAAACAACCTAACTATGTATTTCTCCATTAATTCCAACACATGCGCCTTTAAAAAATAAAAAATTATGTTCTAAATAGAAAAGTAAGGTCAAAGGAGTTCCTAGATGGGTGACCTCCTAGGAAGTCCTCCGGTGCAAACCCCCGATGTGATAATTTATTCTATGCTATTCATTTCACTAGTTTCAATCCCTCTTCTTCACCCCTGTGAGCATGAGCATCATTGGATGCAACGAGTGCTAAGTGGACTATTCAAAAATGATGACATTAATCAGTTACGACTACCTCTCATAGAAATGGTCATAGATGAATGACTTACATAAAGCAGTTGAATCCCAAAAATGATATCTAAAAACACTGTTGTCTATAATTTAAAAAAAATGAATATACTCTAAAGTGATTAGAAGTAAAAAATGTGGTAATCTTATGTTTAAATCTTATTTTTTTCAAAAATATTTCAACAAGATATTTGAATAAACTATTTCAATATCTATACTAACTAAGTTCTCTCCATATCAACTTGTTATATGTTTATATATAAAAAAATTAAATTAAATTTTCAAGGTTAAAATTTTTATTTTGTCCTATATATACTCTATTTAGTACTCAAAAATACAATTTAAACAATGAAAAATAACATATTATATTTTGCACTCTAAAAATGTTTGCACGTGAAGAAATTTGATCTTTCTCGACTATGTCAGATCAGCACTTAAGATAGATCTATGCTGATTTAGCTATATCATAAAGGAATTTGAAGAAATGACCTATAATAAAAAGTGTTTAAGTACGGCACCCACTCACCATAAATCAAAAGCCTCATGTACAAATTTTATCTCAATCTAAAAATAAATGTTTTCATTTAATACATTTTAAATTTAATAATTAAAATGTATCTATTATTTTTAAAATAAAATAAATTAATGAAGGACTATTTCGTATCATTTTCAAATTATCTTTGGTGATAGAAAAATCCACTTCTAATTTGAAGCCAATCAAATAAAAATAATTTCATACTTAGTCCAATTAACATTTAAGATTTATTTTTAGGTAATTTGAAGTCATTCCAATAAATAAAATTGGATATCTAATTAGAACTTGATCTAATTGGATATCCAATTAGAAACTGATGCAATTAACATTTAATATTTTTTAACCTTTAATATATTTAACATAAAATATATTTACAATACTATACATCTAATATATATATATATATATATATATATATATATATATATATATATTAAAATAATTTTTATATTAACTTAAAAATAAAATAATATTTTATTTTATAAAATTAATATGAAGTCATTTTCCTTAAGCAAGGATTAGACCCCTCAAATCTTGAGTAATTTCAGTTTTCTAAATATGGAAAAATGTTGAGGATTAAGTTTGTCATAAATTTCATATAACTCATACGAGTCATTATGATATAGGAAATTTAGCAAACATAAAATAAAGGTTATACTATATCGGTGTTATTATGATCTGGTGGTAAACTTTTTATTTTTATTCTTTATTTTATTTTAACTATTAAATTAATTTAGATTTATTATAATTTTTTATTTAATTATGTTGAGAAATTCATTTTTGAGTTTCATTTTTTCACTCAAAAAGAGCTGAGGTATGCATCTCAAGAGATTTCATCTCTAGACTCTTAGTAGATCCATAATTAAGATTGATCTACACAAATTTAATTATTAATTATAATTATAATTATTAATTTTAGGTTTTTTATTTTATTTTAGTTTTAGTTTTAAATTTATGTAATTTGACTCAGTCAAAATATTATCTATATATATATATATATATATATATATATATATATATATAGATTACATTTTTTTCCCATAAAAAGGTAAACATAATTTACTTTTTGAGAAATTTATACTTAGTCAATGCATACTCAAAAAACTATTGGAAAATCACATTCCATTTATTGTACTTGTCCCTGATTAAATGCTGAGTCAAAGAGAAATTAGAATAACATTTCATTGATAATTAAAATGATATTTTTCAATAATCTGAAACATCAACCATTGGAACTTGGAAAATATAACTCTCACTTTTCTTTCGGTGTACCCATCAATTCTAGAATGATTTTGTTCCAAGGAAAATTTTAAACATGGATTGAAATTTAGAAACCTTGGCAAATCTAGTAGTCCTTCATATGAAATTTATACTATATTTGACAATATTTTAGTAAAATATTAAAAATTTTAATAATTTTATAAAATCTCTATATAATTTTTTGGAAAAACCATGGAAAATTAACCCACCCCTGGTTTATCCTAATGTTTGAGTGGTTTTTGAGGTCTAGTTAGTTGAGAGATTCTCTTCCACTTGTTACCTCCCTATATTAGTGTCTGGTTGAGATATTCACTCAAGAAAGAGATTGTATGTCCAAGATAGAGTACCTATCTCGAGACATAGCTTGATGCATTTATATTGTATTATTATTTTCATGTGAATACAAGTTGGAGTGCTTTATGAACATCGAAACTGGTATCAAATCCTGTTGTACGCTAGACCCCATATGGACCAAGAGAAATAGAGAGTTTCATGAGTATTTTAATTTCTTTTCCCTTTGTTTGTTTACGCATCCTTTTCCCATCCTTTGTTTCTCCTATGTGATTGTATATCCAAGCGTGGTTGTTGAGGCTCATTTATGAGAGCTCATTGATCTGTGTGGTCATTTTTGGACCTTAGAGCAGTTAATTATCGTAGTTGATTTACACAGCCTATGCATGTCCTGTAACACTATTATAGAGCGATGTTTTTTATTATCATCATATTCTCATAGAAAATCACAACTGATTAAAGAAACTATAGTGTTGTAGGAGTGTGTGGAAATATTGATTGAAGAGTTGATTGGAGGTTGTCCAATTCAGATGGAGAGTTCGATCTGTATTTCGCTACATGTAGTTAGTGTGAAGCCATGCATTTTTTGGACGAGAGTGGAGCACGATGCTAGTGGACTGGCGAGGTGTGCCTTATGAAAATTTATTTTCGATGGGGGCTATAGAATCATGAAAATTCAACTAAGTGGCAAAATCTGCCAATAATTGCAGAGAACCTATACGGTCTTAGAACCTATATGGTCGGACCTTGCAACTTCATTGATATCTGTGAAATAAGTGTTGCTGTACATGCACATAGATTAGCTTTATTTCAACTCTAAATATTTCATGCAATGTGCACTTTTCTTTAGCTAGTTAACTCTAGTGGTGTACATGCACATAGTTGGCATCAATTAGCCTTAGTTCAACTCTAGATATTGTATGTGATGTGCACTTGTCTTTAGCTAGTTAACTCAAGTGCTTACATGTGGTGTGCACTTGGCTTTAGCTAGTTAACTCTAGTGCTTGCATGTGGTGCATGTGCACGTTAATAGAAAATAAAGCACATTTAGCTCTAGTTAGCTTTAACTATCCATAGTTATTGTATGTAAAACTAAGATTAACTTAGTTGCTTTATATATTGAGTCTCAAAACTAATATTGATGAACTAATTTCATTTCAATTATAATTGTTTTTCTTTTTCAACTTGGAAAGTTTGTGCAATTATTCTTCAACTAGATCCATAGTTGCACTCTAATAATTTTACATGGTATTAGAGGTACAAGGGTTTGGAGAAGTTTCATGAACAATTTTTTTGCCGGTTTGAAGAGCAAAGAATTGGAAATTATTCGAAGATTTGATTTTCATATCAAAATATTGGAGAATTTTCGCAATTGTTGCTACAACCACAAAGTGAAATAATGGAATTCCCAACTTCCACTATTCTGACTCCATACAATTACCATGAATGGAAGCCAATGATTTTTCTTCATCTTAGGAGCAAATGCTTGTACCAAATAGTCATGGGAATTGAGACAGAACCAATGTTAGAGTATGAGAAGTCAAATTGGCTTAACAGACCTTACATGGCTTATGTAATATTGTGTCTATCTATGTCTCATGATATTCGTTATTAGATCATAAATATTGAATCACCACATAAAATCTGGACTATATTGAAAGGATTATATGGTGATGAAAATGATCTAGAAGAACACCATTTGGAGGCAAAGAGATCAAGTTTTTATAATAGTCAAGAAAGTGGTGAAGACTCCAATAATGTGGAGATATATTCTCAAGACAATGTTGAACAAGAATACTTTGCTTCTTCTATTGTTAATGAGCCTGTTGTAGATGATAATTTTATCTTTCCCAATAAAAAATACATTGCACATGAGGAAATATCTTCCTCTGCTAATTATGAAGAAACTACTTTCAAAAACATAGAAGTGGACTTTGATTCCACTAATATCGATTATGTTGATGATGCAGATTTGATGAGGTTTCAATTTAATGATGCCCCACATGCACTCTCAGTCGTAGATCCATGCATGACCATGCATGCATATAAGGAGGAATTTATAACACCATGTATATGCATGCCTATGCATGCATCTAAGGGGGAATTTATAACACCATGTATATGCATGTATGCATCCACAAAGGTATATCTAAAGCCACACATGCAGATCCATGCACCCTTAGAGACATCTATTCGCATGCATGCATATAAGGTACATGAATTTGATCATCAAACACATGAGGAAGATGTAGACAATCCATATTGGCATGGAACCATGTATAAGGAAATTTAGTCCTTGATCCAAACATGGGAATTGATACCTCTACTTCCAAAAATGAAGCTTATTCCTCCAGATCCATGATGGGACCATCGATCTTCAGTATTTTCTGAGTTGCGAGAAAACTGTTGATATCTTCACCAAGAATTTCACTGAGTAGAAGTTTCCATTCCTGCAAGATCGTCTCTGGGTGAAGGACATTATTGCCTAGAAATTGTCTTTTCTCTACTTTTTGCATCTAATTGTTTTTCTTTTTCAAATTGGAAATTTTTTCCAATTATTCTTCAACTAGATCCATATTTTGGCTCTAATAATTTTACAATAAGGCTACCATTTAATAAAATTTGTTGGAGGAGAGCCTGTTCTAGGGAGTGGAAAGATAGTGTTGTTGAATAATTGCATTAGTGAGGTGTGTTCAACTAACGAAGAATCTAGTGTGGTTGTTCGAAGTCAAGCTATGATTGCATAACTGAGGTACGAGACTGGTTTGCAGGCTTGCAGAGCATGAAGCTATCGGGTAAATTGATTTTTTCCAGCAAAATCTATTTCTTGTGACTATGTGAGAATTGCCTCACCTGTAAGAGTGAACTAGCATAAAGTTATCATTAGCACAACTTGATTCAAATGAGATGACAATATGTCCAATGTCTCGTAGGATTGACGAGGCACATTCCCGAACATTGTTTGAAATTTGAAGTATAACAACTGATTACTATAATGCCTGCCAACCTTCAACGTTATTGATTATCTATTTTGGGAAACATTCGGATGTTCCGTGCACCTTCAAAATATTTTGTTGAAATAGCTAGTCACCGAGAAATAAAGCATCGCAGGTAGCAGATGTTGATCAATTGCGACTGGTTGTCCTACAACATTAGAGTTGACCAGCCTCACATGGCCAAAGAATAACATCATGTTGAAAGGAAATTCAAAAGCATAAGTCAAAGGTGGGAGATATGACTTTCAAAAAGTGGTTTAATCGCATCGGTAAATTCATTCATTTGGAAGGGTAATAATTTTATACGGCCCCTCATAAATCACACAACCAAATGTCTTTTTTTTTTACATTCACATGTTATGGAAACATATTATCCATGGAAAGTGATTACCATAAATTTAGTGTATTTAATTATAGAAATGCAACAGAAGTAATGTAAGGACTTGAGAATTATGATCGGTATGAATTATTTGGCCATTGTTTAAATTTTTTAGAAAATGTCACTGATGTAATTTTTGTTGAAATAATATAGTGGCATTAGTCTAGCGAATTATTGTCACGAGTTTAAGAGTTTAAGTCTCCGTTGGAATTGGCCATTCCAATAATAGAAAATTTTTTTTAACGAAATTATTGACTACCTGTAATGATAAAGACACGACCATGAAGATGACATTAGAGGATAGTGGTTAGAGTTGTATTAGATATTAAAGGATGATGGAAAAAAAGTGAAATTTTGTGTTAGTTTGTGGGATAGACTCATTAGCATGTTGTATTTGAGTCACACATCTTAAGTGTAACCAAGTCTTTGGTGTTTTGTAGTGGTCTTTGTAAAATATGTACCCGTTAACTCCATGAGTTGGAGTGTGTAATGCAAGCTTGATTTGGCATGTGTACACCAATAAAGCTCTCGGTAATCTTATAACCACTTTCTAAATAAAAGTTTATGGTAAGCCAAAAACCACTATGTAGTTGTAGGTTTGTGGTAAGCCATAAAACACTTGTGATAGTGTATGTAACTACTAGCTTTTGGTAAGCCAGAAACTACTTTGCAGTGTAGGTTTTTGGTAAGGAAAAAAACACATGTGAGAGTGAAGTGGATAGGGATTCGTGTAGGCATGGTTTAGGGTCAACCAAGAAAATCCTGAGCATGTTTTAGCTTAAGCCGATGAAACCCAAAGCATGGTTATAGGTAATCCAATAAAACCCATGATGATGATGATGGAGGGGGACTTGCAGGTATAGGTACATGTATGCACAAAATGGTTGATTGACCTATATACATGAAGGATGTCCTAGAAGATTGTTGGTTGCAACAATTTCTTCCCATGCATTCTGGTATGTGGTTGATCATTTATATGGACGTCAAAATATTCTTTTTTATCATGTGTGTAAGCACAAGGACCCAAATTAGACTTTTCTTATTGAAATCAAGACAAGTATTTCATAAATGGGGGACTTGGAAAATATAATTCCTACTTCTCTTTGGTTTTCTCATCAATTCTAGACTGAGGTTGTTCCTAATATATGGGAGTTGGTTGTGGTGTAGTTGGTTGAAAAACTCACTCCAACTTGTTAGTCTTCTAAATTGGTGTGTGGTTGAGATATATTCACTCAACCAAGAATTGTATGTCAAAAATAGACTAGTTATTTTGAGACATAGTTTGATGTATTTATATTCTATTATTATTTTCAAGTGAATACAAGTTGGAGTAACTTATGAAAATATAAATTTCTATAACATGGATAGCTGCCAATACTAACTTCTCTATGTGCTTGCACAAAAATCTAAGGAATTATAAAACTTGACTGAGATAATAAATGATGTGCTCCTAGAGTTGGTCATGTTTTGGAAATAGTAGTATGCCAATGGTAGATTTAACAATTGTAATACAAAACAAACCCTTTGATACTATATTTCATATAACTCTGTGGAAGGATGATGTAAGTGCATTATTAATAGATATCTATGTTGGATCATCCCATATAAATGAAACTACTTTGTTTAGTACATGCATAAAACTCTTGCTAATATTGGTATAATTAGCTACGAATATACATAGAAAATTATCTTTGATTTATTAAGTCTCAAGTTGTCATATGTTAGACGGGGGAGACAATTGTAGTGTTTCCTAAACTCTTATATAAGACACAGTTAACACCAAGAATAAAAGATACAGTATGTGGATGCAATCCACTCTAATAGTATATGCATCTCTTGAATATTATTCTAAGATGATCATGATGATCAAATATTTTTCGAAAATGAAAACTAAATCATCCAAGATATCATTCAACAATATGTTTCATGTTGTGAAAAGAATACAACATGGCCCACTAGAATAGTGCGAACATTTTTAAAACTAAAATTCATTTTCTGGTATGCAAATGTACTTCATGGAAAAATAAAAGACATTTTATGCTAGTCATCGAGCCAGATATTGATTTTATTATAATTAGAAAACTCAACCGTAAAAGAAAATATTTCACTCTTAGCACATGGATGGAAAATTTGAATGAAAGATGATGTGGTACATTTTTCCTTGGAAAATTTTTGTTCAAATTAGGAATATCCTTGCACATAGATAAAAAAATCCATTTAGTTAGAGGAATTGGAACTCATTGAAATTATTAGTGTAAATGTGAATCTCATCGATAGAACAATCTTCTTCTATAAAAATAATTTTCATGATATCGAGATTCCGATAGATATTTTCAAAAAAAAATGGAATGTTGTCCTCAACATACACACTATGTATTTCTAAATAATCTATGGATTCATTTTCATGGTCCATCATGGTAAGTTGAAACTCTTCTCACTAAACTCTACTAATATGTGGAAGGAAATATGACTTGGAAGGAAATATGACTTCTTAGGGAATTAGTGGCCTCAAAAAATACTTCATTATATGGAAACACAATTTCTAGGAAACCAATTGACATTGTATAGTATGTAGCCGAAACTAGGAACACGAGATTATCCCAATCCTATTTTAACAAGGTATAGAACCATTATTTATAGGGTAGTCGACAATTGATTGATAGGAAATATTAGTTGTAGGCAATGGTGATGTACCATTCCTTCTTGATCAACCTCCATTTGTGATGCAAAAGAAATATAAAAGACCTATGGATCCTGTAAGTAAGTTTTTTAGAATAACAAACTTGTGAAACTAAAGTTAATGAAACTGACACAGAATCAATTTAAGAAGTAGGAGTTGCAGAGTTGAAAGTTCCAATAAAAGAAGGATACACTCCAACACATATATCTTTAGTGATAAGAAGTAGGAGTGTTAAAGTTGAAAGTTCCAATAAAAGAAGGTTACACTCCAATACCTATATCTTTATCTTTAGTGGATTTTTCGGTAATTCCTTCCTTCAAATACATCTCAAATCTAGACACTCATAGGATAGGTTCAGGCTATGGCGCCAAAAAAAAAAAAACCATGAACACACATGCTTATATTAAAATCTTAAAATCTGGACCATTATCATTCATAAATGTTTCAGGCTCCAAAATTCTAAAACTGTGTCATACAGGAACCATTTTACCGGATGCCCCTATTGTTATATGAAAATCATTTCAAATTGACGCTTATGTTGGGAAAAATACATTATAATCCGTTTCCAACATTGTAGTCTAGATTTTTGTTTCTGGCTCAATCTGCTGGAACATTGGCCACTGGCCTTAAATATTTCCATAGCGAGCCAATTCATCTGACTCGTTTGCGCTGCTTCCCAGCGCTTTCTTTAACAATTTTCCTTCAATTTCCTCTGCGGACCAAGCTTTTGTAGATCATATTTCTCGATGTTGAGGAAAGCAAGGTTAAATTGAAAGTGGGAAGATGAAGACAGAGAGGGAAATGCCCAATTTAATATAGCTGCTTCAAGTTCGTGAATATATAGGTCAGGTTCCCATAATATTCCCTCTACTTCTCGATCGATTTCCTCATTAGTAGCTTTCTGGTTAGCATGCGCTTTTGTCTCCCCGACCCGTCCATCATCTCCGCAGTATTCCTCTGGATACTTCCTGATTTGCATGCCCTTCAGTCTCGGCAGTATTCCTCTGGTTACTTCGACAGTGGATCAATTTCTTCTTCGTGTTCATTTTTCATTTGAATTTTTCGAGTTTTGGGACATATTTATTCTTCGTTATGATCTCCATCCTTAATGTCATACTCGGCGATCTTCTATAGAAACCCTCACATTATTTGTGAAAGGGTTATAATGACCTAAATCACACTGGCCATTCTCCAGAAAAACTCGAACATTCCTGCTCAATTTCTTCCTAATTCATGCGTTGACCAGATAGCAATCCCTAAACTGTTGCGATCGTGTTCAGAGCTTTTGATTGCAGGAATTATTCGTCATGGCTAATGACAACGTTGGTTGGTTTAAATGCGGGCAACTCCGAAAAAATCATTCTCTGCCAAAAATAATTCCATGTATTTGAAATCTACATGCTTTTGGTCATCCTCATAAATCTGCAGTGAAGATCCATTTAGTGAAATAGTGAATAGCGAAACGGTCACATTCCTTTCAATATTCTAGTGTGTTCAACCCACATCGTTAACGGTCACATTTCTTTCAAGGTTTTAGTATGTGGAACTGTTCAAAATCTTCAAACTATAATTTCAAACCATGGTTATTTCACATCTACCGATTCTTCACCATCAGTAAATCCTAATTCTGCGGTGACCATCTATTAGGTGAAATAGTAAAAAACGCAATGATCATATTTTTTTTTTTTTTTAAGATTCCGTTGACCATTTTCAAACTATAATTAAAACTCACATGATTACTGTACAGGCTCTTCGACATCAGTAAATCCTATATCTGCGATGACAATCATGTGGGTGAAATTGTTAATACCCAACGGTCAAATTAAATTCTAGTATGTGGAACCGTTAGAAAAATATCAAACTATAATTTTAATGGGAGTTGTCTTTAGTGTGATTTTTTGAAGTTTTAGGTGGCCGAATCCGGTGAAATTTTTTGAGGTAAAATCTTGGTTTTTGTTATTCAAACTTGTTTTTTGATTCTATATATGGATTCAGCACCCTCAAAAACCTCTAGGGCACTTCGATTGTGCAAAGTTAGCAATCAAACTTTTCTTTTCAATAAATTTCTGCAGGAATTTAGAGAAATTACACCCTAAAAAATTACCGTAAAAACCTTCAAAAAAATCGCACTAAACACTACTCGACTACTCGATTTTAATCCATATGGTTGTCTCACATTTAAAGGTTCTTCATCTTCCATAAATCCTACATGTGCGGTGATGATCCATCGGGTGATAGTGAATCACGCAACGGTCAGATTTTTTCAAGATTCTAGTATGTGGAACTGTTAAGAAAAATTGCAAATTATAATTTCAACCCACATCGTTATTTGATATGATATTTAATTCTTTTTTGAAAATGAAATATCTAATTAAAATGTGTACGAGCTTAATTTTATTAATTTAAAATTTAAATACATGATAAAATATACACATTTTAAAATAAAAAATATTAAAATATAATATTTTTCAACTTTTTATATCTTTGAGCTAGATCACGACTGTATATTTGTGGATTGAATTTAACACTTTTATTAATTCAAAATTTAAATACATGATTTTATATATATCTATATATATATATATATTAAAATATTACTTTTTATTAAATTTTAATATTTTTTGAAGTTGATTATTAGGGATGTGTATAAAGTCTATTTGAATTAAATATTTTTATTAATTTAAAATTTAAATATATAATTTTATGAGGTTTTGGATAAATTGTGATTGGGTGCTATGTTAAGGAGTCTCTCTTAAATCGAGATTGATATCTTCGATATGATAAAGATGTAGTCTAACCAAACTTACTAAAAAAATATATGTTAAAATTAATATATTTTCAACTACATCATGAAATAACCTATAGTAAAGAATGTTTAAATAATTTTTCCATTCAACATAAATCAAAAACCCATATAAAATTTTTATCTCAACCATTTCAGTTAATTATACTTATAATTTATAATTACAATTTTATTGTATTTATTATTTTTTAAATAAATTAAATAAATTAATTAATATTTTATATGATTTTGAAATTATATGTAGCAATAGAAAAAAAATCCAGTTCTAAGTTCAACGCAATCAAATAAAGAAAATTTCATATCTATTTATAACTTAATCAAATAAACATTTAACGTTTTTTAACTTTTGATACATTTAAAATAAAATATATTTACAATATTGTACACCTAAGTTACAAAAATATATTATACATTATATTTTTTAATTAATTTTAATGTAATTTTTTTTTAAATTTAAAAATAAAATAATATTTATTTTATAAAATTGATATGAAATAATTTTGATTAAACAACGATTAGACCCCTCAAAACATACATGAAGGATTTCAGTTTTCCAAATATGGAAAAAATTTGAATGTTAAGTTGGTCATAAATTTAATATAAGTGACATGAATCATTATGATATGAGATAGGATATATAAATTTAGCAAACATAGATAAAGGTTATACTATGTTTAAACTCAAACCTATATTTAAACCCAATTAGTGTTATTATTATGTGTATGTTTAAACCTAATTAGTGTTATTATGCGGTGGTATTTTTTTTTTTAATCTTAAATATTTTGTATTTTAAGTATTAAATTAGTTTATATTTATTATAATTTTTGATCTACGAAGTAGTGAGAAATTCATTTTTTTTCACTGTAAAAAAATATGCTTCTTAAGAGATTTCATCTCTAGACCTTTAGTAGATACATAATTAAGATGGATCTACACTAGTCCAATTATTAATTATAATTATAATTAAAAATTTGATTCATAACTATAATTATAATTATAAATTATTTTGTTTATTTATTTTTTAATTTTATTTCTATTTATATTTTAGTTTGATTGATGAAAATATTAAGCAAGACATTACAACATCTCTACCAAAATATTACATTTTTTTTTTTTGGATAAAAATTTAAAGATAATTTACTTTTTGAGAAACTAGCAATATTACAAAGGAAAACAAATTTTTATACTTGGTCAATGCATACTCAAAAAATTATTGGCAAATCACAATCTATTTATTGAGCATGTCCTTATTAAATGTTGAGTTAAAAAATATGTTATATTAGTCATTAGAACTTGGAAAATATAGTTCCTACTTGTTTTTGGTGTCCTCCTCAATTCTAGAAAAATACAGTAGCTTTTCAATAACAATTAAAATGGTTTTTTTCAATAATATGTTACATTAGTTATTCGAACTTGGAAAATATAATTCCTACTTTTCTTTGGTGTGTTCATCAATTATAGAATGAGTTTATTCCAAATATTTTGGATTTTGTTGAAGTCTAGTTGGTATTCGAGAGATTCTCTCTAACTAGTTAGCCTCCTAGATTGGTGTGTGGTTGAAATATTCACTACACCAAGAGATTGTATGTCCAAAATACATAAGATATCCCGAGACATAGGTTGATGAGACATAGGTTGATGTATTTATATTGTATTATTATTTTTAAGCGAGTACAAGTTGGACTGCTATATGAAAATCTAAATTGCTATCAAAGCCCGTGACTGTTTCGTACTTGGCCGCTTCTAGGCCAAGGGAAATAGAGAGTTTGGTGAATATTTTGTTTGTTTTCCCTTTGTTTTTTTTCTCATCCTTTGTTTCTACCACGTGATTGCAGATTTGAGCGTGGTTGTTGAGGCTCATTGATGAGAGCTGGCTAATTTATGTGGGTATTTGAGGACGTGAGAGTGGTGAATTATGGGAGATAATCTACGTGGCTTGTGTATGTCCTCTAGCACTATTGGTGAGCGTTGTTTGTTGTTTCCATCATATTCTCAAACAATATCATCACAGCTGACTAAAGAAACTATAACGTTGTGGAAGCCTATGGATAGCTCAACTAAAGAGCTCATTAGAGGTGGTAGAATTCACATGGAGAGTCTGATCAGTATTTTGTTGCATGTTGTTGGTGTGAAGCCATGCATACTGGAGAGGAGAGTGGAGTGTGACACTGGTGGACTAAAGAAGTATTCCTTATGTAAATTTATTTTTGCTGGGGGCGATAGAATCAAGAAAATTCATCTCTGTGATGGAATCTACTAAGAATTGCAAAGAACCTATATGGCTTAAGACATGGGTTGTCGGAACTGGCAACTTCGTTGATATCTAAGGAATGGGGCTCCGATTTGATAAAATTTGTTGCAGGAGATCTCGTTCTCAGGAGCAAAAATATGGCGTGGTTGAATAATTGCTTTGGTGAGGCATGTTTAGATAAAGAGTAATGTGATGTGGCTCTTGGGATTCAAGCTACGATTACATAACCGAGGTGTAATACTAGTGTGCAAGCTTACAGAGCGTGAAGCCATCTGGTAAATTGATTTTTTCCATCAAAGTTTCTTCTGTGTGACTATGTGAGAACTGCCTCACCTGTAATAACCAATTGCCATAATGCTATCATGAGAGGAACTTACTTTAAAGGATATGAAAATATTTCAAATGTCAAATAGGATTCGATGAGGTACATTCACTGACATTGTTTCGACTTTCATTGAGCACGACTGATCACTCTAATGTCTGTCAATCTTCAACCTTGTAGATTACCCATTTTGGGAAACGTTCTTGCGTTCTACGCACCTGCAAAATATTGTATTGAAATAACTGGTCACTGAGAAAGAAGGCACCAGAGGTACTGGACGTTGAGAAGTTGAGACAGGTTGTCGTGCAACATTAGAGTTGACCAACCTCATAGAGCCAAAGAAGACCATCATTTTGAAAGGAAATTTGAAGGCATAAGTCAAAGGTGAGATATATGACTTTCAAAAATTGGTTTAATGTCATTGGTAAATTCATTCATTTGGAAGGGTAATAGTTTTATAAGGCGACTCAGAAATCAAACAACCAAATGTTTTTTTGTGTACATTCACACATGTTATGGAAAGATATTATCCATGGAAAGTGATTACCATAAATTTGGTGTATTTAATTACACAAATGCAGTCGAAGAAATGTAATGAGTTCAGGATTATGACCAACATGATGTGATATAAAAGAGAATTATTTTTTCATTGTTTAAAGTTTTTAGAAAGTGTTATGTCATTGATGCAATTCTGGTTGAAAGAATATAGTGGCATTACTCTGGCCAACTATTGTCACGAGTTTGAGTCTCTGTTGGAATTGGCCCTTCCAGCAATAGAAAATCTTCTTTAATGAAATTATTGACTACTAGAAATGATAAATACATGAAAATTAACATGGGATCAAATGATAGTGGTTGGGGTTTCATTTGAGATTAAAGGATGATGGAAAAAAAAGTGAAATTTTGTGTGAGTTTGTGTCATTGTGTGGGATAGAATCACTAGCATGTTGTATTATTTGTCACACATCTTAATGGTAAGCAAGTCTATGGTGTTTTGTAGTCGTATTTATAAAGTATGTACCTTGTAATTCCATGAGTTCGAGTGTGTAATGTAATCCTAATTTTTCATGTGTATCCCCATAAAGTTTGTGGTAATCTTAAAACCACTTTGTAAATGCAGGTTTGTGGCAAGCCAGAAAACACTATGTAAGTGTAGGCTTGTGGTAAGCTAGAAACCACTTGTGAGAGTGTATGTAAGTGCACGTTTGTGGTAAGCTAGAAACCACCTGTGAGAGTGCAGTGGACAAGGATTCGTATAGACATGTTTTAGAGTGAGCCAACGAAACCCTTGTCATGGTTTAGGGTAAGCCAATAAAACCCAATGCATGGTTATGCGTAATATGATAAAACCCATGATGACGATGATGGAGGGGGGTTTGTAGGTAGAATTATAGGTATGTAGATAAAGGTTGACTAAATCATGTACAGGAAGGAAATCCTAGTAGACCGGCACTTGCAGAGGTTGGTACCCATACATTTTGGTAGATGGTTGTTCCTTTATATGGATGTCAACATATTATTCTTTATCATGTTTGTAAACACGAAGACCACAATTAGACTTTTCTAATTGAGATCAAGACAAGTAGTCGTTAAAGGGTGGACTTGGAAAATATAATTCCTACTTGTCTTTGGTGTGCTCATCAATTCTATAATGATTTTGTTCCTAATATTTCTGAGTTTTTTGATGTCTAGTTGTTTGAGATATTCGCTCCAACTAGTTAGCGCCCTAGATTGGTGTGTGGTTGAGATAATCACTCAACCAAGAGATTATATGTCGAAGATAGATTAGTTATCTCGAGACATAGCTTGACGTATATATATTGTGTTATTATTTTCATGTGAATACAAGTTGTAGTGCTTTATGAAAATTTAAATTTTGATAACATGGATAGTTTCCAATTATACCTTCTCTATGTGCTTGCTGGTAAATCTAGGGAATTATAAAACTTGACTAAAATAATAAATCATGTGCTCCTAGAGTTGGTCATCTTTATAAACTAGTAGTATGTCAATTTTAGATTTGAAAATTGCAAGATAGAACAAAATATTTGATACCATAGCTCATAGAACTCAGTGGAAGGATTGATGCATTTGCATTAGCAAAAGGTATCTATGTTGGATCATCGAATATAAATGGAACTAATTTATTTAGAACATGCATAAATCTCTTGCTAATATTGTAGTGTTTCCTAAACTTTTATATAAAAAACTGTGAACCCCAATAATAGATCGAAAATAGTACAAAAGATGTACTATGTGGATTAAATCCACTCTAATAATTTTTGCATCTCTTGAATATTATTTGAAGATTATCATGATTATCAACTCTCTTTCGAAAATGAAAACTAAACAATCAAGATGTCATTCAACAATATGTTTCAGGTTGTGAAAACATTCAACATGGTCCACTGGAATCTCATGCCAACATTTTTAAAACTAAAATGTATTTTGCGCTGTGAAAATGTACTTCATGGAAAAATAAAATCCATTTTATGCTATTCATCAAGCCAAAATTTGAATTTATTATAAGGAGAATAAAAGAAAATATTTCACTCCCAGCACATCGATGAATACTCTGAATGAATGAAACGATTTGACACATTGTCCCTTGGACAAACTTGGTTCAAATTAGGAATATCCATGCATATATATTTATATTTTATTCTTTTTGTCACTACGAATGAGATTAAAAACCCATTTAGTTACAGGATTTTGACAGATAAAACCATCTCTAAGCATATTTTAAACCTCCACCATTATTGCAACAACTTTCAACGTATCACAAGCCAATCCTTTTGTCAAACGGGTTTAAAATGTGGACACTTTTTATTTTTGTGTTCAACAATATGAAGGTCAATTTTTAGAGTTTCCCCAAAGGTCCAAGCAAAAACAGTGTGGCACTCATTAATATTTTGTAAATGTGAATCTCATCAATAGAACAATATTTTTCTATAAAAATGGTTTCCATGATATCGAGAGATGTGTTCCAAACACAGTTGACATGTTTTCCTCAGCCTACATACCATGTATTTCTAAAGGATTCAAGGATTAATTTTCATTGTGCATCATGGTAATTTGAAATTCTCCTCACTCAACTCTACTAATTTCTCGAAGGAAATATGACTTGTAATGCATGTCCTTACAAGGCCTCTCAGGGCCATTCACGGCCTTAACAAATAATATATTATATGGAAACACAATATCTAGGCAATCACTTGACATTGTATAGTTAGTAGCCCATAAAATCATCATGATATTATCCAAATCCTATTTTTAAGGAGGACTAGAATCATTATTTATAAGGTAGCTGACGATGGATTGATAGGAAGTCTTAGTTGTAGGCATTGGTGATGTACCATTCCTTCTTCATCAAACTCCATTATTAATGAAAAATAAAATAAGTATGGAAGACCTATGGATTTTCTAAATAAGTTATTTAGAATAACAAACTTGTGAAACTAGGGTTAATGAAACTCACACCGTAGAACTAGTGAGACTAGAATCAATATAAAAAGTACTAGTTGCAAAGTTAAAAGTTCCCATAAAATAAGATTACACTCCAATACCTTTATTTATATATATATATATATATATATATATATATTTTTTTTTTGGGTTGTTGAGCTAGGAAGAGGTAATTCCTTCCTTCCAATAGATCTAAACTCTAAAGACTCCTAGGATCAAGCTTCTTTCACTGATAAAAACTCTTACGATCAGGGTACGGTTCAAACAAAAACATAAAAACATGAACACACACGCTTATAATTAAAATCTGGACCATTATCATTCATAAATGTTTTACGCTCCAAAATTCTAAAACTGCGTCATACAGGAACAATTTTACCGGATGCTATGTGAAAAGCATTTCAACTTGATGCTTATGGTGGGGAAAAAAATGTAGCAGTAGTAAATACGTTTTAATTCGTTTCCAGCAATGTAATCTAGATTTTTTATTCTTGCTCAATCTGCTGGAACATTGGCAACTGACCCTAAATATTTCCATTAACGAGCTAATTCATCTGACTCCTATCTGCTACTTCCCAGCACCTTCTTTAGCAACTTTCGTTCGATGTTCTCTGTGTGGACCAAGCGTTTGTATATCATATTTCTAGATGTAGAGGAAAACAAGGTTAAATTGAAAGTGGAAACATGAAGATCGAGAGGGTGAAATAGATGAAGACGTTCTATTGGGTGAAATAGTAAAGAACGCAACGGTCACATTGTTTTTTTTCAACATTCTATAGAACGTTGAATATCTTCAAACTATAATCACAACTAACATGATTATTTCACATCTACAGGCTCTTCACCATCAGTAAATCTTGTTCGAGAGACAGAGGATTAAATCACACAAATAACACGAATATTTCACACACGAACAATGAGCTGCTGCTCTTCTATTAATCACAAACTATGAATCATAAAACTCTCTTACTCTCTTGAAAACAATGAACCCGTGAAGGGTATTTAAGCTAATTAACATGCACACACTATCACATATAACTGAACTTAATCGGCTCGTTTAACTCACCCTTTAACTTGCTCTCCAAATCTAACTGTAACTCAACTCAACTAACTCCACTTAACTCTTCGTCTAACTTCTGCATGAGGAAGTAATTATATATTTTAACACTCCCCCTTAATTACGACCTCTAAACTAAAACATAACTTATGACAACTCAAACATGCCTGCTGGTCTATGTCTCAGCTAGGCTTACAACACCCAAGTTTCTTTTGTGAAACTCAAACAAATCTACTGCTAATGGCTTTGTAAAGATGTCAGCCATTTGATCACTTGTTCTACATGGCTTCAAGTGAACTTCTCCATTGCTGACAAGTTCTCGAATAAAATGATATCTCGTATCAATATTTTTGCTCTTTTGATGAAACACACTATTCTTGGATAGTGCGATCGCTGATGTGTTGTCACAGTATATTGTTGTTGATCCTTGCTGTTTCTGCTTGAGTCCATCCAATACTCTTCTTAACCATACTGCTTGACATGCTGCTGAAGTCGCTGCTACATATTTTGCTTCTGCTGATGATAGTGTCACAATAGGCTGCTTCTTAGATGCCCATGCTATCACTCCTGAACCGAGATGGAACACATAACCAGATGTGCTCTTCCGATCATCCAAACTTCCTGCAAAATCACTATCTGTATATCCAATAAACTCTTTCTTTTCTGTACTTGCATACATTATGCCATAATCTCTGGTTCCTGCTATGTATCTCAGAATTCTTTTTCCAACACTCCAATGTATGTCTTTTGGAGTCTCCATGAATCTGGAAATCAGACTCACTCCCTGCATAATATCTGGTCTTGTAGCTGTGAGATACATGAGGCTACCAACCAATCATTTGAATAGAGTTGGATTGACATCTGCCCCTTCATCATCCTTACTTAACTTTGTACCTGTTGCAACTGGTGTAGGTACAGGTTTGGAATTATCCATCCTGAATCTTTTCAGCAAATCTGTTGCATACTTATTTTGACAAATAAAAATGCCTTTTTCAGATTGCTCAACTTCAATACCAAGAAAATATTTCATGAGACCCAGATCTGTCATCTCAAATTCTTTCATCATGGCTGCTTTAAATTCATCTATTTCAAGATCACCTGTAAAAATCATATCATCAACATATAAGCAAACTATCAAAATCTGTCCATGCTCATTTACCTTTGTGTATAAGGTAGGCTCAATGCTGCTTCTGCAAAATCCATTCTTGATCATATAACTGTCGATTCTGCTATACCATGCTCTAGGTGCTTGCTTCAGTCCATAGAGAGCTTTCAATCTGTAAACTTTATCTTCTTGTCCTTCAACTTCATAACCTGGAGGCTGCTGCACATAAATCTCTTCTTCTAAAATTCCATTCAAGAAGGTTGATTTGACATCCATCTGATACACTTTCCGCTTGTTCTGAGCTGCTGTCGCTAGAACTACTCTTACAGTATCCAATCTGGCGACTGGAGAAAAAGTTTCTCCAAAGTCTATTCCCGGTTGCTGCGAGAATCCTTTGGCTACAAGTCTCACTTTAAATCTGTCAATCTCACCTTTCTTATTCACTTTAGTCTTGTACACCCACTTCACACCAATGAGATTTTTATCGTTTGGTAAATCAACCAAATCCCATGTATCATGCTTTTCAATGGAATTCATCTCTTCATCCATGGCTTGCACCCAATTGTCATCTCGAATTGCTTCTTCAAACGAAGAAGGTTGGAATGCTAACAGTGCAAAATTGGAACTAACATCCAAATCATCATAAATATCCTTCAAACTTCTCATCTTTTTCTTACCTGATTCGCTGCTTGGAGAATTCTGATCTGTGGATCTGCTTCAAGATCCATGCTGCTCTGAAAATCTGGGAGTCCTTGCTGGTGTGACTCTATTTGGTGTCTACTCTTTTGATTCTTGTTGTTCCTCTTCTTCTACTAGATCATCCTCCATCAATGGTGTTTGAGCATCGGTTAGTGTGTCTACAGTCCCATTCCATGACTCGTGTTCTTTGAACACAACATCTCTGCTAATGATTGTCTTCTTTGTGACAGGGTTATACAGTTTGTAAGCTTTAGACTCCTCACTATAACCAGTAAATATACATTTTTCACTTTGATCATCTAATTTGCCTCTTATTTGCTTAGGCACATGTGCATAGGCTACACATCCAAAAATTCTGAAATGAGATACACTGCAAAACATACCTGACCATGCGGCTTCTGGAACTCTGTTCATCACGCTCTTTGTAGGAGATCTGTTTATCACATAAACAGCAAATGCAACTGCTTCTGCCCAATACTCATTAGACAAGTGTCTTGCTTTCAACATGCTCCTTGTCATGTTCATGATTGTTTGATTCTTCCTCTCTGCTACACCATTCTGTTGTGGTGTGTATCTTGTTGTAAATTGTCTTTTGATTCCATGTTGTTTGCAGTACTCATGGAATGCCTTTGAATCGTATTCTCCACCATGATCCAATCTCAATACCTTGATCTGTTGATCACTTTGGTTCTCCACCAAAGCTTTGAACTCTTTGAACATTGCAAAAGTTTCAGACTTCTGCTTCAAAAAGTAAACCCAAGTCTTCCTACTATAATCATCAATAAAGGTGAGGAAGTAACAACTTCCACCAATCGACTGTGTCCTCATAGGTCCACACAAGTCGGTATGCACCAATTCAAGTGGTTTCTTTGCTCTGTAAGAAACTCCTTTCGGAAAACTTTCACAGTGTTGCTTGCCTAAGATGCAACACTCACACGTGCTAGCAGGCTCTTTGATGGGAGGTAGGCCTCTCACCATCTGTTTCTGCTGCAATAATTTTAAACCGGAAAAATGCAAGTGTCCAAACCGAAAGTGCCATAACCAGTATGCATCAGAACATGCAGTTGTAAAAGAACTAACCTGATCATTGTAATTCATGATGAGAGGAAAGAGTCTGTTCCTCGTCATCTGCACCTTTGCAATCAGCTGCTTGCTTGGGGATTTGTCGTAAATAACACATTGTTGCCCCTGAAAGATAACTTTGTATCCTTTCTGCATCAGTTGGCCAACACTAATCAAATTGTGTTTGAGCCCAGGGACATGGTATACCTCTGATATGGTCTTTGGCTCCCCCTGCTTGGTCACAATGTTGACCACTCTTTTGCCATCTATTGCCACAGTCTTGTCAGTCCCCAACTTGACCTCTGTCTGCACTGTGACATCCAAATTAGCAACCAAATCCTTGTTGCCTGTCATGTGGTTACTGCAACCACTGTCTAATAGCTAGACCTTATCGGACGGTGCATGCATGGTGTTGCATGCTAGAAACATAGAGTCAGTATTTTCTGTACTAACATTAGCTCTCTGATTGCCTTGATCTGCAATCTTCTTCCTACAATCACGAGCATAATGACCAAATCTATTGCAGTAATAACAATTTACCTTTGATTTGTCAGACCTTTGATTGTTATGAAAGCTTCTGCTGCTACTGCGTCCACGTTGATGCTCATGATCATCTCGGCCATCTCTGTGACTGCCATAGTTGTTCCCTCATCCTCTGCCTCTCGATCGACTTCTTCCTCGACCTCTTGAAATATAGACTTGACTTTGGAAGGCTGTTTCCAAAGTGGAATCCTTATTTCTGTCTATCCTTGCCTCATGTGATAGAAGAGATCCCATCAACTCATCAATTGTGAGTTTTTCCAAGTCCTTTGCTTCTTCTATGGCTGCTACCACAACATCAAATTTGGTAGACAGGGATCGAAGAACCTTCTCGATCACTGTTTGATCTTTAATATCTTCGCCATAGATTTTTAACTGATTGACGACAGACATGACCCTATTCATGAAGGAATCAATGTCCTCTGTCTCCTTCATCTGCAGACTTTCAAAGTCTCTCCTGGTGTTCTGCAGTTTAACAATATTAACTTTTGCCATACCTTGATAGCTTGTCGCCAGTGTGTCCCATGCCTCCTTTGCTGACGAGGTTATCATGATCTTCTGGAACACTGTGCGATCAACTCCCTGCTGGATTAGAAGCAACGCTTGCGCATTCTTCCGCTTATCTTTCTTCCACTGTTCCCTCTCTGCATTACTGAGGGCTCGTTCTTCTGCATCATCTTTAGGTTCTGCAAACCCATACTTGACATGATCCCAGACATCATGCGCTTTTAGCATAGTCTCCATTTTAATAGCCCACATATCGTAGTCTTTCCCATTGAAAGATGGAATTTGTGGCTGAAAATTTGATGTGGCCATCTTGCCTCAAAAAAAATTGTCTCTGACAAAAAACCCTAAATTTCTCTTCTTCTTTTTTTCAATCTCTCAATAAAACCCTAGATTTTATAAAAAAATTCTTGTTCCTTATTTTTACAAAAGTCTATAAAAAACCTTCATAAAAAAATCCTTTCTATTTTTATAAAACTTTATAAAAACTTTATAAAAACCCTTTATAAAAAGCTTTATAAAAAGTGTATAAAAAGCTTTATATAAAAAAAATCTTATAACAACTTCTGAATACCCTTGCTTTCCTTTGTAATAAAAAATTCGCATGCATGTATTGTATGTCTTTGCTTTATAAAAAGACTTTTGAATAAAAAAAAAAAAAAAAACTCATGCACGTATTTTCGTATTCCTTCGCTTTATAGAAAGACCGTTTAATAAGTCAAAAAACACATGCACGTTTTCTCATAAAGTGCATTGAATTTGGTTTCGCGCCGCCGCTTGGGTAATGTGTATTGAACAGGTTCCGCACCCCCGATGAACGGAAATTGCATGCTAGTTCCGCACCTCCGGTGAAGGGTAACCTGCGGTCGAAACTCGAATTTTCCGAATTTTGTATCTTTGCCAAATCTCCGCAGCTCTTTTTGGGAGAGGATGCGGTCTTGCCTTGCGGATCTCCGCAGGTCCGGCACTAAAAAACGTGCGGACCGCGTAAAAAAAATTTTTTTTGTGTAAAAAAAAAATTCGACCTTTTGCTTTTGCCCTGCTTACGGGCTCTGCTCGCCCACGGATCTCTGATCCTTCCTCAACTCTGATACCACTTTGTTGGAGAGACAGAGGATTAAATCACACAAATAACACGAATATTTCACAGACGAACAATGAGCTGCTGCTCTTCTATTAATCACAAACTCTCAATCATAAAACTCTCTTACTCTCTTGAAAACAATGAACCCGTGAAGGGTATTTAAGCTAATTAACATGCACACACTATCACATATAACTGAACTTAATCAGCTCGTTTAACTCACCCTTTAACTTGCTCTCCAAATCTAACTGTAACTCAACTCAACTAACTCCACTTAACTCTTCGTCTAACTTCTGCATGAGGAAGTAATTATATAGTAAGGAAACCATTAAAGAAAAATGTGGAATGAATGTTTGTGATAGAGTTAAAGGGTTGAAAATTTTATAACATTGGAAAGAAAAAAAATAGTATGAGAGGGAACCACTGATAAACCCTTACCTCAAATTCTCACATAGGTCGTTGGCTATGTATGGAGGAAAATTAACCAGTGTATGGTTTCCTTACAGAATAGAAACATGTACATAAAATTTATTTAACGAGATTCAATTCAAAATAATGATGCGAAGAATTCTTATGAATAATTCCAACTTTTAAGATAGTAATTGAGTTGTATGGGTATCATTACCTGGACTATTGGATTTAGCCTCCCTTAAATGGTTCGCAACTTTTGTAGAAACCAAGGAGATATGTGGCTGGAATGTTAATTTCCAGTTATGAAATTGAAGGGAATATCATGCATTACCGAAATAAATGTGAGTATGGTCTCATGTTTTAGTAATAATTCTCATGAAAATGGATGGATTGGGAAGAGCTATGTGCACTAGCTGCAATGGGAGAAATTCGACCATAGGCTTAACTCAATGGAATGTGAAAAGAGAAATGCAAGAGTAGTCTAAAACATTAGGGTTTGAAGGACTAATCTCCACTGTCTAAACCACAATTAATTTCATGTGTATAGTTGTCCCGAGGTAGTAACTACGATCATGTGGAGCCATCTGATGGAAAATACTAAATTTTAATGTTGGACAGAGATATTGTACTTCTCCCTTATTAAATGTTGAGTCAAAGAAAAATTAAAATAACTTTTCATTGACAATTAAAATGGTATTTTTCAGTAATATGTTACATTATTTATTCAAATTTGGAAAATATAATTCCTACTTGTCTTTGAAGTGGTCCTCAGAAAATTAGATTAGATTTTCCTTAACAATTAAAATGGTCTTTTTCAATTATATGTTACATCAGTCATTCGAACCTGGAAAATATAATTCTTACTTTTTGGTGTGCTCATGACTTTTAGAATGAGTCTATTCCTAATATTTTAGAGTTTGTTGAGGTTTAGTTGGTATTTGAGAGATTCTCTCTAACCAGTTAACCTCGTGTGGTTGAGATATTCACTAAACCAAGAGATTATATATCGAAGATAGAATAGCTATCTCGAGACATAAGTTGATGTATTTATATTCTATTATTATTTTCATGCGAATACAGTTTGGAGCTTTTGTGAAAATCTAAATTGGTATGGTATGGTACTTGGCCCCTTCCAGGCCAAGGGAAATAGAGAGTTTGATGAATATTTCGTTTGTTTTTCGTTTGTTTTTTTTATCATGCTTTGTTTTTCCTTTGTTTGTTTTCTCATCCTTTGTTTCTACTATGTGATTTCATACATGAGCATGGTCGTTGAGGCTCATTGATGAGAGCTCATATATTTGTGTGGGAATTTATGGATCTAAGAGTGGTCAACTGTGGGATCTAATCTATGTGGCTTGTGTATGTCCTGTAGTGCTATTGGAGAACCTTGTTCGTTGTTTCCATCATATTCTCAAAGTTAATCATAGCCGATTACAAAAACTATAGCATTGTGGAAGCCTTTGGATAACTCAATTGAAGAGCTGATTAGAGGTGGTAGAATTCACATGGAGAGTCTGATCAGTATTTCATTTCATGTTGTTGGTGTGAGGCCATGCATACTACGGAGGAGAGTGGAGCGCGACATTGGTGGATTGGCTAAGTGTGCCTTATGCAAATTTATTCTTGATGGGGGCGACAAAATCAATAAAATTCATCTCTTTGGAAGAATCTGCCAAGAATTGTAGAGAACCTATATTGCTTCAGACATGTCTTGTCGAAACTTGAAATTTCTTTGATATCTATGGAATGTTGCTCCGATTTGATAAAATTTGTCGCAGGAGAGCCCGTTCTGAGGAGAAGAAAGATGACATGGTTGAATAATTGTTTTGGTGAGGAATTTTCAGCTAAATATTAAGGTGGTGTGGATATTAGGATTCGAGATACAATTGCAAAACTAAAGTGTAATACTGGTGTGCAAGCTTACATAGATTGAAACCATTTGGTAAATTTATTTTTTCCAACAAATTTTCTTTTGTGTGACTGTGTGAGAACTACCTCACATGTAATGGTGAATTGGCATAAATCTATCATGACTAGAACTTGCATTAAAGGATATGAAAATCTTTCAAATGTTGCAAGATTCGATGAGGTGCATTGATCGGCACTATTTCAAATTTCAATAAGCACGACTAATCACTCTAATGTCTGTCAGCCTTCAGCCTTGTTGATTTTCCATTTTGGGAAACGTTATGGCGTCCCACACACCTCTAAAATCTTGTATTGAAATAAGGCATTGGAGTTAGTGGACATCGAGAAGTTGAGACGGGTCATCCTGCAGCATTAGAGTTGACCAACCTCACAAGGCCAAAGAATACCATTATGTTGCAAGGAAATTTGAAAGCATAAGTCAAAGGTGAGATATATGAATTTCAAAAAGTGGTTTAATGGCAGTGGTAAATTCATTCATTTGGAAGGGTAATAATTTTATAAGGCGCCTCAGAAATTAGAAAACAAAATGTTTTTTTTTCTTACATTCACACATGTTATGGAAACATATTATCCATGGAAAGTTATTAACATAAATTTGATGTATTTAATTACCTAAATGCAGTGGAAGTAATCTAAGGAGTTAAAGATTATGACCGACATGACGTGATATAAAAAATAATTATTTTTCCACTGTTTAAAATTTTTAGAAAGTGTCATTTTCTTTATGTAATTTTGGTTGAAAGAATATAAAGGAATTACTCTTGTTAACGATTGTCATGAGTTTGAGTTTATGTTGGAATTGGCCATTCCAACAATAGACAAATTTCTTTGATGAAATTATTGACCACGGGAAATGATAAAGAAATTAAAATGAACATGGGATGAGAGAATAATGGTTGGGGCTACATTACAGAATAAAGGATGATGGAAAACAAGGTGAAATTTTTTGTGAGCTTGTGTGAGTTTGTGGGATAAAATCACAAGCATGTTGTATTATGAGTCACACATCTTAATTGTAAGCAAGTTATGGTGTTATGTAGTGGTATCTATAGAGTATGTATCTGGTAATTCCATGAGTAGGAGAGTGTAATGTAAGCCTAATTTGGTAGTGTATCCCCATAGAGGTCATGGTAATCTTAAAACCACTTTGTAAATGTAGGTTTGTGTTAAGCCATAAACTAATATGTAAGTGTAGGTTTGTGGTAAGGGAGAAACCACTTGTGACATGTATGTAAGTGCAGTTTTCTGGGAAGCTAGAAACCATGTGTGAGAGTGAAGTTTTAGAGTAAGACGATAAAACCCAAAGCATGGTTATGGGTAATATGAGAAAACCCATGATGATGATGATGGAGGGAGACTTGCAGGTACAAGTATAGGTATGTAGATAATGGTTTACTAAACTATGTACACGAAGGACATCCTAGTAGACTGGCACTTGTAGGGGTTGGTAATGTAGATAATGGTTTACTAAACTATGTACACGAAGGACATCTTAGTATATTGGCACATGTAGGGGTTGGTACCCATGCATTCCAGTAGATGGTTGTTCCTTTATATGGATGTAGACATATTTTTTTATCATTTTTGTAAACACAACGACCATAATTATACTTTTCTAATTGAGATCAAAACAAGTATTCATTAAATGGGGGATTTGGAAAATATAATTCCTACTTGTCTTTGGTGCGCTCATCAATTCTAGAATGTGTCTGATCCTAATATTTGTGAGATTTTTGAGGTCTAGTTGGTTGAGAGAGTCTCTCCAACTAGTTAGCGTCCAAGCTTTTTGTGTGGTTGAGATAATTACTCAACCAAGAGACTGTATGTCTAAGATAGACTAGTTATCGCGAGACATAGCTTGATGTGTTTATATTGTGTTATTATTTTCATGTGAATACAAGTTGGAGTGCTTTATAAAAATCTAAATTTCAGTAACATGGATAGCTGCCAATGCTAACTTCTATATGTGCTTGCAGGTAAATCTAAGGAATTGTAAAACTTGACTAAAATAACAAATTATGTGCTCCTAGAGTTTGTTATCTTTCTGAACTAGTATTATTTCAATTTTAGGTTTAAAAATTGCGAGACACAACAAAATCTCTCATACTATAGTTTAGAGAACTCAGTGCAAGGATTGACACATGTGAATTAGCAAAATATATTTATGCTGGATCATTTCATATAAATGGAACTACTTTATTTAGAACGTGCGTAAAACTCTTGCTAATATTGGCATAATTAGCTACGAATATACATAGAAAATTAGATTTGCTTTATAAAATGTTAAGTTGTCAAATTTTAGGTGGAGAAGACAATTGTAGTGTTTCCTAAACTTGTATATAACAGACTCTAAACCCCAATAATATATCGAAAATAGTACAGAAGATGCATTATGTGAATTCAATCCACTCTAATAATATTTTCATCTCTTGAATACTATTTGAAAATGATCATGACGATCAACTCTCTTTCAAAAATGAAAAAATAAATCATCAAGATATAATTCAACAATATGTTTCATGTTGTGAAAAGCATACAACATCGCCCAGTGGAATCTGATGCTAACATTTTTAAAACTAAAATGCATTTTCTGGTGTGAAAAATGCATATAAATGGAACTACTTTATTTAGTACGTGCATAAAATTGTTCCTAATATTGGCATAATTAGCTACGAATATAAAAACAAAATTATCTTTTCTTTATAAAATGTTAAGTTGTCAAATGTTAGGTGGGGGAGACAATTGTAGTGTTTCCTAATCTTTTATATAAGATGATTGAAAATAGTACAAAAGATGCATTATGTGAATTCAATCCACTATAATAATATTTTCATCTATTGAATATTATTTGAAGATGATCATGATGATAAACTCTCTTTCGAAAATGAAAACTAAATCAAGCATACAACGTGGCCAGTGGAATCTGGTGCCAACATTTTTAAAACTAAAATGCATTTTCTTGTATGAAAATGTGCTTCATGGAAAAATAAAATTTATTTTATCCTAATCATCAAGCCAAAATTTGATTTTATTATAATGAGAAAATCCACCCATAAAAGGAAATATCTCACTCCTAGCACATGAATGAAAGAGAGATGATTTGGCACATTGTCCCTTGGACAAACTTTGCTCAAATTAAGAATATCTCTCTCTCTCTCTCTCTCTCTCTCTCTCTCTCTCTCTCTCTCTCTCTCTATATATATATATATATATATATATATATATATAGATATACTTTTTCTTTTCTTTTTTTGAGTGAGAATGAGATTAAAAACACATTTAGTTAGAGGAATTGGATAGATAAAACCAAGTCTAAGCATCTTTTAAACCTCCCCATTATTGCAACAACTTTCAACGGATCACAAACCTAATCCTTTTGTCAAATAGGTTTGACATGAGGATAATTTTTAGTTTTGTGTTCAACAATATGAAGGTCAATTTTAGAAATTTCCCCGAAGGTTCAAGAAAAAACATTATAGAACTAATTAATATTTTGGAAATGTGAATCTCATTAATAGAACAATCTTTTTCTATAAATTTTTTTTCCATGATATCAAGAACATTTGGCATGTTGTCCTTAGCCTACATACCATGTATTTCTAAAGGATACAAAGATTCATTTTCATCGTCCATCGTTTCTGGGGTCTTGGTTGAAAGGTGATGAGGCGGGCTGTTATGGCACTCATCACAAGTTCAGTTCCCTAATCCAATCGAGGTGATGTATTTGGACATCTTGATGAAGATGTAAAGATGTAGTCTTACAAAACTTACACAAAAAAAAAAAATCATCATTTATCATGCTAAGTTGAAACTCTCCTCACTAAATTCTACTAATATCACTTATAATTCATGTCCTTCCAAGGCCTCTATGGGCCATTAGTGGCCTCAACAAATATTGCATTATATGGAAACAAAATTTCTTGACAATCAATTGGCATTGTATAGTTAGTAGCTCATACGATGATCATGAGATTATCCAAATCCTATTTTTAAGAAAGACTAGAATCATTATATATAAGGCAGATGACCATAGATTGATAGGAAATCTTAGTTGTTGGCATTGGTGATGTACCATTCCTTGTTGATCAACCTCCACTACTAATGCAAAAGAATTATGGAAGACCTATGGATCCTCTAAGTAAGTTGTTTATAATAACAAACTTGTGAAGCTAGGGTTAATTAAACTAACACGGTAGAACTAAGACTCTTACGAGCTAGCTTTCTTCATTGATAAACACTCTTACGATCACGCTATGGTTCAAACAAAAAAACATGAACACACATGATTATAATTAAAATCTGGAAAATTATAATTTATAAATGTTACAAACCAAAATTCTAAACCTGTGTCATACAAGAACCATTTTACCATATGTTATATGAAAATCATTTCAAATTGATGCTTCTGGTGGGAAAAAAATGTTGCAGTAGTATATACATTTTAATCGGTTTCCACCAATATAGTCTAGATTTTCCTTTCTTTCTCAATCTGCTGGAACATTGGCCACTGACCCTAAATAATTTCATTAACAACCTAATTCATCTGAATACTATCTGCTGCTTCCCAGAACTTTCTTTAGAAACTTTCCTTCGATGTAGCCTGTCTGGACCAATCATTTGTAGATCATATTTCTCTATGTTGAGAAAAACAAGGTTAAATTGAGATGAAGACGGAGAGGGAAATGGCTAATTTAGCTGCTTAAAGTTCGTGAATATAGGTCACGTTCCCAGAAGTTCGATTTTCACATTATTATATTCCTGATTTGCATGCCCTTGAGTCTCCCCGACCCATCCATCATCTCCGCAGTATTCCTCTGGTTACTTCAAAAGTGGATGAATTTCTTCTTTCTGCTCATTTTTCTTTTGAATTTTGTGAGTTTTGAGGACATATTTTTGAATATGCTTCTGCCATTCTTTGTTTTGGTTATTATCATCATTCGTAATGTCATAGTTGAGCATATTCTAAAGAAACCCTCACATTATTGGTAAATGTCTTTTAATGCGCTAAATCATGTTGGAATTTAATTTCCAACTGCTTGTATAAATCAACAGGACAGCGAGTTAATGAGAAGGGATTGGAAGGCAGCGAAGTAATTGTTGATGGTAAGTTGAAGATGGTGGAAGTTCCATTCATATCTGCAGCAACCACCATATTAAATTCCCTGCCAACTCCATTTATTACACAACAGCACTTAAGAGTTGAAGCGGCAAGACTTTCCACGGTGGTATGAGAGCTGGGGAGGATGAACTCCATGAGGCCCCCGAAATGCATAAAAGGGAAATAATGTTTTTAAACATTATGTTATATTTTTTGATTCAATTGTTTTATATTCAGGACAATGAGTTTTAAATATTTTTACACTCGGTAAATGTTTTGTTACCGCAGTAAGTTTAAGTTTTAACTTTGGTTAAATATATATTACAAATATATGATATTTATAATATATATATTATGTAATGTTTTATATAAAAGGTAGAAAAGCCCGTGAGGCAGTATGTATTGTTTTATCATTACACAGAACAGAATTTTAGAAGCACGGCAGTGCGGGAAAACATAGAATATACACAACAGTGATATTTGTGAGAGAGACAGAGTGTCTTGTTTTAGAGGCAGAGTATGTTTTGTAAATGACAGAGTTTGTTATTTTGGCACTGTGCTTAGAAGCAGTCTAGCAGTTGTAATCCCTCTGTGTTGAGGAAGAATTTGTATAAGTTTTTTTATGGAATAGAAGTTTTTTTTAGTTGAAACTCTGTCACTGTGAATGCAATTTTAATATTTTCTCTGTGTTAAAGAGGGGATTTTTATTCTCCTTTTATTTTTTTGGAATTTTAAAATATTTCAACATGGTATCAGAGGTAGTCCAGGCTCTTTGAAGGTCAAAGAAGCTGAAGGAAAGGAATTCTTTGTTACATCAGCTTCTCCAGCAGTGTGAAGACTCAGCCAAAAAGAATCCAAAGGTATTTATCTATACAGTTTAGTGTGTTACTGTTGCAGAACAACTAGTCATTTTATATACACAGTCAAGTGTTTTTTGAATCATAGTTAAGAGTGCAGTATGGCTAGATCCAGCAATGGTATGGGTATGGGAAATATCCATCTCACAATGTTTAATGGGAAAAATTATGACTACTGGTCAATAACTATGAGAGCATTATTTGTCTCCCAAGACTTATGGGAATTTGTTGAGGAAGGCTTTGAAGAGCCAGCAGATGAACATGAGTTTAATATGTTAACTCAGGCAGAAAGAGAGATTTTGAAGAGCAATAAGAAGAAAGACTCCAAAGCTCTTTTATTTTTGTATCAAGCAGTTCATGAGAGTGTGTTTCCAAGGATAGCAGCAGCTAAGAGATCCAAAGAGCATGGCAGACTCTTATGACAGCCTATCAAGCCATGGAAAAAGTAAAGACAGCAAAATTTCAGTTGCTGAGGAGAGACTTTGAGAATCTCTGTATGAAAGAGTCAGATACTATTGACTCATTCTTCACTCATGTGATTGGAATGGTCACACAAATAAGATCTCATGGAGAGACTCTTGAAGATAAGAGGATTGTGGAAAAAATCTTGAGGAGTCTACCCTCAAGATTCGATGTGATTGTCACCACCATAGAGGAGACTAAGGATCTCACAAAGTTTTCAGTGGATGAACTTCATGCATCACTGATGACCCATGAACAGAGATTGGGTAGGAGTGAAAACTCATCTCTTGAGCATGCCTTTAAGACCCAGATGTCTTTCGGAAGAGGAAGAGGGAAAGGCAGAGGAAGAGGAAGAGGCAGAAGCCAAAACAGAGGTGGAAGGGACAACCCTTCACATTCACATGGAAGGTGCAACAGTCAAAATCACAGCCACGGCCAAGGAAGCAGCCAGCAGAATTCTCAAGGACAAAGGTATGATAAGTCCAATGTCCAATGTTACCATTGCAAAAAATATGGTCATTATGCTAATGAATGTAGAAAGAAGCATCAAGATATGGCAAGTAAAACTAGTGCAAATTTCACTAAGGAAAATATCAGCCAAAATAATTTGTTTTTAGCTTGTAATATGGCTGAAGAAAAAAATGAGGATTTATGGTTTCTAGACTCTGGTTGCAGTAACCATATGACAGGAAACTTAGCAATGTTTTCTATGTTAGATGAGAGTGTGAAGTCACAAGTCACACTAGGAACTGATAGCAAAGTTTCTGTTATGGGAAAATGAATTGTAAATGTTCTAACAAGGAAAGGTGCAAAGAAATCCATAGCAGATGTGTATTATGTTCTAGGAATGAAGTGTAACCTCTTAAGTGTTTGACAACTTGTCCATAAGGGGTATAACGTTTTCTTTGAAGATGATGTTTGTACCATCATGGACAAACCACCCAGCAAAAAATTTATTGTTGAAGTCAAGATTACAAGGAATAGGATGTTCCCTCTCAGAATGAGAGCAGATCTGAAAAATGAAGAAAAGAAAGCAGCGGTGGCACAAGAGGCTATCCAAAGCAAACCAAAAGATGAAAATTGGTTATGGCACTTGAGATTTGGACATCTCAACTTTGGAGGTCTTAATTTGTTGAACAGAGAAGGAATGGTAAGTGGTTTACCATTAATAGAGAAACCAGACAGCCTTTGTGAAGGTTGTATCTTGGGAAAACAACATAGAGAAAGTTTTCCTTTCGAGAAAAGCATAAGGGCAAAAGCACCCTTAGAGATTGTCCACTTAGATGTGTGTGGACTGATGCAAACTCCATCACTAGCAAGCAGCCACTATGTGTTAACATTCATAGATGATTTTACAAGAAAAACTTGGGTTTACTTTTTGAAAAACAAAAGTGAAGTGTTTGAAAAATTTCGCAATTTCAAAGCACTTGTTGAGAACTAGAGTGGGCTGCACATCAAAGTCTTAAGGACTGATAGAGGAGGTGATTATATATCTAAATATTTCCCACGTTTTTGTAGAGAAAATGGTATAAAAAAGCAGTTTACAACTAGATATACTCCGCAGAAAAATGGAGTAGCTGAAAGGAAGAATAGAACCATAATAGACATGGCAAGGAGTATGTTAAAGGAAAAGCATTTGCCTAATGACTATTGGGCTGAAGCTGTACATTGTGCAGCGTACATTTTGAACAGGTGCCCTACAAAAGCAGTTATGAACAAAGTGTCGGAAGAGGCATGGAGTGGCACAAATCAAATTGTCACACACATGAAGGTTTTCGGATGTGTGGCTTATGCGCACATTCTGGATCAGCTAAGGAAGAAGTTGGACAGCAAGGGGGAGAAATGTATTTTCATTGGATACAGTGAAGAATCCAAGGCTTATAGGTTACACAACCCACCCACCAAGAAGTTTAGTGTGAGCAGAGATGTTCAGTTCATTGAAGAGGAAGCTTGGGATGGAAGCATAGAGAAAACAATGAATGTTAAACACTGTTTATCTCATGATGAAAATGATGATGAGTTGGCTGAAATACATCCCCAAACCGCAGCACCAACACAAGAGCAGCAAAGCACACCCTTGAGGAGAAATGAAAGTGCTTCTCCAAGCACACCACAAGGAGGAAATTCAAGTGCTTCTTCAAGCATTTGTGCATCTAATGAAAGAGGTAAGAAGTTCAGAAATTTGAAAGAAATTTATGAACAAGAGGCAGCAAATGAAGGTATCAATTCTTTGTTTGCTTTATATTGTAATGTTGATGACCCTATTCATTTTGAGGATGCTATTAAGGATAGGAAATGTATAGAAGCTATGGATGAGGATATTAATGCCATAGAAAGAAACAAGACATGGGATTTGGTTGAACTCCCAAAAGGTAAAGATGTCATTGGAGTTAAATGGGTCTACAAGACCAAGAGTAATGCTGAAGGCAAAATAGAGAGACACAAGGCAAGGCTTGTTGTCAAAGGTTATAAGCAGAAGCAAGGAATAGATTATGAGGAAACTTTCGCACCGGTTGCCATAATGGAAACCGTGAGAGCAGTGTTGTCCATAGCAGCACAAAACAAGTGGAAAGTTTACCAAATGGACGTGAAGTCATCATTCCTAAATGGAGTTTTAATGGAAGAGGTTTACATTGAACAACATCTCGGCTATGAAAAGAAAGGCCAAGAAAACAAAGTATGCAAGTTGAAGAAAGCTCTTTATGGGTTGAAGCAAGCGCCAAGAGCGTGGTACAGTAGGATAGATCCCTATCTACTAGAAAATGGATTTGAAAAGTGTGAGGGAGAACCCACCCTCTACATCAAAGAAAAATATGGTAAAATGTTGATAGTTGTTTTATATGTGGATGATGTTATTTTCACAGGTAATGATGATTACCTTATTGAAAATTTTAAAACAGTCATGAAAGAAGAATTTGAAATGACTGATATGGGTTTGTTGAAATACTTCTTAGGAATAGAAGTAGAACAAGATGAAAATGGGATTTTTATCTCGCAGGAAAAGTATGTTAATGAGGTGCTTGAAAGATTTAACATGGAGGAGAGCAAAGCAGCGATCACTCCCACAGTGATGGGATTAAAACTCAGCAGAGAAGACAGCAGTAAGGATTTTGATCCTAGTTTGTACAAGAGCATAGTTGGCAGCCTCATGTATTTGACTGCAACTAGGCCGGACATAATGCATGCTGTTAGTTTGATTTCCAGATTCATGGAGAAGCCAAAAGATGCACATTGGTAGGCAGCAAAAAGGATTCTGAGGTATGTTAAAGGTACAAAAAGGTTTGGTATTTTATATACTGCTTCAGAATGTTCATATTTAGTTGGATACACTGACAGTGATTGGGCTGGAAGTGTAGATGATCGGAAGAGCACTTCTGGTTATGTTTTTCATATGGGTTCAGGAACCATTTCATGGGCTTCTAAGAAACAACCCATTGTAGAATTGTCTACAGCAGAAGCAGAATATGTTGCAGCTACAGCAGCAGCGTGTCAAGGAGTTTGGATGAGAATAATGTTGAAAATTTTATGCCAAGAACAGATAAAAGGGACAGTGATTTACTGTGATAACAGCTCAGTGATAGCTTTATCAAAAAAAATTGTTTTTCATAAGAGGACAAAGCATATAGACACAAGTTTCACTTCATACGTGAATTGGTTAACAATGGTGAGATAGTTTTGCAGCATTGCAGAACAGAGGATCAATTTGCAGATATCCTCACAAAGCCACTTGCGTAGAAAAGCTTTGAATATTTCAGTAAATGCCTGTGTATGCAGGAAAACCCAGTAGTTGAAATTAAGGGGGAGTGTTGGAATTTAATTTCCAACTGCCCGTATAAATCAACATGACAGCGAGTTAATGAGAAGGGATTGGAAGGCGGTGAAGTAATTGTTGATGGTAAGTTGAAGACGGTGGAAGCTCCATTCATATCTGCAGCAACCACCATATTAAATTCCCTACCAACTCCATTTATTACACAACAACACTTAAGATTTGAAGCGGCAAGACTTTCCGCGGGGATATGAGAGCTAGGGAGGATGAACTCCACGAGGCCCCCAGTATGCATGAAAGGGAAATAATGTTTTTAAACATTATGTTATAGTTTTTGATTTAATTGTTTTATATTCACGGCAATGAGTTTTACATATTTTTACGCTCGATAAATGTTTTGTTACCGCAGTAAGTTTAAGTTTTAACTTTGGTTAAATATATATTATAAATATATGATATTTATAATATATATAGTATGTAATGTTTTATATAAAAGGTAGAAAAGCCCATGAGGCAATATGTATTGTTTTCTCATTACACAGAACATAATTTTAGAAGCACAACAGTGCGGGAAAATAGAGAATATACACAACAGTGATATTTGTGAGAGAGACAGAGTGTCTTGTTTTAGAGGCAGAGTATGTTTTGTAAATGACAGAGTGTGTTATTTTGGCACTGTGCTTAGAAGCAGTCCAGCAGTTTTAATCCCTCTATGTTGAGGAAGAATTTGTATAAGTTTTTTTATGGAATAGAAGTTTTTTTTAATTGAAACTCTGTCACTGTGAATGCAATTTTAATATTTTCTCTGTGTTAAAGAGGGTAGTTTAATTCTCCTTTTATTGTTTTGAAATTTGCAAATATTTCAACAAATCACACGTGGCCAGACTCTAGAGAAACTCGGACATTCTTGCTCAATTTCTTCCTAATTGATGGCAGGATAGCAATGTCGAAACCCTTGCGATGGTTGTCGGAGCTTTTGATTGCAGGAATCATTCATCATAGCTAATGACAACTTTGGTTGGTTTAAATGCAGCAACTCCGAAACAATCATTCTCTTGCCAAAAAAATCCCTATATTTCACATCTATATGCTTTTCACCATCAGTAAAACCTTTCACTTCTACATGCTAAATCCTAAATTGGCGGTGACGATCCATTTGGTGAAATATTGATAAGATACTAGTATGTGGAACCGTTGAAATTTTTCAAATTATAATTGCAATCCACGAGGTTAACGGTCACATTCCTTTCAAGATTTTAGTATGTGGAACCGTTCAAAATTTTCAAACCATAATTTCAAATCAAGTTTATTTCATATACACAGGCTATATCACTATCCGTAAATCCTATTTCTGTCGTGACTATATACTGCAGGAAATAGTAAAAAAAGCAACCGTCACAAATTCTTTTTTCAAGATTCTATAGAATGTTGAATATCTTCAAACTATAATTACAACTAACATGATTATTTCACATCTAGAGGGTCTTCACCATCAGTACATCCTAAATCTGCAGTGAAATCCAATGGGTGAAATAGTGAATCACGCAACGGCCACATTCCTTTCAAAATCCTTCTATGTGGAACAGTTTAAAAATATCAAACTATAATTTCAACCCACAGGGTTATTTCACATTTAGACTGTGTTAACAGTTCATAAATCCTAAATTTGCAGTGATGCATTGGGTGATAGTGAATCAAACAACCATCACCGTTTTTCAAGATTCTAGTATGTGGAACTGTCAAATTATAATTTCAACCCTCACATGGTTTTTTGATAAAAAATATATAATCCATACTCCGAAAATAAAATATCTAATCATTACTGACCCGGGCAATAGCTGTGGCCATCTTACTTTATTCAATAAGACTATTCATACATACTGGATAGTCAAGTGCCTTATAGCAAAGATTATTTAGAGTCTCCCTCCCGTCCAAGCTAAGACAGACCCGCTAAAGATAGAACCTCGCCTTCAGGACCTGCTTCAGGACATACAAAACCAGCTGCAGCATATCAAGATCACTCAATATCAGGCAACTGATCGAATTAGTAGATTGGATGATCGAGTAGGCCAAATGGAGAAGCTGCTCCAGCAGTTGCAGCAAGTTGATATGTCTCGGTCTACAGTGAAAGACCCAACTCCAGTTTCTTCATCAGATGGCTAGTTGTTTTCCTTATTATTCTTTTTGATGCACTTATTAGTTGTATATGACCTCCCTTTATTTCATAAGTATGTAGATACTTTAGTAGTAGGACAGATAGCTCATGTGACTTATAGACGGATGAAACAATTTCAATTTTGGTTTGCTTTTCATGCATTGATGTGGCCAACAGACCAAGTTTCCTATGGGCAGGTTGAGGCCACAGACTGAATTTTATATTTTGTAGCCTATCCTATATTTATAAATAGAAAATAGTGCAGTCGCTCCAAATTTAGAAAAATAAATAAATAAATAAATATTTATTCAAAATGTGTACAAGGTGGATTTGAGTTAAACTAAATACATGCTAAAATATAAGCATTTTAGAATTAAAAATATTAAATATCCTGTTTCTTTAAATTTTAATAATTTTTTTAGCGAGATCACGAGGGGATGTGTACTAGGTCGATTTGAATTAAACAATTTTATTAATTTAAAATTTAATTCTGGCTTAAAAAAAATAAAAATAAAAATATATGGTAAAATTAATATTTTTTGAGTCTAGTGGTTCATTTTACAACTTAGTTTTTTGAGTCGAGTGGCTCATTCTACACCCCAATATGAAGGGATATGTAAGTTTGTTTTTAGTCCATGCTGATAAAACTAACTATTGATCAAATAGCTCTCCAGGTGAGAACCTGGAGAGTGTATACACACATACAGACACTCTTATCGTTGAATCAGATGAGCCTAAATTATATAGGCTTTCACACTAATGGGATGGTTTCAACCACTCCCTTGATAGAATCTCAATCCTATCTTTATGATAACAACAACCTAACTATGGATTTCTCCATTAATTCCAACACTTCCTCTTAATCTAGAAAGGGTACTAAACAATAACATACGCTTGCTCGTCTAGTCTCATCTAGGCTTACAATAAAAAGAAAGCATAAAAAACCTGACAATACAGGATTTCATTTTCATCTTTATGCTTCTCAGTCCATATTTGTTCATTCTATGTGGAGGCTTCATCTTCACTTTCCTCATCGTGAGGTAGTGATGCATTTTCACCTCATTTCTTCTCCAGTGATGGAAAGCTTGAACGCTTATCCTTGCCCTTTTGAAATTTATGACAGGCTTAATAGGAAACTATTTCTCTCACCATTTCTGGTGTCACGCATGTAAATTTCAGTAATGTTATCATCTGCACACACATAAATATTCATGAGATTATCACATTTTAAATTCTCTCCAACTCTGTCTTCTTCTGCGACGTCTTCGCCATCAGCTTCATGTGGTTCGTCCAATTGATCTTCAACACTTTGTTCATATTTACATCCTTCTTGAAGATCAACTTGTGACTCTTCAATATCAAGATCTTGCACAACAGATTGTGCCTCTTGTTTCTTGTGGTCATCAACAGAACCACATTGTTTTTCTAAAAAAATGCTACCCTTGCTACCCAGGCTAACGCCTACAAATGCCCACATGAAAAATATCATCATCATCGTCATCAGAATCAAAAATATCTAAAAATATAGACATGTTGTTAAAGGTCCAGCTTATCTGGTTTTATCTTGCTTCCAGATTTTGACTCCACTCAGTCTTCTAATGAGCTCCAACAACCCCGTTACCACGCAAGCGGGAATCCTCCCTTTGGAAGCTCTTCAATAGTAGAACCTTGTAGACTGTGGCTTCTATGCCATGTAGGGCTTAGTGCCATCAGCTCTTGCGACGAGCAACAAATGACCTCTCAACAAGCTAACAACGCTATCAATGTCTAATTCTGATGCATGTAATTAGTAATTTCTCATGACACATATTTCTGAAAAAGACACGGCAAATCAATTAATATATTTTTTATTATTGAATGTTTTCCTCTTACAACACCCTACGAGATTACTGGTTTGATCCCTCGAAAAATATTCTACGATGCCACTCCTGGACACCTCAGCATACGATCCCCACAAACCCTTCCTTCCAAGGTCAATTTTCTTGAAGTATATCTTCTTCAGTGTTTGTGTGTAAATTCAACTGAATAACTTTGTCCATCATACAATCTGGATGTATATATAATGCCACATGGCCTATACTGCAACACAGAAAGATACAATGTATGCCTTATTAGAACCTGTAACTGGTCAAAATCGTAATTTCTAATGTGGCTTGGAGCTTTCAGTTTGCTGGTTTCAGGGACCCGACCGGAAATGGGCCCTGTATACACCTCACGAATACACTCTGACACCTACACATGCTTTCCCCAAAATATAAACTCAGGCTTTCAAGTATAGACTGACGTGGAGTGAGGGTTTCTCTCGAGCAATCAGCCACACCTTCAAATTTTGATAGCAGCCACACCTTCAAAATTTCGAATGAGAGACAGAATATGAAACTATGAAATAAATAAGAATCTCTCCAGGTGAGTGTTTCACAAACACTCACTATCGATCATACCAACATAAAAAAAAAAAACTTCTCCACGATAGGCCACCGATCGATATTTAAAAAAACTTCTGCTGCAGGTCAAATCCACCCTTTAAGTGGATTGAAGAAACACCCAACAGGCTCACATAGCATGCATACACCACCTTATTGTTGAATTTCATTGCAACATATATAAAACACAGCCGGGATTCATGAAAAGAGAACACAAGGAAACTGCTGCAGCCTGTCTCGACGCAACTCCACCCAGGCTCACCGGGCTTCAACTTATGGCCTTCAGCCCACGTACCGGCCTCTCTTGGCAGTGCCGTATCTCTTGGAAGCATTTCAGATGATAGGGCTCCTCCACTCTCTCTTTGTGAACTTTCTTTTCCACACACTTCCACAAACACGAACTTGGCTCTCACGATGATGAATTCGGCAACACACATCCTCCTCTCAGACTTCATGCAAACCGCCTCTTAGTCACACATGCACAAACTCAGCTAGCTTCAACCTGAAGCTCTGATACCATGATAAAACTAACTATTGATCAAATATCTCTCAAGGTGAGAACCTTGCGAGTGTATACACACATACACACACTCTGATCATTGAATCAGATGAGCCTAAATTATATAGGCTTTCACACTAATGGGATGGTTTCAACCACTCTCTTAATATCAGGATATGAGATCTATGATTAGAATATCAATCCTATCTTTATGATAACAACAACCTAACTATGGATTTCTCCATTAATTCCAACACATGCCCCTTTAAAAATAAAAAATTATGTTCTAAATAGAAAAATAATGTCAAAGGAGTTCCTGGATGGGTGACCTCCTGGGAAGTCCTCCAGTGCAAACCCTTGATGTGATAATTTATTCTATGCTATTCATTTCACTAGTTTCAATCCCTCTTCTGCACCCCTATGAGCATGAGCATCACTGGATGCAACGAGTGCTAAGTGGACTATTCAAAAATGATGACATTAATCAGTTACGACTACCTCTCATAGAAATGGTCATAGATGAATGACTTACTTAAAGCAGTTGAATCCCAAAAATGATATCTAAAAATAGTGTTCTCTATAATTTAAAAAAAATGAATATACTCTAAAGTAATTAGAAGTAAAAAATGCAATAATATTATGTTTAAATATGATTTTATTCAAAAATATTTCAACAAGATATTTGAATAAACTATTTCAATATCTATGCTAACTAAGTTCTGTCCATATCAACTTGTTAAATGTCTATATATAGAAAAAAATTAAATTAAATTTTCAAGGTCAAATTTTTTATTTTGTCCTATATATACTCTATTTAGTATTCAAAAATACAATTTAAACAATGAAAAATAACATATTATATTTTTCACTCTAAAAATGTTTGCACGTAAAGAAATTTGATCTTTCTCGACTATGTTAGATTAAGATAGATCTATGCTGATTTAGCTATAACATAAAGGAATTTGAAGAAATGACCTATAATAAAAAGTGTCTAAACACGGTACCCACTCACCATAAATCAAAAGCCTCATGTACAAATTTTATCTCAATCTAAAAATAAATGTTTTCATTTAATACTTTTTAAATTTAATAATTAAAATGTATCTATTATTTTTAAAATAAAATAAATTAATGAATGAATATTTCGTATCATTTTCAAATTATCTTTGGTGATACAAAAATCCACTTCTAATTTGAAGCCAATCAAATAAAAATAATTTCATACTTAGTCCAATTAACATTTAAGATTTATTTTTAGGTAATTTGAAGTCATTCCAATAAATAAAATTGCATATCTAATTAGAACTTAATATATTTAACATAAAATATATTTACAATACTATACATCTTTTATATATATATATATATATATATATATATATATATATATATATATATATATATAATTTTTATATTAACTTAAAAATAAAATAATATTTTATTTTATAAAATTAATATGAAATCAGTTTCCTTAAGCAAGGATTAGACCCCTCAAATCTTGAATAATTTCAGTTTTCTAAATATGGAAAAATGTTGAGGATTAAGTTTGTCATAAATTTGATATAACTCATACGAGTCATTATGATATAGGATACATAAATTTAGCAAACATAAAATAAAGTTTATACTATATCGGTGTTATTATTATCTGGTGGTAAAATATTTATTTTTATTCTTTATTTTCGTTTAACTATTAAATTAATTTAGGTTTATTATGATTTTTTATTTAATTATGTTGAGAAGTTCATTTTTTCACTCTAAAAGAGGTGAGGTATGCATCTCAAGAGATTTCATCTCTAGACTCTTAGTAGATCCATAATTAAGATTGATCTACACAAATTTAATTATTAATTATAATTATAGTTATTAATTTTAGGTTTTTTATTTTATTTTAGTTTTAGTTTTAAATTTATGTAATTTGACTCAGTCAAAATATTATATATATATATATATATATATATAATATATATATATATATATATATATATATATATATATATATATATATATACATATATACATATATACATATATATATATATATATACATATACATATACACATATACATATACATATATATACATATACATATACATATACATATATATATATATATATATATATATATATATATATATATATATATATATATATATATATATATATATATATATATTACATTTTTTTCCCATAAAAAGGTAAACATAATTTACTTTTTGAGGAATTTATACTTAGTCAATGCATACTCAAAAAACTATTGGAAAATCACATTCCATTTATTGTACTTGTCCCCGATTAAATGCGAGTCAAAGAGAAATTAGAATAACATTTCATTGATAGTTAAAATGATATTTTTCAATAATCTGAAACATCAACCATTGGAACTTGGAAAATATAACTCTCACTTGTCTTTCGGTGTACCCATCAATTCTAGAATGATTTTGTTCCAAGGAAAATTTTAAACATGGATTGAAATTTAGAAACCTTGGCAAATCTAGTAGTCCTTCATATGCAATTTATACTATGTTTGACAATATTTTAGTAAAATATTAAAAATTTTAATAATTTTATAAAATCTCTATATATTTTTTTGGAAAAAGCATGGAAAATTAACCCACCCCTGGTTTATCCTAATGTTTGAGTGGTTGTTGAGGTCTAGTTAGTTGAGAGATTCTCTTCCACTTGTTACCTCCCTAGATTAGTGTCTGGTTGAGATATTCACTCAAGAAAGAGATTGTACGTCCAAGATAGACTAGCTATCTCGAGACATAGCTTGATGCATTTATATTGTATTATTATTTTCAAGTGAATACAAGTTGGAGTGCTTTATGAACATCAAGAGAAATAGAGAGTTTGATGAGTATTTTGTTTATTTTTCCCTTTGATTGTTTATGAATCCTTTGCCCATCCTTTGTTTCTTCTAAATGATTGTAGATCCAAGTGTGGTTTTTGAGGCTCATTGATGAGAGCTCATTGATCTGTGTGGTCGTTTTTGGACCTTAGAGTGGTTAATTGTCGCAGTTGATTTACATGGCCTATGCATGTCCTATAACACTATTGTAGAGTGATGTTTGTTATTACCATCATATTCTCACAGAAAATCACAACTGATTAAAGGAACTATAGTGTTGTACGAGTGTGTGGAAATTTTGATTGAAGAGTTGATTGGAGGTTGTCCAATTCAGATTAAGAGTTCGATATATATTTCGCTACATGTAGTTAGTGTGAATCCATGCATTTTTTGGACGAGAGTGCAGCACGATGCTCTGGACAGGCGAGGTGTGCCTTATGGAAATGTATGTTCAATGGGGGCTATAGAATCATGAAAATTCAACTATGTGGAAAAATCTGCCAATAACTGCAGAGAACCTATATGGTCTTAAAACTTATGTGGTCAGAACTTGCAACTTCGTTGATATCTGTGAAATAAGTGTTGGTGTACATGCACATAGATTAGCTTTATTTCAACTCTAAATATTTCATGCAATGTGCACTTGTCTTTAGCTAGTTAACTCGAGTGTTGTACATGCACATAGTTGGCATCAAGTAGCTTTAGTTCAACTCTAGATATTGTATGCCATGTGCACTTGTCTTTAGCTAGTTAACTCAAGTGCTTACATGTGGTGTGCACTTGGCTTTAGCTATTTAACTCTAGTGCTTGCATGTGGTGCATGTGCATGTTAATAGAAAATAAAGCACACTTAGCTTTAGTTAGCTTTAACTATCCATAGTTATTGTATGTACAACTAAGCTTAACTTAGTTGGTTTATATATTGAGTCTCAAAACTAATATTGATGAACTAATTTCATTTCAATTCTAATTTTTTCTTTTTCAACTTGGAAATTTTGTGCAATTATTCTTCAACTAGATCCATATTTGTGCTCTAATAATTTTACATGGTATCAGAGCTACAAGGGTTTGGAGAAGTTTCATGAACAATTTTTTTGCAGGTTTGAAGAGCAAAGAATTGGAAATTATTTGAAGATTTGATTTTCAGATCAAAATATTGGAGAATTTTCGCAATTATTACTACAACCACAAAGTGAAATAACGGAATTCACAACTTCCACTATTCTTACTCCATACAATTACCATGAATGGAAGCCAATGATTTTTCTTCATCTTAGGAGCAAAGGCTTGTACCAAATAGTCATGGGAATTGAGACAGAACCAATGTTAGAGGATGAGAAGTCAAATTGGCTTAACAGACCTTACATGGCTTATGTAATATTATGTCTATCTATGTCTCATGATATTCATTATTAGATCATAAATATTGAATCACCACATAAAATATGGACTATATTGAAAGGATTATATGGTGATGAAAATGATCTAGAAGAACACCATTTGGAGGCAAAGAGATCAAGTTATTATAATAGTCAAGAAAGTGGTGAAGGCTCCAATAATGTGGAGATATATTCTCAAGACAGTGTTGAACAAGAATACTTTGCTTCTTCTATTGTTAATGAGCCTATTGTAGATGATAATTTTATCTTGTCCAATAACAAAGACATTGCACATGAGGAAATATCTTCCTCTGCTAATTATGAAGACACTACTTTCAAAAACATAGAAGTGGACTTTGATTCCACTAATATTGATGATGTTGATGATGCAGATTTGACGAGGTTTCAATTTAATGATGCCCCATATGCACTCTCAGTCGTAGATCCATGCATGACCATGCATGCATATAAGGAGGAATTTATAACACCATGTATATGCATGCCTATGCATGCATCTAAGGGGGAATTTATAACACCATTTATATGCATGTATGCATCCACAAAGGTATATCTAAAGCCACACATGCAAATCCATGCATCCCTAGAGACAGCTATTCGCATGCATGCATATAAGGTACATGAATTTGATTGTCAAACGCATGAGGAAGATGCAGAAAATCCATATTGGCATGGAACCATGTATAAGGAAATTTAGTCCTTGATCCAAACATGGGAATTGATACTTCTACTTCCAAAAATGAATCTTATTCCTCCAGATCCATGATGGGACCATCGATCTTCAGTATTTTCTGAGTTGCGACAAGACTGTTGATATCTTCACCAAGACTTTCACTGAGTAGAAGTTTCCATTCCTGCAAGATCGTCTCTGGGTGAAGGACATGATTGCATAGAAATTGTATTTTCTATACTTTTTCATCTAATTGTTTTTCTTTTTCAACTTGGAAATTTTTTCCAATTATTCTTCAACTAGATCCATATTTTCGCTCTAATAATTTTACAATAAGGCTACCATTTAATAAAATTTGTTGGAGGAGAGTCTGTTCTAGGGAGTGGAATGATAGTGTTGTTCAATAATTTCTTTGGTGAGGTGTGTTCAACTAACGAAGAATCTAGTGTGGTTGTTGAGAGTCAAGCTATGATTGCATAACTGAGGTGCGAGACTGGCTTGTAGGCTTGCAGAGCATGAAGCTGTCGGGTAAACTGATTTTTTCCAACAAAATCTATTTCATGTGACTGTGTGAGAATTTCCACACCTGTAAGAGTGAACTAGCATAAAGTTATCATTAGCACAACTTGATTCAAATCAGGTGAAAATATGTCCAATGTTGCATAGGATTGACGAGGCACATTCCTGAACATTGTTTGAAATTTGAAGTATAACAACTGATTACTATAATGCCCGTCAACCTTCAACATTATTGATTATCGATTTTTGGAAACATTCTGACGTTCCGCGCACCTTCAAAATATTTTGTTGAAATAGCTAGTCACCAAGAAAGAAAGCATCGTAGGTAGCAGATGTTGATCAATTGCGACTAGTTGTCCTACAACATTAGAGTTGACCAGCGTCACATGGCCAAAGAATAACATCATGTTGAAAGGAAATTCAAAAGCATAAGTCAAAGGTGGGAGATATGACTTTAAAATGTAACACCTCCAGTTTAGGAACACATTTTTTTTGTTTTTTTTTCTTCCTGAATTTCCTAGTTATACGAATACTAAGTACAAAGTTTTGATACTTATTTCCATCTATGATGTATTTTCCTCTACCACTTCAATTTCTCTTTTATTATTTTTTTTTTCTCTTTTCCACCATCACATTTTTAACAACATTTAATATTTTCAACGTTGACCGTACCCCCATGAACATACAATCATATGCCTCTCTTAAGGCCCCTATATACATTCATTCCTTATACCATCTATCTTCCATATAGATCAATACATATACCGATATACACTTATATCAACCACTTATATATAATAAATATCATATGTCAATACATATACCGATATACCATTACATTAACCACTTATATATAATAAATATCATATGTCAATACATATACCGATATACCATTACATTAACCACTTGTATATAATAATTATCATATGTATAATTATATATATCACATCCATATTTTTCTTAGGATAATATGATCTTCGAAAGCGCATACCCCAATTCTTAAACCATATACATATATCCCATATGTATACAATTACCTTGTTAACACTAATTGGAGGGGCGCGCTCATATATTTTAAACCCTGCATACCTTTCCTATATACCACGCATATCTCTAATATTTGGAATACCGATTAAATCTTTCCAGGCTGGCATTTAGACTTTGGTTAGTTTTAATGGTGAATAAAGTGAATCATTCATTGGCCTGTAGTACATAGTGAATGATCAATCTAACGCCATATATATATGTACACGTGTAGGTTGACTGTAGTAGGGTTTCAGCGTTCAACTCTCTGATATGTATATATGAAATTTTGAAATCTTCGTAACCCGGTCTAACCCTAATTGTCATTTGTTATGAAGGTACACCCGTTCCCTTTGGTTTTTGGATTGGCCGCGGCGTTGGCGTAAACCTATGAACTCTGGACTCAGCGTACCTCGCGACAGACTTGCACTATATTTGTTTCTGATTTGAAACCGGCACACCCACGCGTCGTGACCCCATACGCAGAGTACTCCACACTCGTACTGGGTATGGATTTCATGAACCGCCTAACACAGGGTTCGATTCAGCTATATTGACGTGTGAGTTGGGTTAAGATATTTCGCTGGTTTTTGTGTACAGAGGCAGCGTCTCAATCGGGAGAGGAAGGTAGCCAGCGGCGGCGTACCTCAACCTTGTCCAGCAAGCACTCGACGGGTGGATTGCACTGTCCGTTCAGCTGGTGCGAGTACTGGGGTACTGAGCGCTGCCTCTGGCAGTTGTTCGATCTAGGTTTAATTCTGCACCTACGTGCCTAAGATGCCTTACCTCCTCTGCGCCCCTTAACACCACTTGGTACCCTCCAGCAGACGTGCTGCGTTGGCTCAATCCACCTCGGGATTTCCTGAAGTTTTTCGGCCAGATGAATTTAGGGTTTCAAGTGTGCTTTTAACTAAAGACACTTGGGTCGATCTGTTTACCAGATCATTTCTGTCTTGTTTTTTTTTTTCCTCCTTCGGAGATTATTCTTGTCTCCCTTCGGCTCCTTCAGCTAAGTTGCGAGGGGAATCGTGTGGAGGAAGGTTTAAGGTTTGGTATCGCTTACTCCCCTCATCTTATTTTTCCTTACGCCTGTATATCCTCCCTTCGTGTCTTTTTGGACGATACAATATCTAACCATCTATTGTTTGTTGCGCAGAGAATGCAGGAGATCGGCGTCTCCATCGGTTCATTGGGGCAGAGATCTACCCTGCCTTCCTAGGTGCGTTTTGAATCTTTATTCTATACTTATCATAGTTTTGCCATTTCGTTTGGAAGTACCCTAGTCGTGAAACTGGTGAATGTTTTGGTTTCTGAAGTTATTGTTTCTGCGTTTAATACGTATTACATGTGACGTACATTTGCAGGCATTTCCGATGACTAACGTCTGAGTGCGGGATCTTAGGTTGCTCCGCACCCAGATTTGCTGGTCGATACACAGCCAGCGTTCAAATCCCTCGCACCTCGTAGGTTTTCACATTTTGCTGTGGATTCTGTCAGCACGCCGCAGGGGTGGGAACTTTACCCACCATCAAAGGTATGCGAGAATCAAATGTGTTCAGACTCGTAGGTTTCTAACTGCATCAATAGTTACCATTTAGATTTACTGGCGGTAGTATTGATGAATAATAAGAGGAAAGGGTACCGCCATGTTATATCGGTCATCCCGGTTCCACAATTTTAATCCTATTGTTTTTATGCGGATAGAATACCTCCCCAGTGTGGTCACGCTGCCCCGGGAGTTTTAATCATAATACATTTGACATATAAAACTTGTTGAAGTCGTTTGCATGCAGCTCATACAGAGCAAGGAGTGATGTTGTCGGCCGTTGCTTTGGACACATGAGTTCACAGCTTGGTCACGGTTCATCTAATGTATAACAGGCTCGTCTATGCCGCGGCCTTGTTCATGGTGGTTTGACAGAAGATATTTGGTTGGGTGACTTACTTTATGCGTCGTCATCATAAATATCATTAGAACATAACACAGTAAAGCCCTATATGATTGGCATAACACTCTTTTCATTTAACACTTTTCTCTGATATTGCTATTAACATAAGCAGTTATGTTATCTCTCGGTACTTAGATTTTTTTTCTTATTTTACTCACATATATATATATATATATATTGCAAGAATAGTGAGACGAGTTACTTCCAGCTCTCCGCATTTATATGAAATATGGAAACGAGATAGTTGTTTCACTCTCGGCATTTATATCGTTGTTTTCGTGACAACCTACCCGCATACATAAAATTTGACTGTACGCTTGTTTCAATAGCTGTAGGAATCATATATGAAATTCATTAGAACATGACAGACTCGTATGTATAATTCCTCCTTGACATATATGGTTCATACATATATGATTCGTGTTTAATTTTAATTTTGTTACATATATATAATTTTATTAAATGTTTCCACATGTACTCGATAGTTCATTGAGAGATGTTCATTTAGCGCGGATTTAATCCATAGCCATATTATTTATTTCAAAGGATGAGGTAACTTTAAAAGGCAATACACCTTATAATTTCTATGATCGTTATATTAAAGGTTAAAAGTAGATTTAGAACTAATATGGCATGCAAGATGCTATAAGAGTTATCATGCTCTTATATATTTTCTTTTCCTCATATATAGATATTTGGTAGTGCTTGAATAGAGGTCCTTACTCTAAATTAAATCTTCGGCTATGATACTTGATTTAGGGACTAAACGTAGATTTAGAAATGAAATCTATACACTTATACTATTATAGAAATCCTATAAAGTAAAGTTACTCTTTCTCTAGCACAATTTCGAATGTCATATTCTAATGTTCTTATTTTCTTCCTTTTTGATTTGTACCATGTAACTTTAGTTCTGCTATAATGTTTCTCTAGCATACACATGAGCAGATAATATCACCCTTGTATCTACAGGGAACAAAGCAATATTTAATTTTCTGTAGAGGCTAAGTAGTTCCAGATTTAAACCGACCTTGGTTTAGAGCTTCTGGGGTTTCTACTCTATCTATTTATGGTCTACCACTAACCAGAATCTGGAAGGTGAAAGCCTTAGGATGGGCTCTGGTAAAGGTAGTACTGCAATTTACTCATGCCAGTAATTTGTTTTTTTATATGTAGCCAATTCATACTATCATAAAACAGAATAACAAAAATTTCAGATCATACCAAAATAAATCCAAGTAACAGAAATTTCAGATACATACCAATATTGCAAATGACCAACCTCCCAACCTTAGAGTCCTCTTTGTCTCCCAGGACTCACCCCCGAGTTGAGATCACCTCCTAGAACAGATCAACCCCTGATCTCCTTAGGAGCAGCTTATTTAAGTTCATATTTCCCCAAAGCATGTTTCTAATTCTGCGTCCAGAATAGCAGGATGCTTTCTTTCCTGTTTAGCCTAGGCTTCCCATTTTGGGATTCTTTAAAGATGCTTTAAGCTTTTCCTCAGCTTTTCCAGCTTTTCTTTACCTCTTCCCAACTACTCCTCTTCATTAGGGAAATTTAGATTCCTCCACAAATCTAAATTAATTTCTTTCAAGGATTTTTGAAAGATTTTTGGGGATTTGTTGCCTTATCCATCCTCATGGATTTGGCAAGTGATCTCTAATTCTCATCTTGGTCAAAATGCACAATCATTTTATTTATTTCCTCAAATCAAATATGAAATTACATTCACACCATACTTATCCCTTGGGGTCCACCCCCCTTAGGATTTAAAGTTCAAATGTCTAACTTTAAAAAATTCAACACACAATTTGGGGGTGTTACATATTCCCCCTCTGAAAATAAACATCGTCCTCGGTGTTGCTGTTCAACTACTAGAGTTTATTTAAACAAAAACGGATATTTCTCCATCATTTCAGCTTCCCTTTCCCAGGTAGCTTCTTCAGCAGTAAAGTGCTTCCACTGCACTTTTACTCTGGCTACTGTTCTGTTTCTCAATTCAATTTCTTCCCACTCCAATATTTGAAGCGGTTCTGGCAGAAACTCCCCTTCTGGTTCCACCTGTACAACATTCCAATCAACTATGTGAGAAGCATCATGCACATATCTTTTTAATAATGAAATATGAAACACATCATGCACTTTAACATGGGGTGGTAAGGCCAGCTTGTAAGCCACTGGTCCCACCCTTTCTAAAATTTCAAAAGGCCCACAATATCTAGGAGCAAGTTTTGCACAACTTCCGGCATAAAGTGTGCTCTTTTTGGGTTTGATGCGCAAATACACATGATCCCCCACTTTGAATTCTCGGTGCACTCTTTTCTTATCAGCATAGCTTTTCTGGCGATCTTGTGCTGTCTTGATATTTCTTTGTATCTGTTTGACAATTCTTTCCATCTCTTGTAGTGCATCTGGTCCCAACACCAGTTTATCCTCTGGTTGACTCCAGCTCAAGGGAGTACGACACTTTCTCCCATAAAGTGCCTCAAACGGACTCATCTTAATAGAGGATTGGTAGCTGTTATTATAGGCAAACTCAGCTAAATGCAGATATTCTTCCCACTTTGATGGCCTATCCATCACATACATTCTCAGCATATCCTCTAAAATTTGATTTGTTCTTTCTGTTTGCCCATCCGTTTGAGGGTGATAGGCAGTACTAAAATTCAGTTTAGTACCCATTCCTGCAAAAAATCCCTTCCAGAATGCTGCTGTAAACTTGGCATCCCGATCTGAGACAATCACCTTGGGTACCCCATGAAGCCTTACTATCTCCTTCAGGAAAACATTTGCTGCTTGAGCTATTCCGAAAGTAGATTTCACTGGTATAAAGTGAGCAGCTTTTGTGAGAGTGTCTACTACTACCAGAACAGAATCATGATGATATTTAGTCTTGGGTAATCCTGTTATAAAATCTAGGGAAACTGTGTCCCATTTCCATTCTGCAATTGGCAACGGGTTTAAAAGCCCTGCTGGGTGTTGATGCTCAACTTTGACCAGTTGACATTCCATACACCTACTTAGATACTCTGCCACATCTCTCTTCATTCCTGGCCAGAACAGCTTCTTTTTCAAGGCTGTTAACAGCTTCTGGTATCCTGGATGTCCTGCATAAGGCTGTTTGTGATATTCATCCAAAATTTCTCTTTTTAATGACTCTACATTAGGAACATACAACCTGTTTTTGTAATAGAGTAGCCCTTTTTGATTTTTAGTGAAATCAGTCTTATCCCTTTTCTGTAGTTTCACCAAGAGTGCTTCATAGTTGGGATCTTGATTTCCTACTTTTCCCACCAATTCCTCTACCTCCATCTGGGCACTACTCCCAATGTTGTTTAGATGTTGACAAGAATTCCTACTAAGTGCATCCGCAACTTTATTTTCTTTTCCCTTGATACGCTTTATATCCATATCAAATTCACTTAGAAAGGACAGCCATCTGGCTTGTCTTGCATTCAGATCAGTTTGAGAAAAGAAATATTTGAGACTAATATGATCAGTCATCAATGTGAACTTTTTCCCAAGAAGATAGTGCCTCCACATTTTTAGAGCATGGATAACAGCTGCAAATTCTAAATCATATGCACTATAATTCTGTTCATGTATTTTCAGTTTCCTAGATTCATATGCAATAACTGAATTTTCCTGCAATAGAACTCCTCCTAGCCCCTCTCTGCAAGCATCTGTACATACCACAAACTCTTTATCAGGATCAGCAATTTTTAGTATAGGGGCTGAAATAAGTTTTTGTTTCAATTGTTCGAAGCTGTTTTGACATTTCTCAGTCCATATGAACTTGACACCCTTTCTTTGTAATGAAGTGATGGGATGTGCTATGGCAGAAAATCTTTCCACAAATCTACGATAGTAGCCTGCTATCCCCATGAATGACCTTATTGTTGAAACATCAGTTGGGACTGGCCATTCTTTAATTGCTTTTATCTTTTCAGGATCAACTGCAAGGCCTTTTTCAGAAATAATATGACCTAAATATTGAATTTTATCCTTGTAAAATTCACATTTACTGAATTTAGCATATAGCTGATTTTCTTTCAGAGTTTGCAACACTATCCGCAAATGTTCCTTGTGTTCTTCTTTGTTTTTGGAGTAGACTAAAATATCATCTATGAACACTAGAAAAAACTTATCCAAATACTTATTTAACACACTGTTCATCAGGCACATAAATGTGGCAGGGGCATTCGTCAAACCAAAAGGTAGGACTACAAATTCGTAATGCCCATACCTCGTTCGAAATGCTGTTTTGCTAATGTCTTCTTCCTTAATTCTAAGCTGGTGATAACCAGTCCTTAGGTCTATCTTGGAAAAGACTGAAGCTCCTCTCACTTGATCAAAAAGATCATCAATTCTAGGAAGTGGATATCTATTCTTAATGGTCAACTTGTTCAGTTGATGATAATCAATGCACATCCTAAAAGTTCCATCCTTCTTTTCACAAATAAGACCGGTGCTCCCCATGGAGACACACTCGGTCTAATGTATCCTTTATCTAATAATTCTTGCAATTGCATCTTCAGCTCCATGAGTTCAGGTGGACTCATTCGATAGGGGGCTCGGGAAACAGGTGTGGCTCCCGGCACCAAATCTATAGAAAATTCAATCTCTCTTCTGGGGGGAAGATGAGGGATTTCCTTGGGAAAGACTTCCTTAAACTCTCTGATGACTGGTATATCATCCAGTAACTCTTCCTCAGTTTTCTGTTCTATTTCTTCTACATGCACTGCATAGACTTGGTATCCTTTTCTAGCTGTTCTTTTCAATTGTAAGGCTGATATTTGCCTTACTGAAATGGATTTTGGTTTCCCTTTTAGTGTAAAAGGTTTTCCTTCCTCATCCACACAATGCAGGGTTTTATCCCAGCAGTTCATCAAAGCTTTCTTCTTTTCCAGCCAATCCATTCCTATCAGCAGATCATAGGATCCTAATGGCAATATGTTCAAGTTTACTTCTGTTGGAAAACCATTTAATTGTATTGTTGTTTTGGGCAACTTATGTGTGACTTTTCTCATAGTTCCAGTGGCCAGCTGTACCAACCATGACTGCTGAAATTTTTCAGGTTTAATTTTACATTTTTCTACAATTCCAGGACTAATATAACTCAAGGAAGCACCTGGATCAATCAAAACAGTAACAGGTAGGTCAGAAATCTTACCCTCCATTTCCACCATGGTTGCTTGATGTTCTGCTTGCTGATTTTCCAAGGCTGCACTGATAGTTGGTATATTTCTGGCTATGTCATTTACCATTGTTGCCTCTCGCTCTCTGCTGATCATGTGTATGTTTTGATGGGGGCAGTCCCTCATCATATGGGGTTCTCCACAGCCCCAGCATTTCAAAGGTTCCTTAATTCTGACTGTCCCTTCCTTTTTATTGTTCCCTTCTACTGGTTTTGAAGCCACTTGGGACTGAGCAGTTTGACTTTCTTTTGGTTTATTGAATTTTTTCCGCTGATGATCTCTACCAAAATTTCTTAGATATGCTGGTTTTGGTCTTTTACCTTTGAACTCGCCATTGTTCAGCCGGCTCTTCCCTTGTTCAGCTTTACCTTTAAACTGCTGATAGCATAGTCTTGCTTTTCTAACAGCTTCATCCATGGTCTTTGGGTTGTCAAACTCTATTTTCTTCTTGTACACAGTAGGTAAGCAATTCAAAAATCTTTGAACCTTTGCTTTTTCTTCCCTAATATAAGGAACATATCTCAGTAAATTGGTAAACTTAGTGACAAACTCATCAATAGTGAGCTGTCCTAGTCTAAGTTCATGGAATTATTTTGCTTTATCGTCATAGTACCTCTCATTCAAGTAGCGATTTTTGAACTTAACCTGGAAATCTTCCCAAGTAACTGTCTTTTCATCAATGGCATGCACCATTTTTGTCTCTTCCCACCACAGTGTAGCTTTTCCTTGTAACTGGTACACAGCTAATCTAGCCTTCAGATTGCTCTCATATTCATATACTTGGAAATACTTGATCATGTTCAACAACCAAGCTTCAGCATCCTCTTCCTTCTCCCCATCATAGGAGGGAGGTTTGATCTTTCGGAATTTTCCCTGCAATTCTCTTTTCTGTTTATGTTGCTGTCTAGCAGCATCATCATCATCAGACTCATCCATCTTTCTCTTTCCGGAACCTTCGCCTTCCTGGCTGTTCCGGGAAGTTAGTTCCCTGATGAGCTTTTCCTGCTCCTTACTGGCTGATGACAACATGTCATTCTGACTTCTCAATTCAGTCAATTCTCGTTGCAGCCTGTGCAACATAGCCATTACCAGGGCATTGGGATCTGGAGTAGCAAAATCATCCCGCAGATCCACATAAATTCCTTCACCTTCAGCTATTTCAACTGTATACACTCACAACACAGATTAGCAAAAATTTTATAAAAATTTCAGAAAACAAAATATGTAATAATCAGTGAGCACAAAATTGACAGCCCAATTTGTTGTAACTGGTGCTCCGATACCATTTGTAACACCTCCAGTTTAGGAACACATTTTTTTTTTTTTTCTTCCTGAATTTCCTAGTTATACGAATACTAAGTACAGAGTTTCGATACTTATTTCCATCTATGATGTATTTTCCTCTACCACTTCAATTTCTCTTTTTTCCATCTATGATGTATTTTCCTCTACCACTTCAATTCCCCTTTTATTTTTAACAACATACCATCCGATTGCACATACAATCCTATTGCCTCTCTTAAGGCCCTTATATACATTCATACCTTATACCCTCTATCTCCCATATAGATCCATACATATACCGATATACACTTATATCAACCACTTATATATAATAAATATCATATATCAATACATATACTGATATACCATTACATTAACCACTTATATATAATAAAGATCATGAGTCAATACATATAACGATATACCATTACATTAACCACTTGTAATAAATATCATATGTGAAATTATATATATATCACATCCATATTTTTCTTTGGATAATGTGATTTTCGAAAGTGCATACCCCAAATTCTTAAACCATATACATATCTCCCATATGTATACAGTTATCTTGTTGACGCGAATAGGAGGGGGCGCGCTCATACAGTTTAAACCATACATACCTTTCCTATATACCGCGCATCTCTCTAATCTTTGGAGTACCGATTACATCTTTCCAAACTGGCATTTAGACTTTGGTTAATGTTAGTGGAGAATAAAATGAATCATCCATTGGTCTGTAGTACATAGTGAATGATCAGTCGAACGCCATATATATGTACACGTGTAGGTTGACTGTATTAGGGTTTCAGCGTTCAACTCTCTGATAAGTGTATATGAAATTTTGAAAATCTTCGTAACCCGGTTTAACCCTCATTGTCATTTGTTATCAAGGTACACTCGTTCAGCTTGGTTTTCGCATTGGCCGCGGCGTTGGCATAAACCTATGAACTCTGGACTCAGCGTTCCTTACAACAGACTTGCACGATATCTGTTTCTGATTTGAAACCGGCACACCCACACGTCGTGACCCCATACGCAGAGTACTCCACACTCGTACTGGGTATGGAATTCATGAACCGCCTAACACAGGGTTCGATTCAGCTATATTGACGTGTGAGTTGAGGTAAGATATTTCGCTGGTTTTTGGGTATAGAGGCGACGTCTCCATCGGGCGAGGAAGGTAGCCAGTGGCGGCGTACCTCCACCTTGTCCAGCAAGCACTTGACACCACTTGGTACCCTCCAGCAGACGTGCTACATTGGTTCAATCCACCTCGGGATTTCTTGCAGTTTTTCGGTCAGATGAATTTAGGGTTTCAAGTGTGCTCTTAACTAGAGACACTTGGGTCGATCTGTTTACCAGACCCTTTCTGTCTTGTTTTTTCCTCCTTCGTACATTTTTCTTGTCTCCCTTCGGCTCCTTCAGCTAAGATGCGAGGGGAATCACGTGCAGGAAGGTTTAAGGTTTGGTATCGCGTTACTCCTCTCGTCTTATTTTACCTTACGTCTACATATTCTCCCTTCGTGTCTTTTTGGATGATACAATATCTAACCATATATTGTTTGTTGCACAGAGAATGCAGGAGCTCAGCGTCTCCATCTGTTCAGTGGGGCAGAGATCTACCCTGCCTTCCTTGGCGCGTTTTGAATCTTTATTCTATACTTATCACCGTTTTTCCATTTCGTTTGGACATACCCTAGTTATGAAACTGGTGAATGTTTTGGTTTCTGAAGTTAGTGTTTCTGTGTTTAATACATATTACATGTGACGTACCTTTGTAGGCATTTCCGAAGACTAGTGTCCGAGTGCGGGGTCTTAGGTTGCTCCGCACCCAGATTTGCCGGTCGACACACAGCCAGCGTTCAAATCCCTCACACTTCGGAGGTTTTCCACTTTTTCTGTGGATTCTGTCAGCATGCCGCAGGGGTGGGATCTTTACCCACCATCAAAGGTATGCGAGAATCAGATGTGTTCTGACTCGTAGGTTTTTTAACTGCATCAATAGTTACCATTTAGATTTAATGGCGGTAGTATTTATGAATACTACGAGGAAAGGGGATCGCCATGTTATATCGATCATCCCGGTTCCACAATTTTAATCCTATTGTTTTTATACGGGTAGAATACCTCCCCAGCGTGGATCACGTTGCCCCCGGGAGTTTTAATCATAATACATTTGATATGTAAACCTTGTTGAAGTCGTTTGCATGCAGCTCATACACAACAAGGAGGCTGTTGTCGGCCGTTACTATGGATGCATTAGTTCACAGCTTGGTCACGGTTTATCTACTGTATAACAGGCTCGTCTCTGCCGCGGCCTTGTTCATGGTAGTTTGACAGGAGAAGTTCGTTTGGGTGACTTACTTTATGCGTTGTCATCATAAATCTCATGAGACCATAACACAGTTGAACCCTATATGATTGGCATAACACTCTTCTCATTTAACACTTTTCTCTGATTTTTCTATTAACATAAGCATTTATGTTATCTCTCGGTACTTAGATTTTGTGTTCTTATTTTACTCACATATATATATATATTGCAAGAATAGTGAGGCGAGTTACTTCCAGCTCTCCGCATCTATATGAAATAGGGAAACGAGACAATTTTTTCACTCTCATCATTTATATCGTGGTTTTCGTGATAACCTTCCCGCATACATAACATTTGAATGTACGCTTATTTCAATAGCTGTAAGAATCATATCTGTAATTCGTTATAACGTGACAGACTCGTATGTATATTTTCTCCTTGACATATATGGTTCATACATATATGATTCATGTTTCTATCCCTTTCTTGACATATATACTTTTTATATAAGTATAACTCAGTTTTTGGCAGGGTTCAAAAGACCGGTTCGTGTTAGTTTAGGATCCCCCTTTTTTTTTTTCATAGATATATCATTGTATTAAATGTTTACCCATGTACTCGATAGTTCATTAAAAGATGTTCATTTAGCGCAGATTTAATCAATAACCATATTATTTATTTCAAAGGATGAGGAAATTTAAAAAAAAACAGTACACCTCATAATTGTTATGAATGTTATATTAAAGGTTAAAAGTAGATTTAGAACTCATATGGGCATGCAAAATGCTATAAGGGCTATCATGCTCTTATATATTTTCTTTTTCTCATGTATAGATTTTTGATAGTGCTTGAGTAGAGTCCTTACTCTAAATTAAATCTTTAGCTATGATACTTGAGTTAGGGACTAAACGTAGATTTAGAAATGAAATCTATACACTTGTACTAGTATAGAAATCTTATAAAGTAAAATTACTCTTTCTCTAGCACAATTTCGAAGGTTGTATTCTAATGTTCTTATTTTCTTCCGTTTTGATTTGTACCATGTACTTTAGTTCTGCTATAATGTTTCTCTAGCATACACATGAGTAGATAATATCCCCCTTATATCTACAGGTAACAAAACAATATTTAATTTTCTGTAGAGTCTAAGTAATTCCAGATTTAAACCGACTTTGGTTTAGAGCTTCTGGGGTTTCTACTCTATGGATTTATGGTCTACCACTAACCAGAATCTGGAAGGTGCAAGCCTTAGGATGGGCTCTGGTAAAGGTAGTACTACAAATCCTCCCGATAGTAACCTTGTTTTTTTTATATGTAGCCAATTCATACTATCATAAGCAGAATATAAAACTGAGGATCATACCACAGCCAAATCCAAAAACATATTTGAGATACAATTGCAAATGACCAACCTCCCAACCTTAGAGTCCTCTTTGTCTCCTAGGACTCACCCCCGAGCTGAGATCACCTCCCAAGACAGACCAACCTCTGATCTTCTTAGGAGCAGCTTATTTAAGCTCATATTTCCCCAAAGCATGTTTCTAATTCTGCGTCCAGAATAGCAGGATGCTTTCTTTTCTGTTTAGCCTAGGCTTCCCATTTTGGGACTCTTTAAAGCTGTTTTATGCTTTTCCTCAGCTTTTCCAGCTTTTCTTACCTCTTCCCAACTACTTCCTCTTCATTGGGGAAATTTAGATTCCTCCTCCAAATCTAAATTAATTTCTTTCAAGGATTTTTGAAAGATTTTGGGGATTTGTTGCCTTATCCATCCTCATGGATTTGGCAAGTGATCTCTAATTCTCATCTTGGTCAAAATGCACAATCATTTTATTTATTTCCTCAAATAAAATATGCAATTACATTCACACCATACTTATCGCTTGGGGTCCACCCCCTTAGGATTTAAAGTTCAAATGTCTAAACTTTTAAAATTCCAACTTCTAATTGGGGTGTTACAAGATATGTTTATCTATATACTAATATTTACAGAGTGGTTACCCTTCCAAAGTCACAATATTAAACCCTAAGATTAAACCAAATATTATAAACCCTAATATTATAAAACCCAATATTATGAACATGAAAATTAATATCCTAAACCTCATGATAAATATTGTAAACACTATGATTAATATTGTAAATTGTTTTATTAAAAAAAGTAGGATTAATATTACAAACACTTAGATTTATATTATAAATTGTAACATCAATACTATAAACCCTAATATTATATACAAGAAAATTAATATTAAACACAAATACTAATAATATAAACGTTAGGCTTATAAACCCTAGGATTAATATTAAACCCTAATGTTATCAACCATAATATTAAAGCTTAGGATTATAAACCCTAGGATTAACTTTATAGACCCTAATATTAAAACCTAGGATTATAAAAACAAGGATTAAAATTATAAATCCAAATATTGTAAACCCAATATTAAACCCTAATATTATCAACCCAATACTGTAAACCCTAATATAAACCTCGATTTCATAATGTCGCACTGCAACATTGAATAAGTTCCAATGCAAAGTAAAATTGCGACAATGATTGTCTAGATTTTGGTCACATTTAGTCACGTAGGCTTTGGTGGTTTTGATTAACATCATAAACAATAATATTAATATTATAAAACCTAGAGTTACTATTAAAATAAACATTATAGACCCTAATATTACAACCTATCTTTTAAATGTAATGTGACATTGAATAAATTTCAATGTAATGTAATATTGCGATAATAATTGTTATATTGATTTTTGCATTGAGACAATGCTTGTCACAATGTGATGTTGGACAGATTTATGCATCAAATGTTAAACCCTAATATTAAGCTCCTGAAAATGTACATACCCTTTAGATATATAATTTTTTGAATTTATTTTAAATTACATAGAAAAAATACATTGATTATTTCAACAAATACAAAAAATAACATAACTTATACAAGTTTTTGTTAAACATAAATATATTTTAATTCTAAAATTGAAATTTGAACCCTCTCTATGTTACTATGACCTATGGCTTCCACTTTGACGTGTTTTTGAGAGTTTTAAAATCTTACTCAAATTTGATGTGTCCTTGCATTTGAAAATTATATCGTTAATATTATACTTGTATGATATGTTGTTTGGAATTCCTTTATTTGTGTTAAATTATTTTTTGGATTTCAATGTTGATAAAATATGTATATATTTTGAAATTTTGAATTTTAATGTTTTTTTTTATCTTAACCATATTTTCATTACGATTTTCTCTATTTAATCATAATTTTATGATGGTTACCATTGCAGTTTTGGTTGTTGATGGTTAACCATGGTTTTCATATGATTAACCCAGACCATTCAATATAGGTCTCCATGGTCAACCATATGCATCCACTCTAATAATCAGCCATAGTTATCCACTATAATTGTAAACCATAACCATCAACAATAATAGCCAGACATAATTAATAATAAGTTCTAAAAGATGGATTAATATATTATTAATGTGTGATTAATTTTACATCAACCTCCTATTGGTATTATTTAAATGTTATATAAATATGTTAAAAAAAATTATATATATTTTAATTTGATAATTAAATATATATTAATATTAGTGTTTATTGTTCTCAATATTATTAAAAAATTTATAAAATTATAATAGTATCATTAACCTTATTATAAAAAAGAATTAAAATCTTAATATTATCATTAACCTTATTATTAGAGATATCAAGATTATTAAATGTTAATATTATTTATTAATAATTTATAACAATATAAACCTTAATATTGATGATGATGATGGTGGTGGCTACTGTCTGTTAAGACCAATGTGGTCTATCAGACCTTAAGAGACGAGAAAGAACCTAAGCTTGATTCTTCAAAAATATGTTCCTATGGTCAACGAGAAGGGAGATAAGTGTTCCAAGATCACTATAGGTGGGATGGCTTAATAGGTCAAGAATATTGGAAGTATTGCACATGGTAGGGAATTGAGAGTGAATGTCAGTAAGAGTCGGGCAGTCTAGAAGGAAGTGTTTTTCATCTTCCACCTACTTAGAATCGTAAATCTCACAGATCTATCATTCCAACGGGTCTTGGGAATAGACCACCTCCCGGTTTGATTCTGGAGCTCATGAGAATTAGTTATTATCTTAGCGATGTTCATTTTTGTCATATCACTATATAACACAAAGAGATAATTCCGATTATTAAGGGTTGGGTTGATCACTTCATTATAGTATCTTAGCTTCCTTTTACCCTCCATCTCTTGATCCTCCTACATATTTCCATTAAAATTGGAGGTAATAATATTTTTGATATTATCTTTGCTTCCCATACTGAGCTCCTCCTTAATTCCCCAATGGTTGAGCCAAGACTAGGCATCCTTATGACACTCGCGCTTGAGGTGAAGGTTTTGACTATAGTTAGAAGCAATTTTAGGGAGCATTTTTTATTTGATGTTGTCAAGCTTCTTCTTATACATCAAATATCTAAAAATAGTTGTACTTTTAATAAGGTAGAAACCAGATTCGATCAAGAGGATAAGATATGGAGTATTTCCTTTGATCTTAAGGTTGTAGGCGACGAATTGCTTTTAAATCATCTCACTCTTCCTCCATGACTCTCTGGATATACTATAAACCAAAACTTTACATCCGTATTATGACAACAGGGGTGACAAGGGTCTAAAAAAGGAACTTATTTTTAATCCAAATGTAAATGTCGACCAACTTAAAATTGTTTTCAAGCTCATAATAATATTTCTAGCCGCCAGTAATCCTTTTCTCAATTCTATAATTCTAGTTGAGATGATGAGGGAAGTCAATACCCAAATACTTATAAGAATAAACCTTCTCTAAGAGGTGATTATTATAAATGAAACTACAATGGCTGTTCTTTTTGGATTTAATGATCATGACTTTAGTATTGTCGGTATTAACTATCATACCCATCTTGGAGCAGTAGTCATGAAGAATATGGAGCTAATTTTCAAGTCCATCATGGTTTTTTGAAATAAGAATGATATCATCGACACAAAGGAGAATAGTAATGATAACATTAGCAAACTCAGTGCCCTTTCACCCTGCAGATTCCAGACATTCCTCCAGCTTATCGATGTATATGCCAAAAAGGGCATGGGATAGGGGAAACCCTTTCTTAACTCCAATAATACATTTAATGTCTTTAGACCACCCGTCATTCGTCTTAAGCTTAGAACTAATGGTCTAGTAGAGATAGATCACAACAATTATCAGCTCAGGAGTGACCATGATCTCTTTAAGTCTCTCCCAAAGTTTACCCCGAGGAATAATATCGAAATATTTTCTATCGTCCACAAAGAAACATAATAGATCATCTTTATTATTGTGACATTTCTCTAAAATTATTCTAAGAGTGGCCAGATGGTCAATATTCGAGTGATGTCTCCTAAAACCATCTTTTCCATTAGCTCCTTTTCCATGGATTTCAAGCCAAAGGCTAAGCTTCTTCTCCAAAATGAGCCCATAAAGCTTGGCCAAGATATGGCTAGCGATAATGGTCCTGCAGTTAGATGGAACACTTTTGTCCCCATTTTTAAAAATAGGTATAATAAGGATTTGCATCCAAAGGTGAGGGAAGCCATGCATTACAACCAAATTGAGAAGCTTTTGGAGATAAGGAATGAGAATCGATATTGCCATTTTAAGGATCTCATATTGGTATCCTTCAATATCTTTAGATTACCCATTAGCAAGCTTATTAATACCAGACTTAATGTCATCAAGAGAGAACACATAATCCTTAATTTGAGTGATTAAGGTGGTGCCCACATAGTATAGAAGGAGTCATACAGCTTCTTAAGATAGTTGTCTCAGGTTTCTCAGGGGATATAATGGTTATCTTTCATTTTACGGACAAGAAGATTCTGCGAAACAAAATTTGGGCGCGACTTCAGAAAGGTGGAGAAGATAATCCTGTATTTTATTAATATATGATCTTTTCTTCCTCTTGATGATATTTTTTTATATATTAATATTTTACAGATTAATTATTTTATTAAGACTGTCTCTCATCGCTTTCATGGAAAATTTGCAATGTTTTTCATACCATGTAATGGAGGTTCTATTAGACTTATTAAATGAAATCTCATTAGAAAAGTAGCTAATGGTGTTGGAAAGGATAGTGGTGAAATGGTAATAAATTTGATCAATGTTATTATAATAATTCATGGGGCCTAAATCCCTCTCTAAATCCTTAAGAAGAGTTCGGTTTTACTTCTATCGAAGTGAATGTGTTTTTATTTCATCGGTCTCGTACATGTGGGTGGTATGCACAACCAGATTAAGGGATAGAGACAGAGGTCTTTAGTCAGAGTCAGGCTCGAATCCATTAAGAAGCTCAAAGTTTGCAATATGGCTGAGGAAGAGGATGTCAGAAATGGCATAATCCACGACACTACTACCCAGCAAATAATCCACGAAACATGTCATCTGACCAAAGAGGGGCCAATTGTTAATACCATTACAAATAATTAGGTACTAGGAACTCCAAAGTTTAAGGAGCTCGGTGCTGAATAATTTCTCGATAGTGTCTTCAGATTTTCTCTTGAATTTATTAGCTAATTTACTATCTTCATCAAGCCACAAGGGGCCAGGGTTAGAGTTGTTTCTTAATTTAATGTCTTGGTTAGTAGCATTTCTAGTGTTAAAGTCCCTTTTAACTTGATTCTACATCATTTGATCCCACTTGATTCTATATTACCAGAGCCTACCCTATCTACCCTGAATCCCCTTTATGGACCTTCCAACCTTCCTTGTGGTTGTGGTCCTACTTAATGAGTAAAGTTAGTTATTTTCAAACACACATACACACACACACACACATAGATATATATATATATACATTTTCATTTATCATTAAAAAATTTCACTTTTCACCAAAATTTAATATGACAAAAATCAGCCATAACACACAAGTAGTGTTTGAGATCAAACCACTTGCATATGGAAGATTTGTTTAAACTATTAAATCATCAATGAAGAATGTGAAAAGCGACCCCTATATGGCAAAGAGACAAATTATAGATATATACTAACCCTCTTAGAAAAATGGAAAGAAAAATAAGTGTTTTATTCTTATTTGGTTGTGGCTAGAGCACATACTTGCAACACATACTCAAAGTTAAATTTCCCATCCATTATATTTTATGGTAGATTTATTTGTGCTCGTTGACTGTCTGTGTGCTCGGGTAGCTGATCCACCTACCTGAAATAAAGATTTCTGGATTAAGTTGATGTTACATTGAATATAAATAAGAAAATCCATCATTGCAGTCCATATTGAAAAGTTTATGAAGGAAAGACAACCATGTGTGGATGGTATCTCAAGGCGTTGGATGATATGATATGTTCATTGAGATAATTTTGTGATAAACATTAATCTGCGTCAAAAACATGTAACAAGTTTTTAATTATGGAGATTCATCACACTTTAATATGAAAAATAATAATTTGTAAGTAGGTTTTATTACAATAATATAAGTCAATACCATAATTCAATACCATAACTTATCATTAACACATGCCCAAAAAATCATAGCTGGTTTCATATTACACATGTTCGTATGATATATTTTTTTACTTAATCAATTTAATTAAAAAGAAAAAAATGAAATTACTACTTTAAAGATAAATCTTAATCTTTAATTTGAGTATACGACTTAGAATATTCTCAAATATATGAATGATATTAAATATTTATCATCCTCATAAAAACTAATTATAATTGACATAACTAAATAAAATTGTTAGTCAAATAAAACTAACACCACATAGAAATTTATTTATAAAAATATTAGAAAAACAATATATATATGTATATTATTTTTATTTATTACAACTTGATTTTATAATAATATATCACTTATAACTATAAGTATATAAAATGAAAATATAAACCTATTGTATTTTATATTATAATATATTAATATAAATTAAAAAATATAATATTATTAATTTACATATAAATTAAAAAAGATTAATAAATCAAAATATGTTAATATTATTTTTAATATTAAAATATTAATAGTATATGATTACATTTTAATTTTCATAAATACAATTAAAAATATTATATAGCACAAAATTTAAAATAATCAATTTTTTATATGGGTCTTTTTTTTTTTAATTATACACCCATCAGAACGAACCAAAATTTAATATAAGTGCTCTAAATAAAATGGTATAATATGACGTTGTCAAGATTTCTGAGGTTCAAACCCCAGTGAGGGATAAAAGCTTCTGTGAGTCACCGCAGGCGTGAAGATATCCTTGCATCTCTTTCCATCTCTTCCGCAGGTGTGGAAATATCTTCGCATCTCTTCGCATCTCTTTTGCAGGCGTGGAGATATTTTCGCATCTCTTCGCACCTCTTCTGCAGGCATGGAATTATCTTATGCTCCATCGAATAGGTTTCACATCTTGCATGGTTCACAATCCTTTTTCACAATACTTCTGCGAGTTTTCATTACTTTAGTGTTTTCGCAATAGTGGCTTACTTCCGTAGATTTTAATATCTCTCACATTATACTGTTTTCTCTAGGCGTCGAGATATCTTCTGCCCCATCAAACAGGGTTCACATATCTTCTAAACTAGGGGTTCGCAAGTATGGCTCCCATCTTCGTGAAGATAATTTTCGGCCCAGTTCCATCCACCTCTGAGAGTCAAGCTCCTCGCCATATTGTCAGTGAAGCACCTCCTCCCACTGTGAAGGTGGTCAAGGCCTCACTGGATGAGGCCTTGAAGGTTTCTGAAAGGTGCCTTAATCTACTGGTTTAATGGCTCTTGGCCATGGCTGACAGCTCTCGACAGTTCAATTTTAGAGGTATGGAAGCCTTCCATTTATGATGAAATTAATTTCTACCCCTGTGCTAAAGGTTTATTTATAGTATATTTTCAAAACTTTGAAACCAGAAAATGCATTTCACATTCCGACTCTTGGTTTTAGGAAAACTAAGGCCTATTTATGAAGCCATGAAACCCATCATTCGATCCCTCAACAATATTCATAACCTTAGAACCCTTTTGGGTCAGATTTCCAAACCTACCTTTGTGTCTCTGGAATCTCTCCTTGCTAAAAGCCATCGGAAATGCAATTGGGAAATTTTACTGCAGGTGCCCAGAAACAGAGGAATATGTCAGAACCACCTATGCAGGCATCTGTGTAGAAATGGAATTCAGTGCGAGATTCCCAACTGAAATAATCCTAACAAGCAAAGACTATGTATGGAAGCAGAAACTCAACTAAGTGTCCTCTTCGGATGTCGATCCTTCTTTGAGACAGGCCATCTAGCCAAAAATTTCCCAAAAGTCTCCTAGAAAAATTCTGCTAGAAAGAATCACCATAGATATAAATGGTGGGAAGGAGCACAAAAGGAAAATTATACTGTCATCAAGGAAGAATACTCTCCAGAAAAATCTGAATTGCAAGAAATCAGGCAAGAAAGAAACAACCCTTAAGACAAGCAGGGGGAAATCACCGCCCAACAACAAAAAAATTAACTCGCTAGCCCCTCAAGCACCAATAATTATGAGGATTCAAATACCGTGCGAAATAAATCTTCATTTAGTAGCAAAGAAGATGTCCCAGATCCCGAAGATAAGACACCAGTGTCCCAAGAATCAGAACAGATGAAGGAGGTGCAAGATAATGGAAGTTGGAAGACCATAGAGAAGAAAAAGAAAGCTACAACACCAATCTTTCCAAGAAAGACTAGAAGTCAAACAATTAAGAACTAAGAAAATTATAGGTCTGATAGACCAAATTTTTGTCTCAGTGGATGTTAACCATCATCACACACACACACACACACACACACACACACACACACACACACACACATAAGTGATATGAAAATCATAATTACAATATATATGGAGTTATCTTCAGTTATATTAGAAAAAAATAGACCACTAAAAATCCATTAGCTGAAAGACTACATCAAAATAAAATACCCTTTTTCTTTCAATAAAAATTATTACATGGAATATAATGTCATTCTGCTACAATAGATGTCCAAATATATGGTGTAATCATTTGACCAGGCCAACAATTTTCTAAATTATGCAATTGTTATTTTGAAGTTGAGATGTATGTGGCAAGGATTGGAGTCTCTTCAATATCTAAGATTCTCATTAAGATTCTATATATTGTCAATAAATTTGGTTAATAATTTTTAAAATTAAGTGAATTTCATATTTTCACCACTACGAATTTTAAGGTGTTTATGTGTCTCTTTTATAATTATCAATAAATTTGAAGATTTTAATTCCAAAATTCGTTAACATAACCATTTCCAATTAAATGATTACCAAAATTTATTATAAATAAAATATTAATTATTATTTAATATTTATTAAAAAATAATAAATTTCTCAAATTTATAAAAAAAATATGAAATTTAATAAGGTGCAGAATAAAAATCGTTGCTACAACCACAATTCAAGAACGATGAATAATCACTCTACGCCACTCATCTAGTAATCATAGGAACATGCCCTTTCTTGCATAAAACAAACTAATAATAACATGTTATATATATTGTAGTTGGTTAAGCACCACTGTGCAACATGAGTAAGAGAAAAATACAAAAATCAAAGCATGAAAAAATTCAAATATAAAACCGTGAATCAAAAAATATTTAAATGTGAAGGAGAGAAGATATTTTTTTTCTTAAGGATGGGTAGGACTCTTTTTCTATTAATTTTATAAATAAAAAACAACCAGATTTACCAGTTTGGTGGTCTCAACTTGCCTTGGGTGGGAAACCGAGTTTGTTGCCCACCTGATGGCATGGTATGCCATCCAAAAAAATAATTTTTCGAGTCTGTCATACAAAGAAAACAAAGCCTGGATACTCACACATATACAATTTTTCACTATTTGATGGACAATTTTACTAGACACTTGAAATTTAAATGCTAGACGCATATAGATACTAAGAAAATTAACTCATCTAGAAACTAATTAGCCCGTTCGGGAATGGAGGCCGAGTTCACTGGTGCTGGAACCTTAACCAAGGTGCCAGCCTGCTCAAAAGGCTTGCAAATACACAAGAGGTGGTACTCAATGCACTTGAGGTGCCCATATTGTTTCCTTAACTAGAATTTGATCTTATCGAACTCGCTCTTGTATTGTGCGAAGTCCTAGGCTAATGTCACCAGGCTCATAGAGATCTGCTTCAAGCCTTTGCTAAGGATGCTCTTCATACAACAATAGAGATACAATGTCTTCTTGAATTGTGTTAGTCTGCCTCATGTTTGTCCTGCATCCAATATTAGAACTTTCCATTCCTGTTTATCTATCTCTGTGTCTACATGTCTATTTATGTCAACTTCCCATTTATCAATGAGCTTATGAATTTCCTTTGTTGTGTTTTTGTAGTATGATTTAGTTGCCTCTTGGATTACATATATTGCAGGGCTCCGTCCTCTCGACTTGATCTGGGGTGAGCTGGGTTGAGCTTCAACCACATTCCGCTTATCTTTCCAGTTGTGGCCTCAAGCTGCTGGGCTCTTAGAGTGGCCTCAAGATGTAGGGCTCTTGGAGCGTGCCTTGCCACAATATTTGCTAAGGTTTCTTGGTGGGTTTCCTATCCACAAAATCAAACAAAGGTGTAATTCCATGTAATGTGGATGATAAAATGTCCATGCATCACAGATATCTTAACAATGTTGACTCGAGGGGATCCTCCCACAACTTCCCCCCTACCCGCCCCTCTAAGGGCCTAGTCCTCTCACACCCTGCTTAATTTGGACCATCCCGTTGTTAAAAAATTATATATTACAGAGAAATGCAATACATAAAATATGCGAAAACAAAAACACATAAAACATATAAAACCAGAGAGACACAAATATACGTGGTTCACCCAACTTGGGCTACGTCCACCTCGAATAGCCAGTCCCTCCTTTATCTTATCTAGCAAAATGAAGAGACACAACCTATATCAGATCCGCTGTAATATATTATGTTCTCTCTCACAATCCTCTTATCTGTTTTTCTCTCTGAGAATACATATACAATATACAACTGCAATAAAATACCCTCATACAAAATGATGGTTTACCTTCTAGGGAAAAAAGCACTAAATTAAACATAACTTCTACCATCAGATCATCTGCCTAATGAATGACCTAGATCGACTAGAAATTACAGTACTTTTACAAGGAAAGTTTACATATGTTTTTAGCTTTGGGGGCACAACCCCCGAAACCCCCCACCAAGGGAGACTCCATAAAGTCTCAGCAGCCCCCACCCTGGACCCCCCTAGAAGCATTTAATTATGGGCGGCGTTGTAGCCCCATTAATAATAGGGTTACAATGATGTGATATAAAATAAAGAAGGTAATCAAGCTCCACACCCAACACCCATGTCCCTGATGCTCCCGCATACCCCAGCAATTATCCCCATAAACCAAATACCTCCCGACTTCCTTCAATATCCAGACCTCCCTTACGGTGTCCTCTCTCCCATCATACCTCCCACCCTCGCAATTCACAAAGGAGGCGTCGATTCCCATTTCCTGGTTTTGGGTGGAGTTCCTTCTTCTAGTCTCCACGCGCACAGAACCCAAGTATCTCATGCTGGCATTAACCTACATTACCTCTGAACTATTCATAGCCCAATACTGTTCCTTAGCTCTATACCGTGGCTCGATTGCTCGACCCCTCACCAATCCCTCCTACTGGTGTCCCTTACCCGACAGACTCACACTTGGGCACATGGTGAGGCTGTGTCCTATTCCTACTCCAAAAGAGAGGCATATACCCAATAGAACCCCAACCTTCCACCAAATAGAGTCGGATTGGTTCCTCTCTCCCCTACTCGACAATAGACTATAACAGTCCTCATTCCCTTAGGCTCCCATAGAGAATGACCCAACTGATAAAAAATAACATGGCATGAGATAGGGAGAGTAAACCAAGCACATACCTAAGTTTCATCGTGGTGGAAGGCGGATGGAGGTTTATTACCTTGCGGTCATGCCTACACCAAAGTTTACCGTTGTAACAAAACCCCCACGCCTTTCTCCACCCTCCTTTAAGTGCCATGCATGGGACTCCATCCCACCACCTCACCTCATGTTGCATGCGAGAGAACTCCCTTCCACCCTTGCCACTCATGTGGAGGGTGGTGGGCTTCAATTGATTGAATTCTGCAAATGCCCTTTTTTGAGAAAAAAAAATCATTTTTTTTTTTTTGTTCTTCAAATTTCTGGAAGCCAAAACAATTTTTCTATTTAGAATTTCATTTTGCGATAAAAATAAAAGTTGTCATAAATTTTATTAGCTTTCTATTAGTTATTTTTTGGAATTTTTTTATACACATTTGATATGTGAAATTAGTGTTTCTTTGGAACTTTGTGTTTTTGAGAAAAAAAATGTGTTACAACAATCTAGATAGAGTCTAATTCGGCTCGTTAGATTTACGAAATGAACTAGTGCATATCATAATTATGAGAATTTTTTGAACTTATCCAATGTGAAAAATTTTCATATTTTGAATATGTTTCGGGACGCGCGAAGTTTATCAACATATGAGTGATAAACTAAAAATCTAAAAACTACCCATTATAAACAACGAACCAATGTAATGCACCATAATTTTTTCAATTTTTTTTACGGTGTATTTTGGAAGATAAAGAATATTGATTTCACTGAATCATAATGACATTCATAATTTGTTTGCACCCGTTTTATTACAAAATTAACTAAAATTAGTAAATATTTATGAAATTCCATAAAATTTATATTTCCTAAAAGTAGATTGAATTCCACAAATGCTTCTCTTGGTTCTGATAGTTAATTAAGAAACTTTCATGGAGTTTAATTAGTCCAAAGTTGAATAAATGCATTCAGAGCTCGGCTCTTCATAATTGCAGATGTGTTAGTTCGACCAAACTTATAAAAAAAGTTCGACCGAATTGTTTTTTGCCTCGAAGGCCTCTCAAGTCTAACAACACAAAGGGTCGACCGAATCTCTTACCAAAGTTCAACCGAATTTCTTACCAAAGTTTGGCCGAAATTTTAATTGACTTTTTGTCGACTGGAAAATTCAACGAAACCCCTCCAAAAAAATATTTCGTGGCATTATAAATTGACGTAAACACATTCATTATTTTCGCATAATTTCTCACATTTCTTCATTTGGTCTAATTTTGCAAAGGTCTAAATTTTCATACAATTTTTTTGGGGTTAAGGACTCTTTTTGGCATAACATTCAAAAAAAAAATTGTGGAGTTATGTGATACATTTTTTGGATGTTTTTTGGGCTTCATTATTTTTGAATTTATTTTGTTTTTTATTTTGGAAAGGTCTGATTTTACAAAGGATTTTTCTGGGTTTAAGGACTCTTTTTGTCATAACATTCAAAGGACATTTCTTGGAGGTATGTGATACATTTTTTTTATGTTTTTTGGGCTTCATTTTCTTAGAATTTATTTTCTTTCTAGATGTTTTGGGCTTCATTTTCATTTTTTTTCTTAAGGTATTTTGTTTTTATAAGTTTTCGGCTTAATTTTCATTGTTTTTTTTTTAAGGTATTTTGTTTTTAGAGGTTTTTGGGCTTAAATTACAAAAGACATTTTTTGAACTTAATTTTTAAAGGACTCTTCTTAGGCTTAATATTCAAAGGACATTTTTTGGAGGTATTTTTTAAAGTGATATTTTTTAGAGGCTTTTTGAAGGTATTTTTTAAAGTGGAATTTTTTAAGATGTTGGGCTTAATTTTCAATGGACATTTTTTGGAGGTATTTCTTGAAGTGACATTTTTTTAGAGTACATGTTTTCGGTTGAAGTAAATCTTTTATAATGATTTTTTGTCTAACTTTTTAAATGAAATTTTTTTGCAAGACTTGGAAGGAGATATTTTGAGCTCATTTCATTTTTATAAGAATTTTTTTTCTCGGATTTTTTAAAGTGTTTTGGATTGAAGTATGTATTTTTTGCAAAAATTTTAAAATGAGTTATTTTTTTAAATTAATTTTTTTCTAATGTTTTTTTTAATTGAGATTTTGTCTAAATTTTGAAAGGAAATTTTTTGAACTTCATACTCTATTATCATGGGAGATCGAATGAATTTCATGAGAAAATATGATCGAACAAGAGACCCTGAGGAACACAGAAAACAGTGGAGAGAATCTTGCAAAAGAAAGAGAGAAGCACTCTCAAACATTAAAAGGGAAAATCAACCTAAACTAGAAGTTGAAGCAAATATGTAAATGTAAATATTATGAACTTGATATTTATAAATTTACTAGTGTAAAAAGCGAAGCTTAATTTTTATTTGATGAACTAATTTGAAAAATATTTTTAAATGTAAACACAGAGAGATATTCCTCAAAAAATTGATGGTGAGATACAAAATTTTGAAAGAAAAATTGAAAGAGATATTGAACCAATGATTGAAGATGGTGAAAATATTGAAAGAAATTCAAGTGAATAAATTGAATCACAAGTTATACATACATACATACATACATACATACATACACATATATATATATATATATATATATATATATATATATGTTAAACACATGCACGTAGTATTGAAATTATACATATTTATTAATTTAGTTATTTATTGAATATGTAAACTTATTATGTACTATTAATTCGAATATGTACAAATGAAATCAATGTCAATGACGAGATATTAGAAAGTGTTGACACTCACACATATGGAAATAAAAGAGCTTACCATGTTATACGATATCGTGTTAGTGAAATTTTTGATACGTAATTCATAAAGGAAAATGTGGTAGTTCAAGCCCAAATATTGAAAGGTCTCCTATCATTAAGGAAATTAAAAGAAGCTACAACTTTATTGGGTATTCGAAAATCAGAAAAAGATTAAAAAAATGAAGGAAAATGTGATACAAAATATAAATAGTGCAATAAATTCAATTAGAAGATCTAGACAGAAATTTTTTTTAGTTGCACATAGAGCAATACATATGGAAGTTGTTTCATCAAGTAGTAAAGAGAATCGCTTGGTAAAATCTATGGCATCAGCATTAGGAACCTCACCAAAAAATTTGCACGAACATCAGAAATTTCGGTTGCAAATAGATGTAAATGATAAACTTGCTTGTTGGAGAGATATTTGTAGGCAACCATACAAAGATAGACGTGGAGAAAATGTTAAAAAAACAATATATGAATATTGGAAGAAAAATTCACGTGTTTCACAGAATGGAAGGGATGAGATGCGAAGAAGAATAACAAGAAATCAATATGAAACACATGAACAACATTTCTTGGACACCAGTAAAATAGAGTTGTTCAACAAGTTCAAAGAAGATAATCATGAAATTGATGTCTCAATGAGTGCTTTTGTGCAACACAAACCATGGTATGTAGAACCTATCACCCTACGCAACACTTATTTTTGTCGTTATCATGTGGAATTTCAGTTATATTATGACACATTCCTTAATTTTGGTAGAAAATTTTGGAAATATTCACCTCCTCCTTCCACTGTCCATGATTTCATATCTCAATTTCTATGTGGAAGAGAAAGCGATGAATTATTTTACGAAAAGAAATGTGTTGGTGGTAAAAAATGTGATGATTATGGAAATTTGACTAAAGCTCAAAACAAATGTCGTATGATATAAATGATCAGTCATTGTCCAACATGAAAGTGAAATGGAAGATATATGAATATATCCATACATCGATTCAAGGTTCCATTAGTGGTAAAAGAATTGAATTACAAGAAGAAGAAATTTTTGTGATAGTTTTTTTTAGAAATTTTGTAGTGAAAATTTGTAAATACACCAAGAATTCCCATAGAGCTCGATAGTAGGACTTTCAGTTCAGAAAATCAAGTGAATTTTTTCCACTAGGGACCATTTTGTTAGTAATTGATTTTGCAGAAAACCACACATTTGTTCTAGAAAAAGAAATTCAGAGTGAATACTATCATTCTGACCAAGTCTTCATGCTCATTCATATCCTATATAGACATGCTGAACAAAACGTTGATGATATAGAAATCACGAGTGAAAATTAACATGCTATTAGAGAATATCACTTTTATATTAGTGACAATCGTACACATGATACATATTTTGTACAACATTGTTTTGGAAAGATTTATGACTCCTTGAAAAGTTGTGGAATAAAATTCAAGGAACATTGGATATGGTCAGATGGATGCGCAGGTCAATTCAAATCTTCATGATCATTCTTTTGGTTTTGATGTCTTCATAAAAAAATCTGCATTGAACATTGTTGGAATTTCTTTGAGACTGGTCATGGAAAAGGAGAACATGATGGTGCAGGGGCATGCATAAAATGAGCACTTCGAAGATACCAATTGGACCCCTCTGCAAATCGACTTGTGGATGCTAAAGAAGTTGTTCAATGGTGCATCACTACACTAAGCCACGAGACTAACCGATCAAGGGAAGTGCGAAGGTAGATTCAATTTATTTTTTATTGGATATCCAATTTTAAATAGTGTACATTTATCACAATGATTAAATATTTGATGTTATTTTAATATCATATTTACATTCTTCTTTGAATTTTCCATATAGGTTTTTTTGGCAAATTTGGGTCGAAGATGTAGATAGATCGACTGGAAATGACGTTGAAGAAATAAAAGGGACTCAAAAATTGCATTCTATTCAAACAAAATTGTCCACAAATGTGTTTGCGTTGGATAAAAGAAAGTATTATTGTTTTTGTCATGTTTGCATAGACAAGACAAAATCCAATGATGTTTGTGAAAACAAAATGTATGTAAAAGATTGGAAACATAAAAAGCTAAATACAAAGGGGAAAATGTCCATTGCAATTTTTGAAGAAATGCAATCAAAGGAGACTACAATATCATCTGATGGTGATCGAGTTTCTGATCTTGCTAAAGAATGTAAAATTTGAACTGTTTTCAAATGATAGAGATCTAGAAATAGATACTAAAATTATTTTAAAGCTAATTTTTCATGTTAATTATGATAATATACATAAGTTTTTTTTATTGTGGAGGAGATGGTTTTGTTGTAATTACACCTACTATAAATGATGAAAATGTGAAGTATTATTTGATGCATTGCACTGAATGAAAGGTGAAATTATTAGAAAACTATAATGATCATGGGTTTCCATATGGCAAAGGGTTTATTATGTTGAAAGGTTATTTTTTCAGACAAAGTAATAAAAGTGGGGATTTTGTTGACTTTTAAGACTATGAAATTGATGTCATAAGTTTTCCATATAGTCACTTGGTGTGTGAAACACACATAAAGTTGATAGAGGTTCAATCAAAGAAAAAAATGAAAATTAAGAAATGGAAAATGTCAAAATATGATCATGAACAGATCATTGAAGATGGCATTCCATTGGAATTTTTTTGATTGAACTGCTGAACAATTTCTTCCATTTGGATCCATGTTTTAGAACCTCCATAACTCAACTATAAATTTCACTCGTTTATTATGTTATACGTCCAAGTGTTTTCACATGTACATTATTCTAGTACATGCACACTAGTATCAACTGAAAGTAGCTTTTCTATGTGCATTGCTGAAAAATGTTGCACGTACTGGATATATATGTTCTAGAATGTAATTAGATGAAAGTAGATTTTCTATATGCATTGATGAAAAAATTTGCACATACTGGATATATATGTTCGAGAATGAAATTAACTGAAAATAGTTTTTCTATGTGCATTGATGAAAAAAATTCCATGTACTGGATATATATGTTGTAGAATGCAATTAACTGAAAGTAGTTTTTCTATGTGCATTGATGAAAAATGTTGCAGATACTGGATATATATGTTCTAGAAGAAATTAACTGAAAGTGGATTTTCTATGTGAATTGATGAAAAATGTTGCATGTACTGGATATGTATGTTCTAGAATGAAATTAACTGAAAGTAGATTTTCTATGTGCATTGATGAAAAATGTTGCACGTACTGGATATATATATTTTAGAATGAAATTAATTGAAAGTAGCTTTTCTATGTGCATTGATGAAAAATGTTGCACGTACTGGATATATATACATTATAGAATGCAATTTTAAAATTTTATGATTGTTTGACACATCTAACAAGACCTAGAATCTTATGATTGCTTATATATATACACACACACACACACACACACACACACACATGTCGATATGTATTGTACTTCAATCGTTTTAACATATATATTCAAACATGTACTTAAATAATTTCTACATGTACATATATTCATGTGAACTTTTTTCTTTTTGGAAAACGACAACTTCAATTTAAAAAAAAAAACATTATATCATAATCACATGACAATATTATTTCAACTATCCAAGAAAAACAAAACATTATATCGTGCTATCACATGCCAAATGTAGTTCAACCATCCAAAACTTGAGTTTTAAAAACAAAAAATTATATATCACAACATTACTTCATATGCCAAATGTAGTTCAACCATCCAAAACTTGAGTTGTAAAAACAAAACATTACATCACAACATTACTAAACATGCCAAATGTAGTTCAACTAACCATTAAAAACAAAATATTAAATATCACAATCATAGTCAAATGTAGTTCAACCATCCAAAACTTGAGTCTTATAAACAAAAAAAATTATATCACAACATTGTTTCACATGCTAAATGTAGTTTAACTATCCAATAAAAATAAAAAATTATATCGTGCCAAATGTAGTTCAACTATCCAATAAAAACAAAACATTATAGTGTGCAATCACATTCCAAATGTAGTTCAACTATCCAGAACTTGAGTTTTAAAAACAAAACAAATTATAACACAACATTATTTCACATGAGAAATGTAGTTTAGCCATCCAAAAATTATGTTTTAAAAACAAACAAAAAAAATAAAACACAACATTATTTCACATGCCAAATGTAGTACAACCATTCAAAACTTGAGTTTAAAAAAAAAACATTATAGATCACAACATTACTTCACATGCCAAATGTAGTTCAACTATCCAATAAATAAAAAAACATTATATCACATTCACATGTACCAAATGTAGTTCACATAAAATATGTCCAAAATTTGTAGATCTCACAAGTATCAAGTATCAAGTTATATATGACTGCATCTAGATAATACTATATATAAAAAAGTAAATTTAAGACTAAATCTATTGAAAATATAATGTTGCACATGTGCATGTGCAACATCCACCAAATAGTGCATGTGCATCATCCATAAAATACAGATGGATGTAGTGTCTCTCCCAGCAAAGTCATGATCCTTGAGTTGTCCTGCGAAGCATGGGGAACCTGTATACAATGTGTACAAAAATTAAAATTTAATGTTTTAAAATTGAGTGAGAATATATAGAACTTCATGTAAAAAAACAAAATGTAAACAAAAATCATGCAATACCTCATGAGGTTCCCTCTCCATTTTTTGCTCGTCTACTAAAACTTCCCCCACTAGAACATCTTCAACAATAAATTGTACAATATATATATATATATTAAAAAAATTCAAATGAAAATGCATATATAAAATTATTTTCAATAATATTAAAAAAGAAATTTGAAAACTTGTTTAAATGGTTGAAATGGTGTGGATGTTCCTATCTCCATCATACACTCCATCGCTAGAGTCCGTGGAGAAAATAAATCCTCTCTAGGAACCTTAAATTCAAAAAAGTTAAAAGTATAAAATAACTGAAGTTCTAGATCTCAATTTATAATAAAACTTTTGAACTTCAATTTATAACTTGTAGCTTAAAAACATATATTTAAGTGAAAAATTGAATACTTGTGTTGGTGGATTTGGCACATCTCCTAAGAGAGGCTCCAAAAGAAAATATCTAAAAACCTAAAATTCAAAAAAATTAAAATAACTCAAGATCTTTGGATCTCAATTTATAATAGAAATTTTAAACTTATAACTTAAAACCATATATATTTAAGTGAAAAATTGAATACTTGTGCTGGTGGATTTGGCACATCTCCTAAGAGTGACTCGGAAAGAAAATCTCCAAAAACCTAAAATTCAAAAAATTTCAAATAAATTAGGATGTAGATATATCTCATTTTTTAATGGAACTTTTTGAGGTGGAATATATAACTTAAAGACATATTTAAAAGTGAACAATTGTTCATACTTGTGATGGGGGATTTAGCACATCTCCCAAGGAAGTAGAAGGTACTACCATTCCAAAAATATCAGACGAAATCGGTATCTCTTAAAACATTTTATGATATATATATATATATATGTGTGTGTGTGTGTGTGTGTGTGTGTGTGTGTGTGTGTGTGAATAGTTATTTATTTTAAAAATATCTCATCATGTTTTGATATATATAATAATAGATAAAAAATAATTGTACATCATCATGTGTTCTCTTAAAAAACACTAACATTTTCCAACATATCTTGATGGTGAAGACCATCTTGATTGTATGATTGATGGTGAAGACCATCTTGATTGTTTGAATCGGAGGCTCCGACCACGATATTAACATTTTCTTCATTCATCAAGCGTGACAACTGTAAATGGTGTTAACATATAATGATACATTTTTTTTAGATTAATGTACACAAATAAATCTATGCATACATGTGTTTACTACAAATTGTACATGTGTTAAAATAGTCACCCGAACCATTAACACATATCATTCCCATGCCCTCTTGCTCATGAACAATTAGGTCCTGCCAACTATTGTGACAATATTTTCATATGTTTTGAAATATTATAAACTCATGCTATCAATCTCTTCATCTATATAATGCAAAAAATTAGTGCATGCATTCTCACGTGCTCTTTGTCGATTCAGAAAAACATTGACTACACCCAATCCACTTTGAACATTTTCAATGATGTCATCCCTTGCTTCTCAACTAATTTTAGAAGTGGCATCCATCTATGACCATAAAGTTTCGACACGAAGAGGTCAACTAACCAATGGTGGCTCAGGGCGAGGCAACTGAACATCACGCCTAGTGCCCCTACTATCACAAAATCGACCTTTCCTAGGACCAAAAAATTCAGAGGGAAGGTCATTGTAATTGGGTTTCATTTGCAAAAAGAATTCTGCGTAAAATAATTTCTCCAAATAAAGAGGAACCTCATCGTTCCATGCGAGTCTTCCATAGGCCACAAGGTTTCTATAATACAAATAAGGTGGTTTCTATAAGGCTTGGGAACGATGAGGTTCCTCTTTATTTGGAAAATTTATTTTACACAGAATTATTTTTGCAAATGAAACCCAATTACAATGACCTTCCATGCGAGTATTCCATAGGCCGTAAGGTTTGTACAAATTGAATGAAAAAAATATTCAAACTGATGGCCACCTCGATATGGTTGGCTAGAATCTTGCTCACCCTGAGACTGTTCAGAACCAGAATGACCCTGCTGAGAACTAGAACAACCACCAATTGGTTGAGAAGAAACACAACCATCCATTGATTGGCCTCTAGGAGAATACATATCACCACTTTCACACAATTCGCCAGCACTTATTGATGGCCCTCCAAGGGAATGTGTACCACCACCAACCTCACAAGACGAGAGGGAAGCTTCATAAAAAAACATGAATTTATAATCAATTAAAAAATAAATTCATACATAAAAATAAATGTACATATTCATTGATTAAATTGCATGAATCATACCACGATTGCGTGAACCATGGGCATGCTCCATTGATGGAGTAGACACCCTTGTCCTCCCACCTCGCAAAAAATAAAAAATGAAACTTATTAACAACTAATTTAACTCAAAAAATTGATAAAAAATCAATTCCATATGTACACACATGTATGCATATGTATGGAGATTTAAGATTATATTTAAATACCATGAACATCCCTTGATCCCTGATCCCCCTCTCTCGTAGAGATATGGGATTCTATTGATCTTCGTCATTCATCCTCCATGACATATATATCTACAGTGGACATTTAAAATTATTTTTTGAAATTACTATGTAAAATAAATTAAAAATTAATTTCAAAAAATTAATTTAATTTAGTGTACACAAATTATGTAAAATAAAACTTTTAAAGCATTAATTGATGTGTGAAACTCAATTTAAGGAAATTTTTTATAAAAATTTATGTTCACCAAATTGTGCTTTACATCGTGAGAGCACCCTTAGTATATAATTGAAAACATGGTGGAAGCACACTTGGTATAAAATTGAAAAAAAAACATGGTCATTAAAAAAGAAGTGTGAAACTCCATTTAAACAAAAATTTGTTGAAGTCCTCATAGTTTAATTTTATAAAAATGTGAAGCTCACCACTTGTTGCAAATGTGAATTTCACCAAGTTGCACTTTACATGGTGTGGTGGGAGCACACTTGGTACATAATTGAAAAAAACACATGGTCATTAAAAAATACGCATTTACAAGTAAAAACGTCACACATATCCAAGATATGTTACAATGTCCATCAATAAGTTGTGAAGGAGAGCGTCTCAACACTAATTCATCTTTGAGATATGAATCTTGAATTTTTGAAGAAGAGAGTCTCAAAACAAATTCATCTTTGGGAGATGAATCTTGCATTAGCATTGCCCCGTATAATTCTAATTAATCTATTAATTCATCTTTGATAGATGAATTATCAATTGGCATTGCCCCATGCAATAGATCAACACACATCTTATTAACATTTGTATAATGTATTATACTAAAAAGTTGAAATTGGCTAACAATATTGTTTGTTTTTCCATGTAGTTGTTTTAGTCTCTCCTTAACTTGGTACACGCATTTCATCTGGTTGCACAGAAGTTTGGAATTGGTGAAAACTACAATTCCATTTGATCTCTACTCCCTAGCTGTTCCCAAGCTTTATATCAATGCAATATAATATGCCTCGTAGTTTTTTGTTCTTCCTAGTATATTCATTTTCCTTTGGACGACCTTGCTAGTCGCAATATTGGAAAGCACATATGTAATCACTATTTTCCCTGGATTAGGATAGAAAGAAACATCTATGCAGAATGTCCATTTCTCAACCATATTTAGTGGTTTTTTTTATCCTTGAAAAAAACAAATTCAATAAAATATATTAAATTAAAATTTATTGCAAATGCATGGGAGAAATGACACATGTGCATGAGATAAATGACACGTGCATGGTTTATCTTAACATTTGACTTAAATTTTATGGTAGAATTCACATCTAGAAATGAAACGCGTTAAAGATTGCATTGCCTAGAGTTTAAGGGGGATTTATGACACATATGCATGGTTCATGCATGGTTTGCCTTAAAGTTTGCCTTAAGATTTATGGCAAAAATCACATCTTGAAATGACATGCCTTAAGAAAGGATGAGATCTAGAGGCTACCTAGCCCTTTACAGACTCTTTTAGAACTTGTAGAAGTTAATACTCAACAAAAAAACTAAAATCCTATGGAAGTTCAGCCATTTTAGGTTCCATTTTAGGCCTTAAAGTTTTCCTTGAATTAATGTGGGAAAGCCTTGAGTTTGGGGATCCTATCCTATGGAACTTCAACTACTTTAGATTCAGCTTTTAGGCCTTAAAGGTTTCGTTGAATTAAAGGGAGGAAGCCTTGATTTTGGGGGATCCTACCCTATGGAAGTTCAACTACTTTAGGTTCACTTTTTAGGCCTTAAATTTTGCCTTGAATTAATGGGAGAAAGCCTTCTAAAATGACACATTCATTAAATTTAATGGGAGAAAGCCTTGAGAAACAACACATGCTTTAAAGTTTGCCTAAGGGTTTATGGGAGAAATCACACATGTATGGGAGAAATGAAACATGTACATGGTTTTCCTAAAAGTGTTAGTGGTTTATGGATATTAAAATGAAGAGCTTCTATTTAGATATGTTCTAGAGATTGATTGTAGGGGCATTTCCTGGATATGTCACCTTTTAGAAAATATGAGATTGAGAGGCTACCTGGCTCTTTACAGACTCTACCTTTAGAACTTGTATAAGTTAACACTCAACAGACAGACTAAAATCCTATGGAATTTCAAACAAACTAAAACCCTATGAAAGTTCAGCCACTTTAGGTTCAGTTTTTAGACCTTAAAGTTTGCCTTGAATTAATGGGAGAAAGCCTTGAGTTTGGGGGATCCTATCCTATGGAATTTCAACTACATTAGGTTTAGTTTTTAGCCCTTAAATTTTTCCTTGAATTAATGGCAGAAAACCTTGAGAAATGAAACATGCTTTAAATTTAATGTGAGAAAGCCAATGACACATGCTTTAAAAAAATTTCCTAAGAGTTAATGGGAGAAATGACACATGTACACAATTTTCCTTAAAGTGGTTGTGGTTTATGGATATAAAAATGAATAGCTTATATTTATATCTATTCTAGAAATTGACTATAGGGGAATTTACTAGATATGTCACCTTTCAAAAAAGATGAGATCCAGAGGCTACCTGGCCCTTTACAGACTCTGCCTTTAGAACTTGTAGAAGCTCACACTCAACAGATAGACTAAAATCCTATGGAAGTTCAAAATCATATGGAATTTCAGCCATTTTATACTTTTAGGCCTTAATGTTTGCCTTGAATTTATGAGAAAAAGCCTTTAGTTTGTGGGAAAAATGGCATGTCTAGTGTTTTCCTTAAGTTTATGGGAGAAATTAGATCTAGAAATGACATGCCTTAAAGTTTGCCTTACCTAGAATTAAGATAGAAATGACATGTACATAGTTTTCCTTAAAGTTTTCATTATAGTATATGGGAGAAATGACATTGTCTTATAGTTTTTGGTAGAAATGACAAAGAAATGACATATATAAAAAGTCACACCTTTATGAGTTTGTGGGAGAAATGACATGTACAAGGTTTGCATTAGAATTTAGTTTTCCTTAAAATTTACTTTGTTGTTTAATTTGCCTTGAAGTTTATGGGAGAAATCACATCTAGAAACATTTATTCTAAAATCCTAAATAGGCTAAGGACATTAAAAAAAAAAAATCAACTTATAAATTATTTATGTCCTTAATAATAAGTATGATTTAGCACTTATCAAATTGTTTAATAATTTATAATAATGCCATCTTTGGCTTGTACTATCATTCATTCTTGATATGTACAATAATTTTACAACTTCAACATCAACCTACACTATCATCATATCACTTCAGCCATGTCAATCTAGATTATTTATATCCATTATATCATAAAACAATCGACTTTTAACATTTTACAAGAATAAAGCAACATGGAAGGTGTAAATTTAGGTACAGTAATAAAATACAACAATGTCAATCTAGATTATTAAGATCCATTACATCATAAAAAAATCCACTTTTAACATTTTACATTTTACTCCACTTGAGTTTTGGGGATACTATCCTATGCAAGTTCAGCTACTTTCAGTTTTTAAGCCTTAATGTTTTCCTTGAATTAATGGGAGAAAACCTTGAGAAATGGAACATGCTTTAAATTTAATGTGAAAAAGTCAATGACACATGCTTTAAATTTTTCCTTAAGAGTTTATGTGAGAAAGGACACATCTATGGGAGAAATGAGACATGTGCACAATTTTCCTGAAAGTGGTTGTGGTTTATGGATACTAAAATGAAGAACTTCTATTTAGATCTGTTCCAGATATTGACTATAGGGAAATTTACTAGATATCTCACCTTTCAAAAAATATTAGATCTAGAGGATACTTGGCCCTTTACAGATTCTGCCTTTAGAAATTGTAGAATTTAACACTCAAGAGATAGAATAAAATCCTATTGAAGTTCAGCCACTTTAGGTTCAGTTTTTAGGCCTTAAAATTTTCCTTTAATTAATGGGATAAATCTTTTAGCTTGTGGATGAAGTGGCATGTCCATGGTTTGCCTTAAAGTTTTCCTTAAAATTTATGGGAGAAATCACATCTAGAAATGAAATGCCCCTTAAAGTTTGCCTTTCCTAGAGTTTAGGAGAGAAATAACATGTACATGGTTTTCCTTAAAGTTTTCCTTATAGTATATATGGGAGAAATGGCATTACCTTAGAGTTTATGGGAGAAATTAAATATAAATGACAGAGAAATGACATAAAAATGACACATGCCTTAACGTTTGCCTAAACCTTTATGGGAGAAATAACACATGTATGGCAGAAATGTCACATGTACACGATTTGCATTAAAGTGACAGTGATTTGCACTTAATTAAACAAATAGTGGTAGTGGTAGATGAATTTATGTCAAAAGTCACACCTTGGTGAGTTTGTGGGAGAAATGACATATACATGGTTTGAAAAATTATTTGATGCACTTACTAAAACAACTAGTGGTAGTTGTTGATGAGGTTATGTCAAAAGTTGGTAGTGGTTGATTAAGTTATGTCAAAAGTCACATCTTGATGAGTTTGTGGGAGAAATAAAATGTACATTGTTTGCAAAATTATTTTATGCACTTACTAAAACAATTAGTGGTAGTAGTTGATGAAGTTATGTCAAAAGTCACAGCTTGACGAGTTTGTGGGAGAAATGACAGGTACGTCGTTTGCAAAATTATTTTATGCACTTACTAAAACAACTAGTGGTAGTGGTTGTTGAAGTTATGTCAAAAGTCACACCTTTATGAGTTTGTGGGAGAAATGATATGTACAAGGGTGTTTCTAAACTCTAGCTCTTTTTGTTTGGATATGTTATCTACTTCTACAACACACTTGTGATTTCTAACAAATTGGATAAAATCGAAAAACACTATAGAGGAAAGAAAATCCACAGATTATATAATTTTTTTATGAAATGTGCCTGGTTTTGAAGGAATAAATAATTGTTTGAATATTTGTTTTTGAGGTTCTTTGAATTGCCTATGTGATTTAAATATTAGCCTTGGTTTTCTATTTTTCTTTAAAAAAATATGCTTTAGTAAAAATTAGATGATGTTCTGTAGAGTAAACTTATACAATGGTTTAATGTGAATATAGTAAATTTCAACACTAAGGGGATGCAACTGGTTGGATAGGACTAATTATGTTTTCTACCCAAGTTGATCGTAACCAAATAGGTGTAGAAAGGGCTAGGAAATGTGGATTGTATAACTGCTTTGGGGTAGAATTGTGTGATCAAACTTCACCAAATAAATCCCGTTTTAGGGAGAATGGTTATGGACTTAATTGTATAAATATAATCAAGCTATTATGATGAGAAATTATGTGAATAACTTGTTCTTGTGATGTGTAATATCACAAGGGTGCTTCTAAACTGTAGTTCCCATTGTTTGGATTTGTTATCTACTTCTGCAACCGAATTGTGATTTCTAACAAACTGGATAACCTCGAAAAATACTACGGAGAAAGGAAAATCCATAGATTATATAATTTTTTTATGAAATGTACCTAGTTGTGAAGGAATAAATAAGTGTTTCACTATCTGTTTTTGAGGTTCTTTGAGTTTCCTATGCGATTCAAATATTAGCCTATGTTTGTTATTTGTCTTTAAAAAAAAATGCTTTAGTAAAAAGTAGATGATGTTCTGTATAGCAATCTTATACAATTCTTTAATGTGAAGATTGTAAATTTCAACACTAAGGGGATGCAACTAGTTAGATATGACTCACTAAGTTTTCTACCCAAGTTGATTGTAACCAACAAGGTGTAGAAAGGGCCAGGAAATGTGGATCAAGTATAACTGCTTTGGGGTAGACTCGAGTGATCAAACTTGACCAAATCAATCCCATTTTAGGGAGAATGGTTATGGACTTAATTATATAAATATAATCAAGCTATGATGATGAGATATTATGTGGATACCTTGTTCTTGTGATGTGTAATTTCACAAGGGTACTTCTAAACTACAACTCTCTTTGTTTGGATCTGTTATCTACTTTTGCAACCCATTCATGATTGCTAACAAACTGGATAACCTCGAAAAACACTACAGAGGAAATAAAATTCACAGACTAAATAATTTTTTTATGAAATATACCTGGTTGTGAAGGAATAAATAAGTGTTTCAATATTTTCTTTTGAGGTTCTTTGAATCTCCTGAGCGATTCAAATATTAGCCTTTGTGTGTTATTTTTCTTTAAAAAAATACGCTTAAATATAAAGTAGATGATGTTATGTACAGTAACCTTATCAAATTCTTTAATGTAGAGGTATTACTTTACCTACAAAACAATGGAATTGAAGACTGTGCTTATATACCAGAGTTGTGTTATGACATCTTAATCTTCCCTACTTGAAATGCTATTACCTTCCTTTCCCTGTATATTTCAATGTACTGAAAGAATGGATTTTCTGAATGCCATGGTTTTCAAGTTATGGAGTTGTTTTTTGGTTTTACTTGGTCTTCTTGAAGGGCTAGACATTTGAAATCAATTCTGAAGGTTGTTTTATTTGAAGTCAGTCATGTCATTTTGAACCATAGAAAACTTAAGCTGCACTGTTTTGTAAAATTTCTTCAAGCAGCAAAAAAATTGAAAAATCACAGTTGTAAAAATATGCAACTAAGCGGGCAATGAAATAAGGACATGCCTGGAGATGATCAATCATGAACATAAAAATATGAAGGTAAGCAAAAGTCAAAATCCGAGAGAAAAAAATATTTGGTTTTCAACTCATCCATGACTTTGGTTCTCCAAGTAGATGCAAATTTCATAAATCCAGGTATAAAAGGTATCCCACATTCATATTGAGGAAAATCATGAAGGTGATTGTGAAAAGTTTGACGACAATTTAAGAAAACATGCATACAAGGAACCCTAAAGAAGAATAACATGTTTTAACATAGCAAGGTGTTGTAATTAGATATTTATTTACTCTATTTTCGTGGGTGGTTAGTGGTTGAGAGGAGCTATGTAGTGTGACCAATCCCACGGCATTGACTTTAGCATACATCTAATACTATACTTAAAGGACAGACGAATGACTTGAAAGGACAAACGATTCGACCTGTCCATGGGATTCCCATATCTTGACAACCCCCTAGGGTCCTATTCAATTAGTTGATCGATCACAAAATTATTCAGATCCCACAGTTTTATTTATGATTTCCCATTCATGGACGTTGATAATATTTTTCAGAAGAGTAACATGTTTTAACATAGCAGGGTGTTGTAACATAGCAGGGTGTTGTACTAACCTGGAAATTCGGATACGAGGCTACAATGAGAAGACAAGCAAGAGATCAATGAGGACGTCGTGGAGGATGCAGATTAAAAATTACCTACAAACAAAAAAACACAAAAATAAAATTAAAACAATAGAACAATAATAAAAAAAATTCACAAAGAACATAAACAATATCAAACCAACAAATTTCTCACCTCCTCGCCCCTACGCAACACCAAGACTCTGCAACAACAAACAGAAAACACAGCATACAAGAAACACAACAATCTCAACAAACGCACACAGCATACATCAAAAACAACAATGTCAACAAACACAACAGACAAAGTTACGGAAATGCTAATAAGCCCGAAACCCATCCACGTTTCCGTGCTAGTATATTTATAAAGGAAAGTTCAGCCAGATTATTTTAAAAGTTTGGCTGAACTATTAGTCTAGCCAAACTAATAATTCAGCCGAACTTCTGTTGCCGGTTTTCTCATCTCCGACCGAAAATATGTTTGCCCACGCCGTGAGTACGCTATCAATGTAAACGGCAAAATGAGTTCACCCGAACTAATTTTGAAAGTTCAACTGAACTCTAAAATAGTTTGGCCAAACTTTTATAAAAGTTTGGCCGAACTATTAGGAAAATTACTTTTTCGCCCCTAATTCTCACAAAAGTGTAACTCACATTAGTGGGTTTATCCACTACCATTAATACTAATGAGAAGGCCAATCTTCTTCATGGAATGGAGAGAAAATAAATTAAAAACATTTGCGATGTCTTTTATATATTGTGAAGTGTTTAACATATCGAAATGAAAGACTAATATGAAATATATTTTTAGTATTTTATTTTTAAATATTTCACTATTAGAATAATAATATAAATAAAACAAACAGGGTAAATGATAGCAACGGAGATGTTTGTAAATGAAATTTTTGTTTACAGTCGTGTCTACGTGGTCCAACATTAAGGGGTGAGAATTGGATTTGGGCAAGATCATGTGTGCCTCAAAGCCATATGCACAATTTCTTAAAAAAAAGATTTTTTCTAAATGTTCAGTGAATTTAATGGATTTAAAATTAATCTCAATATATCATAATGCCCAAAGTTATATACTAACTTCTGAAGAAGACGATGACAACATGGTCACGGGGAGTTTACCTTCCGCACTGTAGCCGTGCTGGTTACATGCATATACGTATATCAGTCAGAGAGCTACATATCTCATTATACAAGCCCATTAATGCACAGAGCTATATATCTCATTATACAGTCCTATTAATGCAACATTATTAACCTAATATGGAATGAAATGCAGATAGCTATATATCTCATTATAGAAGCTTATTAATGTAACATAATTAACCTAATATGCAATGAAATTTTAAGGATAATTTAATTAATAAGCTGCGTGAAAATGAACTGATATCTATCAAGACATTCTAAGTTCAAATTAGATATAAATGAGCAAACCTCAACAAATTCTTAGGTGCTAATGACTGTTTTATGTACCAAGAGATTCTAAATTCAAATGACATATGAATCAGCAGAACCCAACAAACGCCTTGGTCCTAATAAAGCACTCCAAATGATCTTGACAGGCCAACAATATAGAACCACTTTTCCATAACTTATGAAAATCTCTGATCCGGGAATGCGACTCCGTCGTCGTGCAGAGCCTGGCATGAAAGGAGGAGAGCGATGCTACGCCGAAGAAGACTTGCCCACAGGACTGTAATGGGTATGATGAACCATAATCCACAACATTATGCGGGCAAGTCATTCTTGGCTGAGTAACACTCTCTGTCTCTACATGCAAGAGTCTACACGAATTTCTTCACAATTAGCTCTATTACTAGATAACATCGAACGTCCGGAGGAATAGAATGATGTTTTAGTTTGTAACGAAGGAAAGGGAAGAGGGATATTTATACATAGAGAACGCACAAACCACTAGAATCTAATGGACAGGTCGACTTTGTTGAAAGGAAATAACATGGGATTATAGAAAATTAGGTGTATGATTCGATGCGTCCTGCGCCGACGTTGAGCGGCATAGAATTGATGCGCTGCTATCATTTTCTCAGCTTTAGTCTCATCCAGATGCTCACCTCACTGGTAATCAAAACATCTTTTCCCAGCGATAGACAAACACTCGCATGCTCTCCTCACATCGTTTGAATATGCACCCGGCAAACCACAACCTAATGACCCACCGGGCTTTACTCGGAGAACATGAAACAATGCAAAAGCAGTTTATGCTTGCAAGCAAAAGATAGGGGAACGGCGTGAAAGGTACACACAGCAAACGATAAGGTAATGGCGTCAGATATGCACAAAGCAGGGGATAAGGGACTGGGGTCGAGAATCCCTGCACGGGGATCCCTAAACCATACCGATATAGTTTATGCTTTGCTGTCCTCCAGACGTCCCGAGTTTCTACATTGGGTAAGGTTGTTTTCTTTCTTGTAATAAAAATGCAAAGTTGGGTCCATGAGCAGAGAGGCGGATCATATTCCCTAGCGCACAATGCAAAGTTGCGTCCATCAGCACACAGGCTAATCATATTTCCTAGCGAAAAAGGGCGATTTTGCCTAGACCGCAAATTTGAGATTTTTTACATAGAAATCTGATTGTGGGAAATCTTTTTTCAAATATAGGAAATTGATTAACACTAGAGATACAAAATTAAATTTTAAAGCTAGACAACTGTGATCAAAATGTGGTAAAATTTATCTAAAAAAAACATGGCCTCCTTACGCCAATCTCCCAAGCATTTCCAACGGCTGTAGATAATTATTCATTTCGATTTTATTTTAATTCCAAATTTAGTAGATGTTCTAAATTTTTTATATTTATTAAATGATATCATTTTTTTACTATGTATTTTTTCCCATAATGGAACACTTAGAAAGAAAGGATTGAGGAATTTCTTTGTTTTTTAATATAAATTAAAATAAATGAGTGGTAATGTTACTAATATGGATGAAGATGGATTTTAAAATATATATTAAATTATATATAATTAATTTTTTTTTTTTTATCAAAAATTAATAAATTTTTAAATTTATTTTTTTTAAATTAAAGATATATTTTATATGTCTTTTTCCAATTTTATAATTTAATCAAAATAAACGCTAAAAATTTGTCATAAAACAAATGAATGTCAGAAACATGTAAAAAAGTTAAATATTTAACATTTAGAATTAAGCCATTCTAAGATCACACTCCATAGTGTGATTTCTCTATCCTTTAAGAGACACCTACTATTTCAAGTCATTTTAATATGTTTTTCTTCTCTGTCCATTAGTACATTATCCTTTAAGGCGGGTTTAGTGAAATATTGAGTGGAACCCTTCTTTAAAGCGGGTTTACTGAAATATGGAGTGGAACCAACATGTAGATCCACCTAAATGGTTGTACCAGGTACAATTATTTTCTTTCTAGATAAATCATAAGGTAGGTTTAGTGAAATATTGAGTGGAACCAACATGTAGATGCACCTAAATGGATGTACCTAAACGGATGTAATAGGTACAATTATTTTCTTCTTTGATAAATCAGAACTTACATATCAATTTTGTTCCATTACAAATAAAGAAATTATAGAAATTATAGATTCTTTACTGTCAGTTCCATTTCTTTCTTGAGTAGCAGTTAATCTCTTGAATTGCACATTAGAAAATATGGCAAATAGTTTCATCCTAATCACAGAAATAACATGCACTTGGATTCATGACTCACAAAACATCTAGTCAAATTAATCAATGTGAGAGACTCGAGAGCTCGACCAACCCAGTTTATCTTGATGAAAGAATTGTATTCACCATTTGATAATGATGATAACTTGACTAACCCACTTTACCTGAAGGAAGAAAATTTGAGAGTACAAGGAGGATTGATGATCCGAACATTTGAAATCAATTCTCCTTTCATTTTTACGTATATTACATTAACAATAATGACATGTAATGTCATAGACAGACAATAATATGCTATTGGAAATTTCATAGCTAGAAGCACATAAAAACAAATTAGAGGCTACTTTATAATATGAAGAGTATATTATATTTATCAGATTTCATTTTATAATATGAAGAGTATATTAGATTTATCAGATAAAATAAAGAGTATATTAGATTTATCAGATTTTATGATAATTTGAAAGTTGATTTGATATACTGAAATTGATGATTTAGTATATCTAGATATACCAGATGTTATAATTAAGCTAAATATACCAAATCTTATAATTTATGATTTAGTAAAATTTATGATTAGCTTAAAACACCAAAAATATGATAAAGAAAATGTAGATGATAAGAGGTCATATACTCTATAAAATTTGAACTACAGTATCATTAGCTTCACTCAATAGTTTCACTCAATAACACTTATCATTAAACCACATATTAATAGGACAAAGGAATGGCGTCAGATATGCAGAAAGCAAAGGATAAGGAACTGGGGTACAGAATCCTTGGACCAGGAATATTAAACAATACGATTCAGTTTATGCTTTGCTGTCATCGAGAGGTTTCGAGTTTCTACAAGTTCTTTTCTTTGATGAAATTTCCTACCGCCTTTATTTATCTATACTGAAAAAATATTTATTTATTTATACTGAAAAATTACCAACGGCTATAACTACTGATTTGGATTTTATTTTACTTTTAGATTAATTAAATGTTATAAAAAAATTGATATTTATTAAAAGTTAGCATGTATGTTTGTAAGATGCATTTTTCCTCATATTGATAAGAAACGGTTGCGATGGGATTGGGATTGGCCGTGAGGACTCTGATTTTCTTTCTTAAATTTAATTAATATAAAATTAAATGAAGGTAATGTGGTTAATATTGATTTTTTTTGAAATTTAATTAATATAGAAATAAAATAAATGAACTTTAATTTGGTTAAGATTAATGAAAATAGATTTGAAAAAATATATATTAAATTATATTTTTAATTATATTATATTTAATTATTATTTAATGAAATAATGATAATATAATAGTTAGTATTGGGAGTTTAGTAAATATAGTTTTATTAAACTAAAAAATAATAAAGATAAAATAATTTATTGAAAAAATAAAACTAGTAATAAAATATTGTTGAATGTCATTATTAAAAATTATGAAATATATATATCTATATATATATATATAACATTTTAAATAGAAAATACTGATTGATAAAGATTGAAACAATAGAAAATTTTAAAAATTATATAATTAAATAAAAACCAAATAAAATAAAAAATGAGAAAATAATAACTAATATAAATGAAGGTTACTAAAGAATCCATAATAAAAACTCAACTAATCACCTTACAAATAGACAAATTTAAATAATAATAAAAAATAACACAAATTGAATTCTCAATTTTAATTTAAAAAAAAAAAAAAAACTAATATACAATGAAAATCAAAATTCAATATAAATATTTCTTAATCATTACCAATATCCAATTTATAAATAATAATTATTTTAACCTATTTTACCTAAAATCCATTACGATATAGTTTACCTCTCCTTGCCCAAGTTTTAATAATGAAAATAAACAATATTTTTTTCTCATAAAACAAATAAATATGATAAACGTGTTTACATTCTAATATCCATTCTCCCCTTTGATTTCCTTGTCCTTTTAATTTGCAACCACTATTTCAAGTTATTCGAATGTGCATTTTCTCGTATCCATTCACCTATTACCCTTTAAGGTGGGTTTACTGGAAGACCAACAGGAACCAGCCCGTAGGTGCACCAAAATGGTTGTGGTAGGCACAATTATTTTCTTCACACATGAATCATGGCTTGCAATTGGAGTTTTCCCCATTACATATGAAATAATTATAGGTTCTTTACTATAAGTTCCATTCAGAATATAATATTTGGTAGTAGTTGTATATGTCTTAACAATAATATCCTGAATTGCAGGTTAAAAGATATGATAGATAGTCACATCCTAATCACACCCAGGGTCTAACGTCTAGCGGGATTCATGAATCAAATATATAGTCAAATTTATCATTTTTAGGTATGTGAGAGGCTGGAGAGGTCGACCAACCCAATTTATCTTGATGAAGAAACTGTATTCAGTATTTAACGGTGATGATAAATTGACTTGCTCAATTTACCTTAACGAAGAAAGTTGTAGGAAGAGTGGTAGAAGGATGGATGATCCAAGATTTGAGGGAAAATTAATATGCTATTTGAAATTTCTTGGATAGAAGCCCACAGAAACACCATTAAAGCTTGTCTATTCAAACATAAATATGTATTGATACGTATATTTAGATTGGTTTTTTCTTCATACAGTATAGACCGTAAGAACATAACCCAAAGGTGGCGAATCCACTAATTTTTTTCAATAATTAAGACAAGGAATGCAAGATTTTAGGACCAGAATTTGTCAATATTACTTTGGTTGTATTTTTCATTAAATCTATCTTTTAATTTTTGTTGGATTACATACCAATAATAAAAAACAAACGGAAATGCAACAATTACCAGACATTGTCATTCAAAGAATGAGAATATTATAATTTTATTTTGAAATATTTTTTATATATTTTTTTCAGAATTATCTTACAATTTTCTAAAGAAATGGTGTGTAGTGAATCAGTGAACTTGAAATCTTATTGATTGAGCCACAATTCGTTCTTTTATTTAGTTGTATATTTATTCAAGTCTTAATACAAATGGAACTATTAGTATTTTATTTTTCTCTCTTTCAAATTTGTATCATAGTATGGGTGATGTATGAAAATAGGTTGATGAGGTTCAACAACACATGTCGATTTTTCAGTTAGGTTGTGTATTTAAATAAGCATTCAAGGGAAGAGACTTTAGTCTAGGAAAATTCAACTTCGAGCTTTAGAGTTGGTATCCTATGCAATTTTGTACTTTATATGTCATACGAGTGTTGTTGGTTCCTCTGAACCCAAGAAATAAGGATAGAGTTAAATTTCAGATTATTTGGGCTACTCTTCTAGTTTATGGTTGAAGAATGCAATATGTTGCTTCAGTAAAAAAGATAGTTGGATAAAAAGTCTATGTATCTAATCTTGGGATCATAGAATGTCTGAAGGATTGTTTTTTTGTCTATAGATACATGAGCCTACTATATTGTGTTGAAAAACATTTGTGTTCATTTTTATGTAGCTTAGTTTAGTTGAGATTCAGTTTGTAGCTTGAGTGATGGTATTGAATTCTAAAATTCTTCCCAAATGTTATGAAGTAAAAAAAAAAAAAAAAACAAAATCACTGTTCTATTATTTTTTTAAATAATTTTCCTAAATTTGAGTATTTCTACAAAAGAATTGCCAAACATTTTTATATTTTGGATATTATGGAATAATATTTTTTTCCAACAATTCTAAACTTCAAGGTAGATTTATATCCTTAAAATTTTCAATAAAAGATAATAACTATTACTCAAATCCATATTGATGGACCCACATCATTTAGTGAATTTTAGTAATAGTTCTTAGCTCCCATGACCTCCTAGTTATTGTGGTAAAAATGATACTTTTTGGTGTGTTAAGATACGAGCTATAATATGTGAAGAATATTTATGTGATATAATGTAGAATGGTATTGTATAAACCAAAAATTAGGCAACCTATGGTACTTATCTAATATTGTTTTGAATGGTTTTGAAGAACCTCCAAATCAAACACTTGATGAGATCGTGATTAAAAGATAAAAGTATTGGCTCATAGGAAATAGAAAGGATGATGAAATAGCATTAACTCTTATTCAACAAGGTTTGGATGAGAGCATTGTTCTAGAAATTACAATGAAAGGGGAAAAAGCATGGATGAACATGAATATAAGTAAAAAATAATTGTACCTTTTTATGAAGTTATTATTGGAACAAATGAGATAGAATATTTTCAAATTGTAGAAATAATTGGAGGACCTATGGAAGAGAATTCTAAAGTAGGAGAAGATAAAGAATACATGGAGAATGTAGTTATCTTGAACATTACAAAGGAGTTTGTTGAAGACACTTTAGAAGAGAAAGGAGAATTTCTTAAAAATGCAAAGAATGAGCATGGTGAAAAAAGTGGATCCCATAGCGTAAATACGCACGTTCATGATGAGTTTAAAGTTAAACATGAAAACAAAACTCTTTTTCAATAATAGAAAAATGTTAGTATAATATAGCAATGGGTGTAGTTAAAGATATGAACGAGGATGTAGTGAATGTTAAATTTGTTGATAATACTGAATTAGAATTTCTTATGGACTGGCTTGCAAGTCTCAGGTATGCTAGAGATGAAAGTGGGTATGAAAAATCTACCATAAGTATTATAGAACAAGGAAGAAAAAGAATAAAGACATTGATTAGAGTCATTAAAGTTGTTTTAGTAGTGGAAGAGGAGATGAAAGAACTAATCATGTTACTTTTGGTGTTAATGGTTCATAGAAGTGTTCAATCAATAGTAGTTGAAGTACAAATGGATGTATAAAAGGAACTAAATGAAGAAGAAAAAAATGATGAGGAAATATTGAAGAAAAATAACAAAGTAAAGATGAAACTAAATAATAGAAAAATATTGATAATTGTAAGGTTTCGAGAAAAAATAAGAAAAATATCATAGGGCATAGAGGAAACGATAATTTCCATGAACATGCAAAAGTATAGCAAGTAAAATAGTTCTTTAGAGTTAATCTCAACTATTATAAGACCAATTCAGAAAGAGAATATTGGGAAATCATGATAGAAAAAATTTAAGGATTGTAAGCTTGTAGAGAAATTTTAAAATGTGAAGTTATATAAATTAGTGATAGAATTATTTATCAATCAAAAGTAAGGGGGAGCATTGGAATATTTTAATTACTTCCTCTAATTATTTTTATATTTGTATAAATATATAGTCATGTTATCTTGTCAAGATTAACGACATCTATTATTAGTAAAATTAGTTTTAGGTAGCTCTTCTCTACATATTTCATGAGAGTTATCATAGGATTATTTAGAAAACATTATGTATCTTTGTGTTTCTGTGTGTGTGATATGACCCAATGGAAATTAATTTTCTAGGTTAATCATCTTATTATTTAAGTTGTAGATCATTTTGTATTCATTTTTATGCTTATTTATGTGTTAGTATAGCTATAATCACATCAATAAAAACTTGACCTTGATACTAATTTTGAGGTATTCACATCTCACAAATTTGTCTAAAGAGATCACCACTATGTTTTGTTGGTTTATTTCCTAAACACTTGTCTAAGACACCCTAACGACATTGTAGTATCACTAACTTCCATATTAAAATAAACAAAAACTCTATTTAGACCTCATGCTAAACATACACTCTTAGATTCGATGATTATGAAAACAAAGTGTTGCTTTTGAAAATTTTATTTGATGCCTTTGGATGTAATGAGGCTTGAATATCTTCTTAAAAAAAATATAATTTAGATTACCTTAATAAGATGAGTAATTATATTCAAGTAGTAGTGAAATCATAATGAATTCTCTCACTCAACTTCAACAATGTATTTCCTTTTACTTTGGCTCCTAGCATTATTTATTTAATACAAGCCACCACTTTACAAAACAAGGGATGATCTCCCTTGTAACAAGATATGATAGCAACAAGGTAGAATCAATACAAGAATAGAGGTGGTGGGGGTTTAAACCATCTAAATATATGACACACAAATGACCTTCCAAGTTTATTAATGTTATTTCATGCGTAATGTGATTATTATTTAAATATTAAATATTTGATACCCTACCCCCGGATGCGGGTGACACACTTGACAAGAGTGATCATCAATTCCCTACTCATACGGACTATGCGAATCCCCAACACAGTTCCCCACCTGCAGCGGATCCAATTATTGTTAAGTCCTCGCACGCTCTTTGCAGAACCAGAGATAATGCATATCGAACAGGCCTTGTGTTACCTGACCCTGATTATCACCTCACCCATAGCACCATTAATGCCCATGATGTTTAACTAGCAATGCAACCATGCCTACCCCTCTACGCCTGCTCATCGACTTGAGCTCCACATGTAGTACTGTGATGAGATCATCCATTAACTCTATGAGAATCTTCATCCTCAATCCTATATATCCTCCCGATCTCTTCTCCTTTCCCCCCTCATCTCCTCTCTACTGCTTTTAGCTCTCCTCCTTCTAATATGGATGCTCACTAATTCCAATAAATTTTGAAGTCTCAGTCCTGGAGTGGAGCTGCGCAGTCTGCCTCTACCTGGCGCTCTTCATACTGTGCACCTGTCCCCCACCCTCTGCAGCTTCTCCTGCCCCTGTGTCCCCTCCACCTCCCCTCCCAAGTGCACTATGGTCCCCAAGGTGCGTCAATGCACTATTTGCGGTGGCTAGAGAGGGGCTCTTCTAGGTTGTTACCATTGCGGCAAGGATAATCACCTCGAATGGATTGAAGGCTCCTCGTCCAGCACCCCTACCAGCCATCATTTAGCCCCCGAGAAGCGAGCACAATCCTCTAGGAAACCTACAAAAAGGGGAAGTAGAGGCGCGAGGAGGTCCACCTTCTCTCCCTAAGCTCCCTCTTTTCATAGCATTCTGGTACCACCGAATAGTCCTACGTATGGTGATGAGGATACAGACATATGGATTATGCATTCCAATGATGTTTGGAAGAAGCTCCTTGAAGGAGTATAAATTGATTCCCCTATCCTCTGCGCTCCTGCTAATCTCCCCAAGCGAACTGCTGCTAAAGTGGAAGCTACTGTGGAAGCGGTTGTTGCGCAGGCCCCTACCTATCCCATCAACGAGGAGAATCCCCACTGCAGTGATGATGAGGATGAATAATGTCTGCGCAACTATTCAGTTTTATTTTATTTTCTTTTCATCTGTGCCCACAGGGATTTACTGCTATGTTCTACTCTCTAGCTCCTAGATGTATCAGCGCTACTGCGCACAATGTAATGCTCTTTTTCAAGTTTTTTTTGGGCCAACCCCCTCCCCTGCAGCAGCCAAGAAACATGTAACAAAGGCAAGGATCGGTTAAGCACAACTTACCAACCCTGCCTGTAAAATATGTATTTTTATGTTTTTGAAATTAATAGATTATCACAATTTACCAAAAAAAATAAACTATTTGATACCCTACATTTCTTTATGAGTAATGTGTTTACCAACTTTGATTCTAGATACTACCTCAAATTTAAAAGAAATATGATAATATTATTCTTGGATGTTTTAATCAGCAGGAAAGATGACTTGACATTATGGCATCAGGTATTTAGTAAGAAGACTTATATTAAAAGTTATTTTCGTGCAAAATTCCACCAGCATTCATCACTAAATATGGAGGTAATAAACATGATAACTTTGAGCATCATGAGGATCTGAGATGATGCACATCTCAAGAAAGAAAAGTATCACATATCTAAGGTCTTTTGTAGATATGCTTGTTCATCCATTTTCTTGTATCACAGTAGAAAGGTATTACCATATTAATTCTAAATTAATCCTTAAATATATCCTTCACTTATCTTTCTTAGTATTGCATATTTAAATTTTGAAACTTTATGTAGAGACTTGTAGTTTCAATCAAACCCTTCACACCCCAAACACTTTATATTCAATAATATTACATGTTATTATCTTCATACTAATATCCACACTTAGTTTACTTTCTATTCGTGTGCACAATAAATCCCACAACCTTTCCTTTGAAGAACCGTTTCTCTAAATATACAAATACCACACTTATCGTACCTTTTCACTCCCACATTTCGACACATCTAAATCTTCTACACCACAGTATCTTTATTTGTGTAAAGAGTGGTTTATTCCTTTATAAACCATAATGAAATTCATGAAAGTACCCTTTTGTTCCTTTGAAGGGAGATTAAAAGTACATCTAATAAATTCCAATATTGAAGAAAAAAAAAGGGGGGGTAATATGGTATTGTGTGAATAAATCCTTCATATTTCCCTAAATGAAATTCAAGGTTTGCTAGACATCTATTCAAACCATATTAATCTCTTACAATTACATGCTTTGAAAGCACTAGGTGTATGATATTCTTAAGGTACTTATCAATTAATATAAGATGGGAATATTTTTGATAGATTTCCATAAATATCCATCTATAAATATCTATAAAGTATTTATCATGAAACTAATTTAAAGTTATAACAAGGGCCTAGATGTCTGAATCCATGAATTGAAGTGTTAGCCACGTGGAGGATATATCCATATTGGAAAACATCTAGATTGTAAGAGGTATCTATGTTTTTCCTCGTATAAAAGAAACATCCAGATCAAAGAATCATAGATACTAAAGGAGAAATATGGTTGTAAAGACATTTAGTTTGGTAAGGGATCTCCACATCTGTATTGAGTAGAAAATGTGTTTGATCATTGAGTTGAAAGTCATTAGATAATACACCTGGATCAAAGGAGAACCAAATTTGTAAGACATCTGAATCATCCATATTCCATATTTCTCAAAATTGGCATTTCTTCCTTTTAAATGTTAACCGAGTGAAATCAATGCTAATTATTTGTTTAGGATTTGATAAACAGATCACCATTACTGCACGCAAACGCTGATTTTAAAAATAAGGATAGTTATTTTTTGGGCATCGATCAAATAATTAAAGAGTGAAATTCAATTTAAGATGGATTTTTGCATAAAAAAATTCTAGTCTTAAATTCCAATGAAATTAAATGATAGAATATTATGCTTTATTATTACTATTATTTCATTGATTAATATAAGTTAATATCAACTTAGGTATAACAACTTAAAATAGTAATAATTATATAGCTTTAAAGTTGTGATAGTTGGCCTTATTGCTAACTAGTTGTTATGTTATTTATTTTAAAAAAAGACTTAAACATTTATTTTTTTTGACAAAAAATATTATTTAATGAACATAAATTAATTATGTTTTGTTGAAATAAAATTTAATTATGGAATAGTGATTCCATAAGAAGTTAAAATACTGATGATAAAGTATTCCAAGAACTGAGAGTGGTTGAACAGAAAACAGTTAAAGACAATTACCTTTCCTCCAGGGATAAAAGTACATCCCAGTGAATAAAAGGGGTTTTCTTTTGTTCTATGACTAAGGATAGAAAGGAAGAGGGTGATGATTTTATGAGCTGGTGGTGACCAGTGGAAACACTCATCATTCCAGAATCCTGGAAAAGAAGAGTACTTGACTTGGGGTCCTGAGGTCTCTTTTAGAATTTCTGTCAACCTACTCATCTTAGGTGTGGAGCACATGGGGAGATGACTACGTAATTGCCTCTCTCAAATGGTAGGGAGGCCATCATCAACAGATTCTGAAGCGAGGTAAGTATACATATTTATTTAATACATAAATGTTTAGACGGACTCATGTAATGCAAATATGTTAGACATACTTATTTAATAGAAGAATGTTTTAGATCGCATTATTTTAATATAGGAATTGTTTCATGACATTATGGAAATGAAGAATTTTATGTTGTGCATGTTGAGGGTACATTATATCTGTCTTTCTTGTATTGTATCCCAGACTTTATTGTGGGATTGATAATTGTATTTGGTTTGTGTAAAAAAATTATATATATTGAAGTTAAAGTCTGCATTTCAGAGAAAATATAGTGTGAACCGTAACCTCAGTACCAAACTAAATAAATACAGAAATATACAACTAAAAATATGAACTGGAAGAAATTGTTAGTTCAGGGTCCAAGGCCCAAACCCTAGACCCCAGAACTGGTCGTTTTCCTGTAACTATGATATACATGGACAACAAAGTTGTATAACAACTCCAAAAACCCAGATGTTCTAGAAATCTCCAATTGACCAAAGAACTAGAAATAAAACATTAAAGAAATAGTAGTAAAACCCCTATATGAATGAAATGCATGCACATTTAAACTCTGAAGAAAATGTGCATAGTGAAACTCAAAACTGTAGCAGTCAATACAAAGAATAATAGCTACAAGTGAAACTTTCTCTCTGTGTTTCATTATTATAGAGAAAAAGACTAATTCTACGCCGACAATAAAGGTAACAAGCTCATCGAGCTAATATGACAAGTAATGATAAAGACTAGCGAAATATAGCAAATAACAATATACATATATCTTAACAAAACATGAATTTTTCTTTATGGAATTACTTCCCTGAGAGAGGGCCAAACTTTAAATAAACAGATAAGATATATGTCTACCAAGAAATCGAGAGAGTCAAGCCATTAACTATGGAAAATATTAAAACATTAATCAATGTTATTAAAAGAGGAATTACCCTCTCAGGTGAACCCAAGTACTCGACAGTTAACCAAGAATAAAACCCTTAAAATTACAGAAGAGATTCAAGAAAACTACACATAGCTAATTTTGCATCAGAAGAACCCTTGAACACATAGGAAAATCAAACGTGCGACATTCCATTGCCTTCAAATTAAATTATCCAATTTAGACAACGCCACAGAGCACCACAGAGCCAAATCTAGAGGGGTTACGCTGAGAATTTTAAGTAATAGACGGAGAATTTAGTGCTTGTACAAGGACGAAAGAATGGTAAACGAAAAATGAAGCTCACTCTTGTAAAGAAGTCTTGCAAGAAAACCCTCATCATTGACTTGAGTAAGTTACCTACGCCATTGACAGAAAATGTTGAGTGAGAGACCTATATACTCTAACTGTTAAAGAGGAATTATGCATACAAAAGAAAAATGTTATATATACCTTACCTGGTCAAGAAATGAATTCGCAGGGTAAGTTCGTATTACTACCAAAGGAAATAGCAGGAGTGAGACCCATAATTTTACCAAGCTATTATCTGGCAAATAACGAGTACCTAGCTTAAGGGTCGAACTTAAGGTCTTATCGACGGAGGGAATGGGAAGATTTTGTTTAAGACGGTGGCAGAAGCCCGAGACCAGACAAAAAGTAACATGGGCTACCTCAGCAGTGGAGTCAAGCCCTGTAACCTGCAACCATCTCCCAAATGGTTAGAAAACTGGAGATTTGCTTAAACATAGTAAAGAAATAACCTACTAAGCCATAAAATGCAACCTCCCGAGACTGTGCAGAGGCTCCGCTTACCTATAGAGGTTCCACAGTGGCCAAAGCCAATGAAATCGAACATTGGTAAAATAGGTATGGAGGCGGCATGGTTGCAGAGGCGCAACACTGTCGAAGTTGGAAAAGAATGAAAAATTTGGTTAGGGTTGGCAGGGTCATTTCCCTAAACTGGTTTGGGGGGATTGTGACCGTAGCACGTTAATCCTGAGATTCGACAATGGATAGTGGCACAAGTGTCCGCATTTAACCCGAAATCCCATGCAAATGGTACAACTCATAAATCTCCAGTTTAATGAATAGCATACGGTAAATATATACAACCAAGAAAAATTATAAAATTCATTATCGTGATTTTTTCATGCCCCTTCGATGTTTAATAACCATGGTATGGTTTCCAATCACTATATAATTTCCGACACAACCAATGCACGACCAAACCAAATTAACATTATATATAATATGCCGAATGAATAATAGTTAGTCCATAACATGTTATATGTATGATTCCTCGTGCAAAAACAACGATGGGTTTTAAATAGTCAAGATGGTAACACACGTAATCACCATAACTAACAAATAATATATGTGTGTTGGTAAGTTAGGAATAGGAGGTAAAAGTTTTTTTTTTTAATGTTGCACTGGTGTGTACGTTACAAAAGTCACTACTATACTAGACATCAATTTAGTGTGTATAAAACACCAAAAAAAACCTGATTTCACATAACAATTTGATTCATAAAATTTTACATTTTTCATCAACTCTTATATGCTTTTATATCAATGGTATTCTAGAAAAATTCAAATCAATCTCATACCCAACCCCATTTTTATCTACATTATTAACATTACTCCAGATCACCTATCATTAGAAACCTGCCCTTTTCTGCACTAAATGACACTGCAACAATAATAAGAAAATATTCTATATGCTGCAATTAGTTCAGCACCACTTGCAACATGCCTCGGAAGAAAATCCATCGGTGACATCACATTTGCCGATATTCGTAGCTGCAAATTTAAGGACTGGGCTAGTTCAAAGTTACGTCCTCTTGCACCAATAATCACAACGCCAAATATAGAAATTTAAGCGCAAACACGATCCAATATAATACAGGGAATCTAAAAAAATATTTAGATGCGAAGGGGAAGATAAATTTTACATAGTTTAGATGCGAAAGGGGAAGAAAATATATTTTACATTTATGTTTTATATCCTATTTTGAAAAAAATTATAATATAATAATATAAGTAAATAACATAAACAAAACAAATCAAATGAGAGATGTTTGTAAATGGACCCTTTTCCTCCCTCAAAAGCTCAAAATTTTTAAGACACTAAGTTTCACCACACATCAATATATTCATCAATCTTCCTTAGGATGTGTTTACTTTTAAATTTGTCTTTATTTTTAGATGTGTTTTTTATTTATTTATTGTGAATGTAAGACATTTTTTTTGGTAGTATAACTTTTTTGCTTTTTTTTTTACTTGACTAAAAATTATATGCTTATACTTTATAGTACTTTAAAAATGTCAAATAAGTTATTTTTTTATTGTGTATTTAATTCAGTGAATTGTGAGTTGATTTTCTCGTTTCTTTTCCCTAAAACAAGAAATTTTTCTTATGGCAATAGGAGTAGAAAAATAGAATTTCATGTAATCTTTTTAATTAAATAAATAATAATAAAAATAAATTAAAATTATGATTTAACTCTAATTATTGAATAATCATATTTATCTTATCAAATTAAATATTATATATTATGATTTTAAAACATACTTTCAGTTTTAGGGAACAATTAATTTTTTATTAAAATTTAATGAATAAAAGTGACTTTATAAAAAAAAATCAAATTATGAGTGAATTCATTTTTGGGTAAGTTGTGAAAAGCACAAGAAAGGTTAGTTGTATAATCTAGTATAAAACTGGAAAGACTAATTATTTTCATTAATTAAATAATAAAAAAATTAAAATTATTATTTATCTTTAATTATTGAATAATCATCATTCTCTTATTATATTAGTCACTATGATTTTAAAGCATAGTTTCATCTTTAGACAACCATTAAATTTTTATGAATAAAGGTAATTGAGAAATAAATAAATTCAATTAAAACTAAATTACAACTATGTAAAAAATGAAATTTTCTATTATTAATAATCTCACAAAAATAATTTCAAGAAAGAATGTGACTTTTTTTTGTTTATTTAAAATCTATTTTTGAATGCATAAATGGATTCAGCATAGTTAAAAAGCCATGAAGTACTAATATTCTACACATTAAACAACTTCAACTCAAGTTTTTAAAAATCTCTACTAGTATTTTTGTTAAAATTAACCAAAAAAAAAATTAATAATATAAAGGCCATTTAATCTATAAATAAAACTACACTTATATAAGTAAATTCTAGTATAATCATCAAATTAATATTTTAAAAATTTATTTAAAAAAAGGTAAGTATATAATAATTAAAAAAATGAAATACAATAAATACTTGTCAAGTTTAACCACCGATCTTCCCCCATTGTAGCTTATATGCATATAGGTTATCAGTCCAATACGAAACTAAATGAGTGATTATATGGATAGATTGAAAAGTGCATTCACAAAATATGCAGAAATGGAATACGTAGTATCTCACTAACTATATAAATATGGAAAACTAAATGCGTGTTGATATGGATAGATTGAAAAGTGCTTTCAGAAAATATGCCAAAATGAAATATGCAGTGCAGTATCTCACTGTACAATCATGCTGTGATAGAAGAAAATAAAAGATAAGCTTTCAATCCTTTGAGTGAAACGCATTTTCTGCACTATACAGCCCAACGATATTATCAACATTTGCACATATTCATATTCAAATATTGGAAGATACTTCTAATCATTTAAATCCATGCAAATACAAGGGTCTGCGAACCAACCGACACTACAAATTTTCTGGCGGTGAGAAACATCTCCGAAAAAGATCTTTAGAGGCCGAACACCCCTCCCCTCCGTGAATTCGACTCCGTCATCGTGCAAGTCCTGACCTGGCATGAAAAAAAAGAAACAGAGAGAGACTTTGCTAAAGACAACTTAAGCCACAAGACTGTAATGGGTACGATTAACAATACTCCACAACACACATTTTTTACCATGGTGTGTCAATATTACTTTGGTTGTAATTGTTATCATCCACAATTTCTTTCAAAGAATTAATATAAGGAATGCAATGATTCTACACTTTCATAGTATTTTTTTTTTCAAATTGTCGTCAAATCAACCTTTTATGTTTTGTTGTATTACATATGAATATAAAAAAAATGGGAAATGCAATAATTACTAGACATTTTTATTCAAAGAATCCAAATATTATAAATTGAAAAATAAAAATATTATAATTTTTTTTTATCTCATAGTTATTTTTGTTAATTAATATTTTAGTTGTATACATATTTAGAAGGTTGAGTTGTGGAGAATGAATTTTTCTATAACTTGTAAGTTTAGTTTTATATACTTTTTTTTTTTTAATTTTTGGAAAATTATCTTACTATTTCCTAAATAAATTAATTGTATGTGTATGATATGTTGAATTATTTCTAACTATTGCACCCTTAAATTTCCTTGTCGACTAGTCCCTTTCACAATGTGCTTTAGTCATTTCTATGTGTGGCCTATGTTTAATGGCTCATTAAGTTTCAACAACTTGATTGTGAGGGTGATGATCTATAGCTGAGTGGAATCGTGGGGGCACCCAAGTTTGTCATGGGCCCTCATTAATGCTCAATCAAATTTGAGCATTATGATCACAGGATCCCCAAGCTAGATGGCTCACGGAACCCTATGCAAAAATCACCCCAAAAAAAACTAGATTATATGGATAGCGCTCATATACCACAATTCCCCCTCTCCCATTCCTGCTTAACATTATGGAACACCCCCCCCCCCCACCCATGGAAACTACTTCGGTTTCATTGAACCTCGTGTTATGGAGTTGAGTTCTAGTTCTATGAAATGCGATGTTAGGGTATCCCAAGAGCCAATACCTGAGACTTTAGCAGGCTTTTGACACATATTTTCACTTCATGTCATCTAGTGCAGAGATCAAAACCATGGCTTGGTGTTCAACAAGATTTTGATCTAAAAACAATGAAAACAATATAGCTTTAAAATCGAGCCCATGTTTCATATAAATCCTACAACCACTCAATAACTGGATCGACATTATATTAAAAATATTATACAATGATCAAAAGTAGTGGAAAAAAAGTAGAACTAAAACTGGAATTATATTACACAGAACAAAAGAAATTACATAAGGTTTAGTATTTCTAATACACACAGCAAGAAAAATGCAAAATATGTAGTGAATCCTTCTCTCTTTCTCTCCTCATATCTCTCATCCTCCTTGCTTAGAAAAATATATTACTAAGGTAAAATATAGGTTGTAACTAACAACCCTTTAATATTCCTACATGTATCTCTATTTTAGAAGTTGAATGCCACTCCATTGAGTATAATATTTATATTTTCCCCATAAGGAAACCTCAACATAACCTCCAAACTAACACATATTCTGCTAGATAAATATCATCATAATTTTCAGTAAATATAACGAGGAAATTGATCATGTGGGTAAATTTTTATTTTTTTTGCTAGGATGCTCTCACATTAGATTCTTGGGAAATAAAATATTTCTCCATAAGGTCTTCAAAAATCATGCCAAATTTAGAAATTTTTTCTATTGTCATCCAACTGGAATATTTAACTGGTTTATTTTTTCATTTGATCAAATACTCAAGATATTCTTTCCCGCTAGTCCTCTTTTCCACCCTTTTTTCCATCCCTACTTGAATCTCCTTATGAACTCATTTTTCAAATTGATCCTCCCATATATATGTTTTGTATTCATCACTTGTAGTTGTATTTGTAGTTTCCTAAAAGGAATATATATTTTCTACATGAAAAATTGGTGAAAAACCAATATCTCCTAGAAGTTTTTATTCATATGTATTGGAAGAAAAGCTCCTTAGGATTTCACATGTGCCAATTTTCTTAAGCTTTAATTTGTTGTATGTCCCTCTAGGAGACCTTTCCTTCCTAAGATAGGAAATTACTAAGTCTCCGACTTCAAATTCCATCTATTTTATTTTTACGTCTATTTTTTTATTCTACTTGACGTTGGATTCTTACAACTATTTCTTGACTTCTACTTGTTTCTCATACATTTTTGCAGCAAAATATTCATCTTTAGCGCTCCTGATTTCCTATCTTCCCAAATTACTTAACTCATATAATCGTCTTCGGTGCATTCCATCTACTATCTATAATGGATTCATTGTAGTACTCTATTGGAAGAGTTATTTTAAAAAAATAAAGCTTGAGAAAGCACTTCGTTCCGCTACTTGGGGTGTTTCACATTCCAAACATCTTGAGAAGTTTCACAACATTCTACACCACCTCTATTTGTCCATCCATTTTTGGATGGTAAGATCAACTAAAATTTATATTCATGTCTAGTTTATTTCATAAGGGCCTCCATGAATGAACTACAAACATAATCTTTGAATCTGCAACAACGATTCTAGGAAAACCATGCAATATCACAACCTATTTGAAAAATAAATTTGTGTCACTTTTTGCATCAACGGATTTTGTGCACGGTAAAGTGATAGATTACAATAAAATAATAAACAATAATAAAAATATAATCATTTCATATATGTGTTCAAGTTAATGCCCAAAAAAAATTCATGCTAATAAAATCCCAAGGTATGCTTGGAATGGACAATGGTTGGTAAAGTACTGTATTTTTCCTTCTTCCCTTGGAATACTAGCGCACTCTAGACTTTTCCATAAATTTCTTCACTTCAAATTGCATACTTTAAAAATAATAAAAATGATTTTATAAGGGAATTTTTTTTTGAGTCACAAAATGTCATGAAAATCCTACACTATGTTTCTCCTTCATCAATTTATCTCTCATAGAAAAATTTGGTAAGAAAAGTTGGCTTCCTTTGAATAGTAAGCCATCCCAAACCATATCGCTTACGTATTATGATTTATTCATGTTTGTTGGGTTTTAAAAAGATACATATGCTTCCTTAAAACTTGGATCATCCACGTAAATTTCTCTTTGTTTAGAAATTTGTAAAACATGAACTTGGAATTAGTACAACACCAACTTGATTATGCTTAAGATATCAATTAACTTGTTTGCTGAAGCACTCTTTTTCTGTATCCATAGGAATTGAAAATTGTGTTGGTATTGTACTCGCATGACGTGGGGTCAGTTTAAACTACCACGACTATAACCCTCAGTTCCTACATATACCCCTTCCACGGGCATAAGTGAGTAGAGGGGTTTTAAACTTCAAAACTCTACACGAATAAATCTTAATTTTCACGAAAAACATGAATTGAGTTTCCCATTGAGTGATAATTGATTATCAACTCTTATTATTAATCATAAAATAAAAATTATGTTGAAATCCAAACCATATTTCAAACCATTTTACATTCCATTGGTTCAAATTTTATTTGTTGTTAATGAACTACATAGCATGGTTATCAGTGTAGAAAACAACTTTGTTTAGCACAAGGAAGTGTCTTAATTCATTTAAAGCCCGAACTATAGGATAAAACTATAATTCATAAGAATAATACCCCAATTATAATTCATTTATCTTCACATTGAAATAAGAAATTGATCATCCTTCATGACTCAATACTTTTCTGATAGCAACTCCACTTACATATTATTCAACCTAGAAATACCTATGGATGTTTGGTAGAGAAAATATAGGATGCTTGGTGACCATTTTATTTAGTAACTTAAAGTTTATATATACTACTATATTCCACTTTAATGGATAACTATATTCTTTTGCAGTTTTTACAAAAGTTTCACAAAGTCTGATAATTGCTTTCGCAAATTTCCTATGAAACTTGCAATACAATAGAAATTTCTAACATTAAACATATTTTTTGGAGCAGGAAAATTAATTATTGATCTAACTTTTTGAAGTTCCATCTTCAAACTATATTTATAAATCATGAAGCATAAATATATCAAATCCCTTTCCATAAGGTAGATTTATTCAAATTAATCATGAATTTGTCTTATTGGAAGGTCTTCCAAACTAACCTAAGATGTCTTAGATGCTATTCCTTTTTTATGTTATATACTAGCATTTCATCCAAACAATGACAAGCTTACCTAGAAACTCCTTAAAGACTTCAATCATTAGCATATTGAAAGTGTTGGGTGTTTTAGTAAGAATAAAAGGCATCGGTAACCACTCCTACAATTCATCATTAGTCTTAAAGGATTTTTTCTACTTGTGCACTTCTCACATTTAAATTTTTTTGTAACCACTCTCCAAGTCAATCATATAAAATCATATGGTACTTCCCATTAATGCATAGTAGAGGAAATCTATACCCGATTTTGATTTTGTTGATGGCTCTCAAATTAGTGCAAAACCCCCATCCACCATCCTACTTTGTAGTAAGGATACTTGGAAAATCCTATATGTACTTGCTTCCATACCTCTTCATTTTCTTGAACAATAATTTTGTAGGGTGCCTTTTTTGAAATATTTTCTCTAGGAATAAAATGTATAAAATGGTCAATAATTCAAACATTGGGTAGTTTACTTAGTAATTCATACACATCTATATCAAAAAAATCACCCAAAATATACTTTACTTCCTCAAGAAAATCATCTAAACTTGTGCTGGTAAGAGTTTTCTTGGGTTTTCTAATTAGGGAAAAATGGAATTCCTTCTTTTTGACATCTTACTACAACTCCTTTCGATTCATCATCAAGACATCAGGATTGGATTCTTCTTTAGCTATTCCATATTTTAAAGGTTTCAATGTATACATATGCCCATCCTTCTCAAGTGTGTAATAATTCATTCTACCATGATGGGTAATTCTCCTATAAAATGAGCATGGCCTTCTCAACAAAATATGGAAAACATCTATAGGGATTAATTCACTCAATATTTCATCCGTTCACCTTCCAATATGAAAATATACCTTAATTTATTCGTTGAATAATATTTCATGACCCTTTTAAAGCCATGAAACTTTCTAAGTGGTAGGACATTGTTTTCTTTTGTAAATATATTCTCCCTACCATATTTGTAGAAACTCAGTTATCTCTGTTACCACCATCCATTACAACCTTACAACACTTGTCTCTTAACTTTCACATGGTCCTAAAAAAACGTCTCCTGTGGGTTGGTTCTTTAGTTTCTTTTCCTAAATTAATTAGAAATTGCTTCAACAACAAGGATTCATGTACTTCAATAACTTCTTCAATTTTGACTGTACTCACATCCCCCACTCTAGATTCTGCCATATTTATACTTGTTTGTATATTTGGAATATTATATGGTAATTCCCAATACATATAGTATAATATTCCGCACATATAGCATCTAGGCTAGTAGTCTGTACCTCTACCTCTATATTTGGTGAAATATATTCTTTTCAAATATACTCCTCTTTAAGGATGCTTACCTTGATTCTAGCCTTCTTCCTTTAGAGGATGGAATATTTATATGCTACTAAGTTTGCATAACCATTTTCTCTAATCTTTTAACTCTATTTTATGGAAATATTTTATTTAACTTTGAAAGTAGCTTGTTAAGCATATTCAACTATTTTTATATTTAAAATGCCAATATTTTCCTAAATATCATACCTCGAATGATTAAGGTACCTAGAAACATTTTCAACATCCTTTTCAATGTGTCTAATTCTAATATTTATTTTATAAAAATATTCAATATATTCTTTCACTATCATGAACCCTTGTTTAAGGTTTTGCAACTTCATTAATAGGTTTACCTATTAATCCTTGCGTAAGAAATTTCTCTTAATTTATGCCACAATTTTTTTCATGGTTTAGATCCTAGGTTTTCCGCCATTTCTCAGGCTTGCATTTTTATCCCACCATGAATATCCCAGTGGATATTGCTGGCCACCCGCCTATTCCACTCTGGGGCCCCACCATTTCCTCGTTTCCGCTTTTCGGGCTCCGCAGACAACTTACTATTTTTTGCGCTTTTCTGTCCCGAACTTCCGAACTGCTTTGAGGCCCTAAATGACATTTTTTGGGCATCGTGCCTCCAACGAATATCATTTTTTTCCAAATGGATCTTTCTAATGATGTATCATGTGCGTCAAACGGAGATAGTATGCCAAAGTTACGTCCCTGGGAAGTTGAAACACCAATTTACCCAAACGGGGCCCATAGTTTTGGCGCTTCATTTCCTAGGGTTAGGTTTTTGGGATGTTGAGGGTTCTCCATTGTTTCTCAATAATAAATAGGCCCTCGAGCCTCATTGTAACTCAGTTCAGAGGCCTGTAGCCGCCACATCTCTTCACAGAGATAGCTACCAGTGCCCTAGCTAGTTTTATTTCCATTCTGTCTGTAAGCAAATTTCAGTTCTTTGATATTAATGAAATGAAGTGTTATTTCCGCTGCATCTCTGTATTTATGGTTATATGTTTATTCTGTTGCGTTCCTGCATAAATCCGGATTAGTGGTATCAAAGCGGTCTGCTTTTTCTCGATCCTTCTTTGCATGTCCCCAACGAGGTCGGGGTATAAGGAGCTAGGGCTTGATCTGGTGGAACCTTTGCAAGATCAGCCTCGCAAACCTCGACGGACGCCCATGGGGAACGAAAAGAAAGATGAGGGAGCAGGAGATCCTATCAAAATATTGCTCGAGGAGGCCCTCGAAAAACAAAGGAACGCGATGATGGATAACTTTGTTCAGATCCTTCAACGGCTACCCACCGGCGGCGCATCTGCATCCAGCAGCCACTCTGGAGGCACGACTCCTTTTAAGGTACAAGTAAATTTTGACATTCCCATATTTGAGGGTCAAATAGACGCAGATGCCGTAGATAGATGGTTGAATCTATTAGAAGGATATTTCTCTGCTCATGACTTTTCAGACCGGGAGAAGATTATTTTTGCACTCCTCAAAGCTACCCCCCATGTTAAGGACTGGTGGGAAACCTACTGTGAGAACAAGGACCAGACAGAACCCTCTCTGTTCTCGGCCGTACCAACTTGGAATTCTTTCCGAGACGCCGTCAAGGAACAGTACTATCCCGTGGGGAGCCATGAGGACAAGTACATACAATGGACCACGCTGCGACAACAAAGGGATCAAGATGTGCACGAGCTGACGAATCTGTTCCATACCCTGCGCATGAAGTTGGGTATCAAATATTCAAAGAAACATCCGGTGCTAAAGTATCGCAGTTGTCTACACAGATACATTCAGGAGGAAATGGAGTTCCTCGACATCTCCTTGCTTGGTACGGCATACCGGTATGCTACCAAGATTGAGCAGAAATTCAAACAGAAGAAGAGAGACTTTGGATCTGCGAATCAAAAGCAAGGGAAAGGTGCTTCAAACCGTAGAAGCAAGGATAGATCTAACTCATGAGTATCGTGCAACTCCGTCGAAGCCACAAGCAAAGAACAACACCGCAAAGCCAAAGAAGGACATGGGAAAGTGGTGTGAGTTCCATAAGAGCTCCACTCACAACACAAGTGAGTGTCGGGCCAAGCAGTCGCTAGTGGCCGAGATGAGGGCTTCTGAGTCAGATGCATGCTCCAACTCCGAATCAGAACCTGAAAAGGGGAATGAAAAAGGGAAACAGATTATTGATGCGGAGCCCAATGCCACTGTTGCCACTACAAAGATCTAGAAGGAGGAACCGAAAGATCCAGAGGAGGAGGAACGTCTCTTCCACTCCCAGATGTGGGTAAAGGGCTCCCCTGTACAGTTCATTGTCGACAATGGGAGCCAAAAGAACCTCATTTCAGCAGATGCCATGAAGCGGTTGGGCTTGCCGACCACAGCTCACCCACATCCATACACCATCGGGTGGCTTCACCAAGGACGAGATCTCCGCGTCAGCCGGCAGTGTCGCCTTCCCTATAGTATCAAGCCCTTCATGGATGAGGTATTATGTGACGTTGCTCCTATTGATGTTTCTGATGTATTATTAGGACAACCATACTTGTGGAAGCGTCATGCTGTGTATGAGTCTCAGCCTCGTGCTGTTATTGTTACTTTGGGAAATAAGTTGTACAGGATACCAGAGGTACCACCTCCTACGACTATCTCTTTGGTTACTGCAAAACAATGCAGTAAGCTCATTTCCCAAACCAGGAAATTCGTTTTCCTGATGATCCGCCCCAAGGGAAAGAAGAAGACTGTGGCCACGACCTCCAGACAGGGCCCCTCTGCACGACAACAACAAATGGATAAGGTCGTGGAGGAGTACGGGGACATCTTCACCTCACCCACAGGGGTTCCACTGCACTGCCAGGTCAAGCACCCGATTGATCTGACCCCAGGTGCGCCGCTACCCAATGGACCGATCTATCGACGCTCTGTTCTGGAAAATGATGAAATCAAGAGGCAGATTCAGGAGCTGTTGCAGAAAGGTCACATCATACCAAGTTCATCACCCTGTGGGAGCCCGATCGTGTTGGTACAGAAGAAGGATGGGACGTGGAGACTCTGTATTGACTATCGGGCGCTGAACAAGATCACTGTCCGGAATAGGTACCCAATCCCACGGATTGATGACCTTCTAGACCAACTCAAAGGTGCAAAATATTTCAGCAAGATCGACCTGAAGTCTGGGTATCACCAGGTACCAATTGAACCCTCCGATGTGTGGAAGACTGCCTTCAAAGCCAAGGAAGGCCTTTTTGAATGGCTGGTCATGCCTTTCGGGTTGACGAATGCTCCCGCAACCTTCATGAGAATGATGGATGACATCTTGCAGCCATTCACCAACTCATTTGTAGTGCTGTACTTGGATGACATTCTGATCTTCAGCAAGACTTGGGAAGAGCACCTTCATCACATCCGACAAGTCTTCCAAACACTGCGACAACACAAGTTGTGTGCCAATTTGGAGAAGTGCACGTTTGGCATGACCCAGGTTCAATATCTGGGATACATTATTGATGAAAGGGGGTGCATGTGGATCCAGCCAAGATCCAAGTCATTCGGGATTGGCCAGCCCCAACCACTATAACAGAGCTTCGCAGCTTTCTGGGTCTTGCTAATTTCTATCGGAGGTTCGTGTTGGGATTCTCTCATATCACTTGGCCCTTGAGTCAAGTCACCAAGGGAGGAGCAAGAGAAAAAAATTTTTGGTCGGAACCTCAACAGAAGGCGTTCACAGAACTGAAAAACTGCCTCTGTTCTGCCCCAGTGCTCACTTTACCAGACTTGCAACAGCCATTTGAGATCGAGACAGATGCCTCTGACTATGCTATTGGGGCAGTTCTTACTCAAAAGGGACATCCAGTGGCATTTCACAGTGAGACATTGTCTGACACAGTTCGCAAGTACCCCACATATGACAAAGAAATGTACTCCATTGTGCAAGCTTTTCGACAATGGAAGCATTACATTTTGGGGAAGGAAACAATCATCCACACAGACCACCGGCCCCTGCAGTTCATACAGACACAAGGGAAGTTGCAGAATGATCGCCATCAGAAGTGGTCCACATATCTGCAACAGTTTCATTTGAATATCAAGTACAAGAAGGGTAGCACCAATAATGTTGCAGACTGCCTCAGCCGACCACCGATCGTGGCGCTCACCACCATGCTCAAATCTTGTGGGCACGAGACTTCTGATTGGCCGCTTCTCTATGAGAGTGACCCAGAATTTGGCCACACTTACAAGGCACTCTTGGGGGGCACGCAAGTTCCAAATTTTCACCTCCAAGATGCACTTTTATGTCACCTGGGACACCTTTGTGTTCCTTCAAGCGAGTGTGCCAAGATGATATGGGAAGCACACTACAGTCGAGTCGCTAGGCATTTCGGGGTCGAGAAAACAGTAGCAATACTACAGAAGTATTTCTATTGGCCGAACCTTCGAAAGGATGTCGAGAAGCACATCAGATCCTGCACTGCTTGTGCCATTGCCAAACCGACCATCAATAAGCAAGGCCTATATACTCCACTACCTACCCCTAGTGAACCGTGGGAATCCATCTCCATGGATTACATGTCGGGCCTGCCTTCTACTAAGAATGGAAATGACTGTGTTTTCGTGGTCGTTGACAGATTCTCGAAGATGGCCATCATGGCGGCCTGTAAGAAGAATATCACAGCAGAAGCCACTGCTAAACTCTTCTTTGAACGAGTGTGGGTGCACTTTGGGATCCCACATTCTATCATATCAGATCGGGATAGCAGGTTCCTCAGCACATTTTGGTCCAGCCTTTGGTCGATGTTGGATACCAAGCTCACCAAGTCCACAGCTTTCCATCCCCAAACAGATGGCCAGACAGAGGTCGTCAACAGAATGATTGTACACATTCTACGCATGTACAATTCAAAGCATCCTCGCACATGGGACGAGAGCCTCCCTTATGTACAACATATTTATAATCGAGCTCTCCATAGTTCAATCGGCCATAGCCCCTTTCAGGTGGGCTTGGGATTCCAGCCACTATGCCCCATTGACGTAGCCATGCCATTTGCAGCTGCTCAGGCCAATTCAGCTCATGTCCAGTCTGAAGTTGACAAAGCCAATAGCTTCATCGAGCGCATTCAACACATCCGCCAACAAGTTCATGATATATTGGACAGAGCCAATGCCAAGTACAAGCAACGCCATGATCAACACCGGGTGCCACACAACTTCTAGGTGGGTGACAAAGTATGGCTACATTTGCAGAAGGAGCGCCTCACTGGACCCCACCGCAAGATTCGCCCGCTCCGATACGGGCCGTACACCATCACCAAGGCTATAGGGAACAATGCATTCGAGCTCAGTATTCCACCATTCCTTGGTCTGCACCCAGTCTTCAATGTGGATCGCCTTCGTCCTTACTTCCCACCTCTACTGGACACCTCAGACATTGCAGAACAACTCACATCAACAGAGTTAAACCCAGACTGCATGGAACAAGCCACCACAGATTGTATCATGGACATGAAAATAAAGAGCACTCGCCAACAGAATATCCAACTGTATCGGGTTGTCAAAGCTGGCCAACTCCTGCACCAAGGCAAGTGGTTCACCAGGGACCAAGTTCAGCAGAAGTTTCCTCATCTCATGGAAGAACTCAACGCAATGGGGACCATTGCTTCCTAAGGGGGGAGGAATGATCCAGGTGGATATTGGTGGCCACCCGCCTATTCCACTTGGGGCCCCACCATTGCCTCTTTCAGTTTTTCAGTTCCGACACAACTTACTATTTTTAGCAGTTTTTCGGGTCCTGAACTTTCAGAGCCGTTTTGAGGCCCTAAACGAAGTTTTTTGGGTATCACGCCTCCAACGAATATCATTCCATTTTGAAATGGATATTCATGGCGAAAGTTGTAGTCCTTGGATAGATATTTCTAATGATGTACCATGTGCATCAAACGGAGATAGTATGCCAAAGTTACGTCCCTGGGAAGTTGAAACACCAATTTACCCAAACGGGGCCCATAGCTTTGGCACTTCATCTCCTAGGGTTAGGTTTTTTGATGTTTAGAGTTCTCCATTGTTTCTCAATAATAAATAGGCCCTCGAGCCTCATTGTAACTCAGTTCAGAGGCCTGTAGCCGCCACATCTCTTCTCAGAGATAGCTACCAGCGCCCTAGCTAGTTTTATTTCCATTCCGTCTGTAAGCAAATTTCAGTTCTTTGATATTAATGAAATGAAATGTTATTTCCGCTGCATCTCTGTATTTATGGTTATATTTTTATTCTGTTGCATTCCTGTATAAATCTGGATGAATGAAACTTCATGTCCTTTCGATCATCTGACAAAAAAATTCACTTTATTTTCCTCATATAATTCTTCATGAAAAAAATACTTACCCATGGAATTTATCCAATCCATTAACTCATCAACATTCAAATTACCTTAAAATATTAGTAATTCCATCCTTGACCTAGCACCCAATTTGGATATCATCCTCAACATCTTCTACTTTTTTCATTACCCTCCTTCTTCACTAGAGGATTATTCATCAGACTCAGTCACATATCTAGCATTAGTTCCTTACTTCTAGGCAGTACCCATTTCCACCAAAGTCCCTCTAATACACCTCATCTCCTCTGCCAAGGCTTCATTCACTACAAAAAATATTCTTCTTGTAGGTGTCCCTCCACCTACTCTTGGAGCTAATCCTCCATTCCTTTCTACCATGTCCAAGATTAACTATTCTCTTGTACCCAAACTTGATGTCAAATTGGCCCTTAAAATTACACCCTCAAATTTGCATGTATTCTAGTCCCTTTTGAAAAAATCTCTAGTTGTTTGTTATGCACAAGCTATGTTTAAAAACCAACTATGTTTCAATAGCTTGATCATGAGAATGAATGATCTATTTCCTTCTCGAATCTCGGTCTCTCATGAGACTATTATGGTCCCTTGTTAATGTTTGGTCACATTACACTAAAATGATTGTGGAATCCCCAATATTTATAGCCCACAATTCCCTATGGATTTTTGAGGTTTAATGCTTAGTGGGGCACACAACAACCATCCTGAAAACTACTAGAGTACATGGGAGACCTTCATTTATCATTGGCTCCCCTCTCTCATTCTCTCTCACTGCTATGGAATACCCACACTGAAATCACTCTAGTTTCTTACAACCTCGTGTTGCAGAGTTCAGTTTTGGTTATGGGGAATAGAACATTGTGCTAGCCTGAGAGCTAAGAGTGGATACATAAGTGGGAGTTCGGAAGAGACTTGGACTTCATGTTAGTTGTTGAAAAGCTGGAAATATTGACCTAACAAAAAATAATAACACAACTTGTTTAGTTAATTTAATGTCCTTCAATTGATATCATAAATATTGACCAGAGTTGGTAATATTCTAAAGTGCAAGTGCAATATATATGCTAGAAGCCTTTCTTACTTATTTTATTGTGATGATTGTATTTGTGAAGGCTGTTTTTAAATGTGTTTTTATTTTGTATGTTCTTAATGAAATTGATGAATTGAATTATAACTAAACTAAATTTTAATTTAACCAAGTTTCAAAAACTACAACAAATATTTTTAAAGAAAAGTCGTAACTAATTTATCTGTTAGTATCTAAGAATTCTGAGAATCTAATATAAGAAAATAAAACTCTAGAAAAAAAACTCTGATAATTTGGTGTTTTCAGAAATGAAATGTTATGCAAATGAGACTGAATAAATAAATGATTAAATCACTTATTTCTCTCACCAAAAATCACTATAAAACTAGAAAGCATTCTCATCACTGTACCATCAAGTAAATCATGAAATCACCATTTCTTCAAAGGAACTAATTGAAACTAGAAATGAAATATTTCAATGTTCTTTAAATAAAGCACACGCGAAAAGCTAATCTACCAAAAAGCACTGCTGCTAAGAAAGAAAACTAATATTACTTTTTTAATTTAGCTATTTAAAAGGAAATACGAACCTACATCAAATGACAAAAACAAATCATTTAAACATCTATTATAACAATATGAAATTATGGAAATGACTACATCCCAGTAAAATAATAAATTGAAAGTAAATCAAATGATAAAAACAAATCATGCATATATTTTAAATAACACTACCAAATTATGGAAATAACACATCGAAAGTATAAAATTGAGGCTGTATCAAATTATAAAAACGAAGCTATGGAAAATATCTACATGCAAAACATAAACAAAATATAGCCTTCTTTCTTGCAGGGGCCCTCCACAATAGATGGTTTTGAACCTAATCTAGCACTCGCTACGGATTGAAGCTTTGAATTACTTCTTCATTCAAGCAAGGAATAAAACAGAGATTTGATAAGTTCACAATAATGTCATAATTCACACACTTAATACATTTGGTGGCCCTGTATTTATAAAACACTGTCATTAATTGTCTTAAGTATTTTACACCTATTTGGACCAAAAAATCCTTTATTAAACTCTAAATAGGAGGTGCAATTTCATTGTTTCATGATTTCCTACTTAACAGAGAAAATCGTGAAGCGTGATTTCTTTGGAATCTTCGCTCGCTTATTCTAGCACTTGGTTGATCGTCCCTTTGACTACGGATCTTAGCAATTTCCTAGTTGATTAGGGTCACATGGATATGAGTAAATCCATGAGAGGATCATTCTCCACCTACCTGCATACTTCCCTTCTTATTTGGTACCTTAGAACACATTGAACCATGGCGGTGACTACATAAACGTGGATCAACTGCATAATTTTGTTAATTCTGTAGATAAAAAAAAAATTAATCTAATAGTAAGGAACATTTCAAAATATGAATAATAGGTCATAAAAATAACTTACCAAGTCAAAATTTTCAGATTGACACTTATTTGAGATGATGGTGATGACAAAAGAAGGAAAGCTAAGAAAAAGGAAATGTCAAAAATGAGGCAATCATGAGGGTCTACATTCCCCCACGAGGAGGCCATTGCATGTCCTCATGAAAAAAAAACAAAATTTATGGTCCTTGTCATGATACTGCATCTACCCTGAAAATTCTGCTAAAACATCCATATTTAGAATAGCCACAACCATAGCCATCCTTGGCTTTCTCATCAGGATTTTGTATTTCAAATGTATGACTCGTCTTTTAAGATTTTTATTATTTTTCTTCAATTCATTTTTTTTCTTGTACCATAAGCCCAAATGTAAAAGGGTATTTCCATTTTTAGTTTTCTCAATCTTTTTCTGCAACTTTAAGGTTTCATGCTCCTGTTTTATATGCATGTTTAGTATATCCAGATCAAAGATCTCCTATGTTAGGGTGTTCACAACTGCAGGTTCTTGTGAGCTATGAGGCTAATATTCTTCCCTCTCATCTAATACTAGTGTCTTACCTATGTCTCTTCTCTCAATAGATTCAATGTAGTCATAAATTTTTTGTTGTACATGATCAGTTTCTAGGGTACTTTGGATTGGAATTTAAGTAGGTGAAATAGAAATGGGTGATGGAACCCTAGGTTCCTCTTATAAGTCAGCAAATTATGTTTCTTTTGGAGATGGTTCTCTTACTATCTGGATGATTCTAGAACTTCTTATTGATGGAGGAGGGGTTTGAATTTTTTCCCTATTCATCCCTAACTTAGACTTCTCATTTTTTGTGGGTGTATCCTTTTATTTTGTGTTTTATTTTTTCATAGTTTGATTCTTAATTTTCCCCAAAGTTTCTACAATATGACCTTCATCTTTTGATTGTTCCTAAGATGGTTGTTGTTCACTTTCAACAAGGTTTTCATTTTTAGTTTATTTTCCTCCCTCTTTTTTCTTTTCTACAGCTAGATTATTCCTGGTTTCCCTCTTTGATATGATTCTGAATTAGGAAATTTTCCCCAAGTATCCCCTAGAATGATAAGGTAAAATTCACTAATAATTTTAATAAACCCATGCTGATACATTGTGTTGTCTATAAAATCGATTATCTTTTGAACATTTACTAGCATTTTTCTTAAGCTATGCAACCAGAAGTATGGAAGATTTAACTCACTTCGTTCAAGAAAATCCATCAACAGTATAACATGATAAAATAACATGCATCCTAATCTTCCCTCGTTGGTGACGAACATTTCAATTATTAATGGAAAATTCCTCAATTTTCCTTTAAGTGTTGTACTAGATATTCCCTTTTTAAATATGGTCATATCCATACCTAGATTTTTATAAACACTTTGCATTCTTCACCTTCGTTTCCTCAGTTTTTTTCAACCACCTCTCTCCAGTTCTTGGCATTCTGGTGGCTTCATCATTGAAAGGCTTTGTTATTGCAAAATTGACATCTCCTATTTCAACCTCCATTCCATCAAAAGCTCTGGAAAATTACTTAGCTACGTCCTTATTAAAACCTTCAAATATTTCTGTGAAATTGAACCACTGTGTTTTCTCCAACACCAATTTTACCTGTGGGTAACCTTCCATGCAATTTCTTCCTTCCAATTTTGTCCTCATTATTACTCCCATGGCTTGATAATTGTTTCTTCAAGAATGCCTCTTTGAAAGATTATGAATGAGGGTTTCAGTATGAATGAGAGTGTCAGCGAATGAGGCTTCATAATGAATGAGAGCCTGACTGAATGGTGCTTCAGAATTATCAAGAGTGTGACTAACTAATTTGGATTATTTCGACAATGAAATTGGGATTTGATGTTGGAGAGTTTGTGTAATGATGAGGGGTCAAATTGTGGAGTCTTAGATTTGATTTGATTTTACACGATCAACTCTTTTTAATAGTGTTTTTGAATTGGTGGTAAATAATTACCATATAATTCATATGCCAATGTTTAAATCCTTATTATTAAATATATTTTTTTACATTTTCATACCTTGAATTGATGTTGCTAACCCTTAGTTGTTTCTAGTTGCATTGTCTTTAGGTACTCATTAGTGAATTATTCAATTTCTTGAGTGAAAAAGGTCCTGTCACATATTAGCTGTAGAATATCAGTAATTCTATAGCTATATTTATTCTTTGAAAAAGAAAAGGGATGCATAGAAAATGATATTTTAGAATAGGAATAAAGAAAATTTAATTCCAAAAATTTTGGTTTTCACCTTAAATTTTATATATAAGCATGTCAACCAATGATTGGTTTTCATGCTTATACATTTATCATTTATTTATTTTATAAATTTTTTTCAAGTAAAAAAATAAAATAAGGCTTCTGAGTCAGAGAAGGAGAAGTATTATTCTTAGTAAAGTTTACATCATAATTGTCTTGAAAAATCTTAACAAATTTCTCCTTTGTTAAAGTCTTGTGATAGATTATTGGTCGATGTCCATTTACGAGGAGAGGAATTTTTTATTCATCAATGTTTCTGATCTTGAATTCTACATTATCAAATACTCTCTCAATATCATAAGATCCAAGCCAATGAGTTTGATTTTTTCCTTGAAAACCCTTTAGCTTTGAATCAAAGAGTAGCGCCCAATCTCGTGCTTCAAATTTTATTTCTTTGATATATTTATCATGCCATCTATATCTTTGTTACTAAACTAGGTTGGTATTTTGAATTGGATCTTGTCTTATTTCATCAAGCTCATTGAGTAGTTCCATTTTATGCATTTGTGTTTTTGACAGGTCAATCCCAATTTAACCGTTGTCTTCAAAGTTTTTATTTGGAACTCAATTGGAAATAGGAATTTCTTCCCATAAAAATGTTCATAATGAGTATGTCCTCTTGCGCTTCTCCATCTGGTGAGGTAGGCCTGTAAATCTTGTGGAATATTTTCTGGTCAATCCCTTCTATGAAAATGTACAATCTTGGTAAGGATTGCTTCAATCACTTTGCTAGTAGATTCTACATGTCCATTTTCCTGTGAATGACATGGAGTAGAATTTCTACGCTTGATTTTGTATTCTTCCACTATCTTCTACACCATTCTGGATGTAAATTGAGTACCTTGATCTATCACAATCTCCCTTGGGACACCAAAATGAGCAGAAATATCCTCAAAAAGAAATGAAGCTGCAACATTTTCAGTAGAAAAATAAATTTCTTTATCTTCTACCCATTTAGTGACATAATTAGTGCACAAAAGAATATACCTCTTTTGTCTTGATGGTTGATTGATTTGTCCGAAAAAATCAAAAGCCCATTTTTCAAAAGGTTCAATAAGTACATAAGGATGTAAATCCATTTCATCTAAAGGAACATGTTTCCCCATTCTCTAAAAAATATCACATCTATTAACATATTCTTTGGCATCCTTAAAAAGGGAAGGCCAATAATATCTTAAGAGAAGGACTTTGTAAGAAGTTATTTTATCAGTGAAGTGTCCTCAACATGGTTCATCGTGGCATTATTTTAGTATGTCAGGTATTTTTTCTTCTCTCATACATCTTCAAATGATGAGATATGCACCTGTCTTGTACAATTCTCCATTTATCTATGAATAAGATCCACTCATTTGAATTATCTTTCTCTTCTCTATAGGAAACAAATATGATGGTAACTTCCCTGTGGCCAAATAGTTAGAAATATCTGGAGACCATGGAGATTTAGTAGATATTGAAAAGAGATATTAATTAGGAAAACTATCTTCTATAGGTGTATCATTATTATTATTTTTAATTCTAGATAAGAAGTCAGCAACTGTGTTTTGTTTTCCAAGTCGATCTAAAATGGTGATATTGAATTATTTCAATAATAATAACCATCCGTAACTTTGTCATTAGTAATTCAATTTTTCATTAAATATGTAATTGCAGAATGATCAGTATGAATGAAAGTTTCATAGCCAGTGATGTAATGTCTGAATTTGTTAATGGGATGGACAATAGCTAAAAATTTCTTTATATTAGCAGTATAATTTAACTCTCCAAGAGTGAAATTTTAACTTGTATAGTAAATGACATAAGGAGTCAAGTATTTTTTTCCCAATATAGCTCCCATAGCTTTATCTGAAGCATCAATTGGAATAGAGAAAGGAAATTTCCAGTTTGGTCCTCTTAATATGGGTGCTTTAGAAATCTTATCTTTCAATGTTTCAAAGGACTTTTGGCAATCAGAATTCCAACTGAACTCAAAATATTTTGCAAGAAATTTGAAGAGTGGAGATGAAATCTTTGTAAAGTTTTATATAAATATTTTATAGTATCCAATGAAACAAAAAAAATCCTAGCATCTATTTGACAATCTAGAACTGCTAATTTGGAAATAAGTTCTCCTTTAGATGAGTCCACTTTCATTGCATTTCTTTAAATATGCTGTCCTAAAAAAATCCCCTCCATAAAAATCATAAAACATTTCCCATGAATTAATGAGATATTTGATTCCTTACATCTTATGAGAACTTTTTCCAAATTTTCAAGGGCTTCTTCAAAATAATTTTGATAGACTGTAAAATCATCCATATACACTTCTCCAAAATCATGAAATAGATGAGAGAAAATACCCAATACTGCTCTTTGGAATGTTGTTAGTGCATTGCATAATCTAAAAGGAACTAATCGATAAGCATAGGTTCCCCATAGATAGGTAAAAGTGGTTTTTCCATGATCTTCTGGTGCTACCTAAATTTCGTTATATCCACTAAAACCATCCAAAAACAAAAAATGTTTCTTCCCTACTAATGTATCCAAAACTTGATCTATGAAAGGGAGTGGAAAATTACCTTTAAAAGTAGCCTTATTTAGATCCCTATAATAAATACATACTCTTCATTTTCCATTGTTTTTAAGAACAATTACTAAAGGTGAAAACCATTGACTATCTAATATTGGATTAAAAAAAATTACATTCAACAATTTTTTGTATTTCTTCCTTAACAATTTCCCTTCAGTTTGAATTCATTCTTCTCTGAGGCTGTCAGATTGGTCTAACATTTTCTTCAATATATATGTGATGCATTAAATTTTTGGTATTGATTCATTTCATGTCAATGTATTTCCATGCATACGCATAAGAGTATTTTTTTAATGTTTACATTAATTTCTTCTTTTGAAATTCTTCCAGATTCTTTGTTTACATTTAAAGTTTTACCTGGAAATATTTCTATTGAATAGTTTCAAAATTATTCCTTAGAAAATAAATACATCTAGTTGGATGATATATATTCAATATTTCATTTTTCTTGAAAATTTTGACTACTCTAACATTGTGAAGATAAGTCATTATTTTCTATTGAATTTAAAATTCGATCTTCTTCACTAATTTGTGAGATAGTGAAAATTAGGTGTTTATCATTATCATGGTCCATCCATTCTTGATTTTATACCTCTCTAATTTTTTTTTTTAGGTGGATATAATGTGAATTTATTTGTCAGACTATCATCAAACATAAGAAAATCACCAGATCTACAAGTGATAAAAGCATCAATTATAGCTAACCAAGGACTTTCTAGCATTAATGGATGTCCTCCTAAGTTATTATTGGATGTTAAGATCACAAAATAAAATGGATATTCCCAAGAATCTAAGGATACATAAATGTATTCTAACACACCATCAAGTTTAATTACAGACCTATCTACTAATTGTAACAATGATGGCGTAAATTGAAGATTTGGAAGTCTTAGTTGATCCATGGTTTGTTTACACATGATGTTTTTTGCCGCTCCTAAGTCAATCAATGTGTTTGGATTTTCGATATCGTTGATGTGTGTTTTCACAATGGGACTTATTGGATCCAAATATTTCTGTATTGTTGTCTTTCCTATCATGATGTCTGCAATTTTTCCATCTAACTATATTATTTTGACTACTCTTCTTTTTCTTTTTGGTTTCTTTATAATTAAATCCCTTATTGTATTTGCAAGGATTGGAATTTCTTTAATAGCCAGTAGAAAAGGGATTTTTATGCAAACATTATTCATCTCATCTAACATATCATAATTAGGCATCATGATGTATTTTTCCACTGCTTTATCAATTATTAATCTTTCAGGAAAAGTTGATTTTGAGACAGATACTGAAGGCTGTTCTACAATAGGAGTTGATTTTATTGGAGTATAATGTGTTTGTTTTTGAAGATTTTCTTTCTGATGAAGAGATGTTTCTTCTTCAGAATAGATAATTTTCTTTTGAGTATTTTCGTTTTGATGAAGAGATGTTTCTTCATCAGAATGATCATCTTTTTCTTTTTATTAGATAACAACAGATGGTAATTTCTTTTATAGTACTCTATAATATCTAAGTTGGAAAATATTGCTATCTAATGGAGTTATCATATAAGTATAAAAAATTTGTCCATCCACGTTGTAAGTAGGTTTCACATTTTTATTGTTTTGGTTTGCAAGTGGCTTTGAAGGTAATTGATTTGGTCATTGTGGAAATGGTAATGAAAGTTACGGATTTTGATTTTGAAATTGGGGTTGAGGTGGTTGAATACACTGAGGAAAATGTTGTGGTGTGAAGTTCAGATAATATTGTGGATATTGGTGATATTAATAATATCTACCATAAGGCTTTTTCCATCCTTTTGTCCAAGGTTGGGATTGAGACCAAGGCTGCCATGGGATTGGTGCATTTCAATTATTTTATGGGGGTTGAGTAAGCATCTAAGTGCTGAAACCTTGAATTTTTTATCCTTTCAATGGTCTTCTATCAACAAATAAAAAAGGATCTACCTGGTTTGGAACCATTTCCTCTTTGTAGGTAGATTTAAGACTTGGAATTGAAGGCACTTCTTCATTTCATTATTTTCTATACATATAACACAGGTTTCTACACTTTTCAAATCAACAGGGCATTCGCTTTAAGCATGTTTCTTTTTTCACTTAGGACAAAAGATAGATAAAGCATCACTTTCAACTCTTTTCTTATTTTTTAATTTCAAGCTCTCTATTTTGTCACTAAGACTCCCTAAAATTTTTGGTTTAAATTCATTAATCAAATTTCCTATTTCAACCTACTTATTGTTGTAGTTGCAGATTTATTAATTCTAGACATAACAATTTCTCTTGAATTATTTCCAACTCTTCACTTAACTCTTGAAGGATGTATGCATAATTCAAAATTTCCAGGTAATGATAACAGAGAAATATCTCCTTTTCCCATCATGTTAAGGATATCTATCCCTTCATCTATAATAGATTTTAGGAGGAGAGATTTCAAAGTATCTTGATCCAAATTTTCCATTTTAGCTCTTCTAATATTATAACTGCATCTTTCAATTCAATCCTCCAGATTCTCATCTTCCCTTTGCATCATCTTAAGAACTTCAACATTTTGGTTATGAGGCATTTAGAAATCCTTGTATTTTAATAAGAATGCATTTTTCATATCTATCCATGTTCTAATAGAGTTTTTTACTAAGCCCATGATCCATTTCAATGCTGCATCCTTAAGGGTGGCTAGAAACAATTTAAATTTTTGAGAATTGAGTAGGTAGTCAGATGATCTACATAAAAAGTTGAATTTAAAAATAAGCGTTTCACGATCCTCACTTATTAATCCATGAAAGTTAGGAAATATATAGGGTAATATATTTTTCATTGTCGTAGTAGTATCTTCATGAAGTATAGAACATCCAATAGGATTTGCCTCTCCTCTATCTCCCCTACCTTCACCTCTTCTTCCATCTATTCCTCTACCTCTACCTCCACCTCCAATCCTAGGTCCACCTCCTCCAATTCTTAAATGTTCATCATTTTTTCGTACTTCTCCTTCCCCTTCCCCAGCCATTAGAGATTCTTCAAAACTAATATAAGACTTAAAGATTGAAATTTTTTGTTCTTATTCTAATTCTTTCTGTTCTTCTATCAATGGTATATTAAAGAATATTTCTTCTTCATCTTCCTCACTAGGTATTTCTAGTTCTTGAGCTAAAATTTGTTCTCCGGTAGATGTTAGGAAAATCACTCCTTCTGTTGGGGATGTAGGATATTGTTCTTCCACAACCGTCTTAGTTGAAGAATTTCGTGAATCCTTGGGTTGAATTTATGATCTTAATAACTTAGGAAATCCATTTCTACATACCAATAATGGTATACAATTTTGGGTGGGTGGTGTGTCACTACGAGGTCTTGATGGGGCGAGTGGGGTTGTTGGAATAAAGCTTCTACTTCTAGCTATGAATCTACCCCTATAATCTATTTAGCTAAGCATGTTATTTTTTTTGTTTTTATGGATATTTTTTTGCAAGAGAGAAAGGGTCCTATTTACACTTCCCCGGCAATGACGGAAAATTTTTTATTCAATTCAATGTTCCTAAATTTATATCATAAATTATTGACCAGAGTTGCTAATCTTGTGAAGTGAAAGTGCACTATATATGATACAATCCTTTCTTAATTAGTTTATTGTGATGATTGTATTTGTGAAGGTTGTTTTTAAAGATTTATTTATTTTTTATGTTCTTAATTAAATTGATGAATTGAATTATAACTAAACAAAATTTTAATTTAACCAAGTTTCAAAAACTACAACAACTATTTTTAAAGAAAAGTCCTAACTAATTTATCTATTAGTATCTAAGAATTCTGAGAATCTAATATAAGAAAATCAAACTCTAGAAAAATAAATCTGATATTTGACAGCGCATCGGGGAGATTTCCTGCTCGATTTGGGTCAGATGGATAGGAGGAAATCCATGAGAGGATCACTCTCCACTTACCTTCATACTTTGTCAGTCAGTTAGCACCTTAGAACACATCAAACCATGGTGATGGCTAAATAAATGTGGATCAACTGTCAAATAATATTAATTCTGTAGCTAAATAAAAATTTTAATCTAATAATAAGGAACATTTCAAAATATGAAAAATAGGACATAAAAATACCTTACCAAGTCAAAATTTACAGTTTGACACTTATTTCAGTTAATGGTGATGATAAAAGGAGGAAAGATAAGAAAAAGGAAATGTGAAAAATGAGGCAATCATGCGGCTCTACATTACCTATGAACCATGAAAACTAAATAGCTTAAAAATATCTTTATCTCTTATACAAATCTTATAGCCAATGAATAATTGTCTAAAAAAAATATTAACACAATGCTACAATGATCAATCATAGTGAAAAAATAGTACAAATGAAACTGAAATTATATTAAAGTGAGAAAAATAAATTATATAGGGTTTAGAAATTCTAATATAGAGAGTTCAAGACATAATGAATTTTTTTTCTCAGTCTCCTCGACTCCCTTATCCTCCCCTTATCCTCCTTGCTTAGACAAAAATTTCACTAAGAGAAAAGGGAGGATGTAACTAATAGCCCTTTAGTATTTATATAGTTGTCCATATTCTAGAAGATAAATTCCATTCATTTAATAAAATATTTACATCTATCTGATAATGACACCTTAGAATAACGTTCAAACTAACACAAGTTCTCGTAGCTAAATATCACGATTTGAATAAATTACAAAAAGGAAATTGTTCTTATTGATAAAATAATTCCTTTTTTTTGTTACGATGCTCTTCCATCAATGTTTGTGTGTGTAGTGAATCAATGAATAATAATATTCAAGTAGACATATTATTCTTTGATCCATAACTCATTCTTGTATTCAAATGTATGTTTTTTCAAGTGTTAATACAATTGTCACAAATAGTTTTTGTTTTCTCCTTATTTAAAATTATTATTAAAGCATGAGTGTGGTATCAACAGAGGTTGATCAACTCCAACATGACATCTCCATATTCAAAGAATTGGGTTGTGTATTAAAATAAACATCCAAGGAAAGGGGAAATAGTCAATTTTTAAGAAAAACTGAAGTTCAAACTTTAGAACTAGTGGGCTATGCAACTTTTTACTTCAAATGTCATAGAAGTATTGTTAGTTCATTGAATTAAGGAAATAAGTCCAGGTTTTTTTTTTTTCATTTGGGAAATTCTTACATCTTGTGGTTGAAGGATGTAGTATGTTGCTTCAATAAAAGTAAAGCAACATATAAATTCTATCCATATAGTCTTGGGATCATAGAATGTCAAATGATTGTTGTTTCATATAGAAATATGAATCTACTCTATTGCATTGAACAACAGTTATATGTTTTTATTTATGTAGATTGGTTTAGCAAAGATTAATTTTCTAGCTTGAGTGGTGGAATCAAAGCCTATTTTTTTTCTAAAATGGTGTGAATTTAAAAATTTTGCGGCATGTTATCCCCACAGAAAAGGATGCCATGTGAGCCTCTTTAGACCTCGAGCTAGAAGTGTAATCGCAAATTCGACAAATATGAAAATAAGGTGTCTGTTTTGAAAATATGATTTCACCCATTTGGATGTATTAAGGCTTTAATATGTTATGAAAAGTTGGGACTTTGATTATGTTTTTAAGATCAATAATTCTCTTCAATTGGTAGTGAAATAAGAATGAATTCTCTATAAGACTTGAGAAAACGATTTTCCTCTAACTTGGCTCCTAACATTGTTCATTGAATAAAAACCACCAGAATAAATAGGATGAACTCACTTATCACAAGATATACTAGAAACAAGATACGATGTATAAGAGAAGAGGTTGCGGGGCCTTAAACGAGTTAAATGCATGGCACATAAATGACCATCCAAATTGATCAATTCTAGCTTATGTGTAATGTGATAACTACATGAATAATCAATTGTTTACTACCCTAAATTTATTCATTGCTAATGTTATTACAACTTTGATTCCTTAAGTCACTCCTTCTTGACCGTAAGTGCAACACTAACATTAATTACCATGTAGAGGTCATGCACGATAAATATTTTAATGAGAATTGGGTTATCCCAATTTTACCTCATATTAGGGATAAATTTAATATATCAAATGTAATATATTTCCAAACATCACAATATAAGTGATATTAATTTTTCAATCAGAATATTATAAAAAATAGTATTTGTGTGATGACATGATACCTTATCTCACCCATAATTTTCAAATTCTTCATGGAAACCTTCAAGAAAATATCGTAGACCGCTACTCCCCTAAAATAAACAAGATTGAAGCCATATGTTGATGGATCTAATGTAAAGCTCCCCATGGGATTGATGAGATGAAAAATATTTTTCGTAACCTCAAGAAATAGCTGAGGGCATCATGTATACCACATTTAAAATAAAATAGGAGAACCCCATTCTTGGATGTGTTAATCACTAGGAAATATGATTATAATATTTGGTGACGGGTCTTTAGGGAGAAACTTCATATTGAAAGTTATTTTCATGCAAAATATCATCATCATCCTTCCCTAAATATTGGGGTACTAAACATCCTCACTTGAATTTCATGCTAATCTCATATGATGTGAATCTTGAGAAATAAAAATACCAAATATCTATAGTCTTTCGTAGGTATTCATGTTCATCCATTTTTTTGTATCGCCCAACAAAGGTATTATCCATATTTATTCTCCATTAATCCTTTAATATATGAACCCCTTCACATTTTCTTGATAATTCCATATTTAAATTTTGGAACTTCATGTACAAACTCGTAGCTTTGATCAAACCCTTCACACCCTACATAATTTATGAGCCATATTATTTCATTTTATTATCTTTGCACTAATATCTACAACTAGTTTATTTTCTATTCATATGCATAAGAGATCCCATGCTATCTCCTTTCAAGAAAAATTTATCTACACACTTGAATATGACATTTTTCATACCTTTGAACTATCACATGTATACATATATGTATGCTTTGCACCATAGTATCACTTATTTGTATAAATAATGATTTATTCCTTTATAAGCCATAGTGAAACCCATGAAATTATCCCTATTGATTCATTCAAGGGAAATTCAAGGCACAATTAAGTAATCCCAATCTTTAAGGAAACAAGTGGAAATATGGTGTTATGTGAATAAAATCCTTCATATTTATCTAGAGGAAATTCCTTTGTCAATTAATAGCCAATCATGATTTTGACATGTCTGTATGAACATGATACTTGAAAAAGGGATGTTTTAGTAAATTCCCTTAATGAAGTGAGTATTTTTAAAACCAAGAGATCGATAATGGAATAATTAAATTGTCACATATATCAATGTACACTATAGGAATAAAGGACTGTGGTGAGTAAAATTAAGAAAGAGGCAAATTGTGGAAATATTGGTAACTATATTTGCCACCAATATAGAAAATTCCATTGTTGGATGGTATACCAATGGTATTTGAATTTCAAACCTGAGTAAAATTTGAAGAATAAAATATGGGAGACAATTTTAGTGAATACTAGGTGCATTCTTGAAGTTATTGATTCCAAAGAGTGTTATTCCTATTGTGGTCATCATTTTCAATCCAATACCAAAACAATTTTGGTTATCCTCTATGTAAAGAATCAAGTAGTATCGACTCCCAAGGTATTCAAAAATATGATGAGAGATCATGACCTGAATAAGAAAGTCAAGCTGTCTAAGGAAAATTCATTCTTTATCTATCGAGGTGGGGTTGTAAATTTTCTCAAGGGATTCTTGGCTTAATTGGCACACTTTCCAACAAATATTTCATCCATTGATAACTTAGTATTAGCATAGCTTTATCAGTACTTCCTTAGTTTCTTCCATAAATAATGGTATGAGATCAATGTCCCTTAAACCGAGGCAAGTCCTTTAAATTCTATACATCTCATTAAAATATGTGTGTGTGTGTGTTTGAATACATATAAGTGATTTCCACTGAAATTCCAAACCAAATTGGTAAATTATTTAAAGGGAAAAATATTTTTCACAAAGGATTATATGAAATTAGTAATACCCTATAATATTTTAGTTACTAGCATTCCTTCGAGGAATAATTTGAATTAGGAGGTTGAACTAGTTTAGCTCTAGTACCCTATTCTTTAGAGACATAGGGAACCTTTTCATTTCTTCCTCCTTTAAGATAATTTTGTTAGTAAATTCAAACAAATATTGACAACTATTTAATCGAAGAGAGAGCTAAAGAATTCAAAAAAATCTTCAAAGTAAAATGGGTTTTCTTAGAAGAATATGTTGATGGATATATATGGCTATATTGATGTTGAGGGTACCTTTCTTAGTCAATTCATTCTAATAGGAAAATGAAAGAGAAAATTATCTCACTCTCCTTCAAGATAATAAACATTGTTGTAAAAAATTCCTCACATTTATTCAAGACATTTAAGAAACTTAAGAAATTTAATTTGAGAGAAAATGAAACTATCCTTGAATTTTACTCAAAAATATTGTTCTTTCAACACTTTTTATATAAAAATGGTGGGAACTTATTTACTAATATTTTAGAGAAAATGGGAGGTAATAAAATAGAATAACCAAAATATAAGAATAAAAGAGAAAATGTATAAAATAATGACCAAATTACAAAATCCATTACCAATTAATATTTTCAAAATAATAATATACAAAATGGTGACCAAATTACAAAATTTAGTACACATTAATATTATCAAAGCAACAATACAGAAAGATGGAGGAGGACTTCCACTCATGTAAAATATTATTTAACACTACTCTCATATAAGAGTTCCTCGTCTACACGTAAAAAATAGGAGACAAGTGTACTTAGAGGTGAAAGTGATTATTGTTATTATGGAAGATATGATGGTGAAGGACCACCTTCAGTTATAGATTTGGAAAAAGTCTCATACTATTTCATCTTAAAAAATGATATATGCTCTAGCATGAAAGGATTGCAACAATTAGAAAGCCCCATGGATAAGGAGGTGAGAGCGCCACAGAGGTGGCACCATGATTAGTCCAAAGTCAACGCAGGGCGGAGGAGTTTTCCATCAAAGATGTTCAACTTTCACTTTTCGATGCCCCACACACAGCCCCACACACAGACAGATTCCCTTTATTGTATTCAACATCTTTCGTTACACCAGCTTTACATCCTCGCTTATACGATTTATATACTAAGTTGATTCACTTTTAATAATAGAGCTAGTGAGTTACCCCATACTTTCGTCGAGGAATTTGTGTAATTGAAATAAATTACATAAAATCCAGTCTTAATTTTAAAGGTATTGTTTCCATGAAATCAAATGATAGAATATGATACTTTATTGTTACTATTATTTGATTGACTAATATCAACTTACATATAATAACTAATAATAATAATAATAAAATTTTATAGTTATAATAATATTATAATAATAATAATAATATAATTTTATAATAATAATAATAATAATAATAATAATAATTGCGCTGTAAAGCGTACTTATTTGAAAAAAACTTTCCTAAATTGCTACATGTACCATTGTGAGCCTTTGATTTTAATGTTAGACAATTCAAATCATCTATGCCTTACGATTAAAAACTGTTACATTTTTAATTAGTTAGGGTTTCTGCTCTCATACATTGAGCTCATTTTCTTCTCCGGTTGCTGTGAGCTCGTTATCTTCTCTAGTGGCTGCGACTCACTTTCTGCAAATTGGGCACACTCTGGTCTACTGCAATTTTCCGTTGCAGCGTTCATAGAAAAATTTATTTTCCCCTGTTTTTGGGTTGGGCCTTCTTATTTATGCCCTGTTTCTTTTGATTTTTTTTCCCTATTTGTGGGTCGTGATTTGTTATTGATAAGAATGGTGGTTTATATGATTATGTTTCAGAATTAATCCCATCTCTTCCTATGCATGCAACAATTTAGTGATTGTTTCATGCTCCTCTGCTTCTCTTCCTATAATAAGAGAAAGAAATCTGTAGCGAGCACAGGGTTTGAGAAGGAAAAATCTATAGCGAGCACAGGGTTTGAGAAGACAAAAGCAGGAACTTCAGCTGGCGTGCATTGGATAAAGTCTCAGTAAAGCAAAAGGAGGAATCATATCTCACAACACGACCAGATCTCCGGCTTCAATACCTCACAACACGAACAAATCTCCGATTTCTATCAAATTTGTCTCTGTTATGGAATTTCGTGGTTTTTGCGATGCCTTAGTTACTAATACTCTACAGAGAGTTTTCGAAATTAGTTTTTTCTTATTTACTTGTTCCATAGTCTAAATTTTGTTGCTGTCATTTTCCTTCGGAAGCCATTTTTTCTTTCTAGAGGCCACAGCTCTGATATAGAGGATGTTACACTATAGGTTGTCTTGAATAAATACCCCATGCCCTTTCACTTCCTGATGGTGGAAATACATTAGATATGATCTAGATACTTCCCAGACAATACTTCTGAGGCATTTTCCAATTCACCCAAAAACAAGTCTTGATGTCCATTATCCATATTCCTTGTGCTTCAGGTGTTGTGCAGGGATGGGCAGCCATTGTAATGGGTGTGTTGTCTGGAAGCATTCCATGGTACACCATGATGGTTCTACATAAGAAATTGAGGCTATTACAGATGGTTGATGACACACTCAGTGTATTCCATACTCATACTATTGCGGGAGTATTGGGTGGAGCACTTACTGGCCTTTTAGCGGAGCCTAATCTGTGTAACCTCTACCTATCAATCCAAGGTACAAAGGGAGCCTTCTACAGAGGAATTGGCGGGGGTGCAATTCGTTAAGCAGCTAGCGGGAGAAGGTTTTATAATAGGGTGGAATGTTGTAGTAACAACCATAATCTTGCTTGTGATACGCTTTTTGATCCCCTTAAGGAGGTCAAATGAGCAACTTCTAATTGGAGATGATGCAGTCCATGGCGAGGAAGCTTATGCTCTATGGGGAGATGGTGAGAAATATGATATCTCCAAGCATGGATGGTCTGATGATACAACAAGTCACAGAGATGGCATAGGGCAAGGAGCCAGAGCAATAATTGAATAGGGAAGCCTGCCAGAGGAGCAACAATTGAATTATGAGGAAGTTTGGTGTCCTGCAGAGCCTAGACTCAATTGTTTGTTGATTTCTATATTTTTGTAGAGAGATTGTTACTGTATTTCTGTATTGTCTGTTCTATTTCAATTTGTTGTATTTTCTTATCCGTATCTCCTTTAAGCAACTTTTAATAATTCATACCTTGCGAAAATAAAATCAAATCTCTCAAGGGTTCACAATATAATATGTAGAAAGGGGTTTATGGCAGTATTAAGGAATCTAATGAGCAATTATAGAATATCAATTTTTGGCTATGTTCTCTGTGAACAGACTTGGACCTAATTTGAACTATGAGTAATCTTAACTAATTATCCATATTCCTTGTGTTTCAGGTGTTGTGCAAGGATGGGCAGCCATTGTAATGGGTGTGTTGTCTAGAAGCATCCCATGGTTCACTATGATGGTTTTGCATAAGAAATTGAAGCTATTACAGATGGTTGATGACACACTTGGCGTATTCCATACTAATGTTGTTGCAGGAGTATTTGGTGGAGCATTTATTGGCCTTTTGGCGGAGCCTACTTTGTCTAACCTCTACTATTCACAGTCAGGTGTAAGGGGATCCTTCTATGGAGGAAGTGGCGGGATGCAATTCGTTAAGTAGCTAGCGGGAGTAGGTTTTATAATAGGGTAGAATGTTGTAGTAACAACCATAATCTTGCTTGTGATACACTTGTTGATCCCCTTAAGGATGTCAGATGAGCAACTTCAGATTGGAGATGATGCAGTCCATGGTGAGGAAGCTTATGCTCTGTGGGGATATGGTGAGAAATATGATATCTCCAAGCATGGATGGCTTGATGATCCAACCAGTCACAGAAGTTGCCCAGGGAACAGTGCCAGAGGAGCAACAATGGAGTTATGAGAAATTTTGGTGTCTTCTTGAGACCAGTATATTGTTTTTTTGATTGCTGTGTTTTTTTGTAGAGTTGTTATTACACTTGTATTGTTTTCTCTACTTTAACTTCTGGTATTGTGTGGTTTGGTCTATTGGAATTTGAATTGGTTGTAGTGTGTGATGTATTTTATATTTTTCTTGGATCATTCTTACAAATTGAAGTATTCTTACAAATTCCTTAGTTTTAAGTATATTTTATCCTCTTGAATATGACAATAGGGGATGTAGAAGTATCTCGAGCTCTTTTTGATGTGCAAGTAGCATTGATGATATCTCGTGGAGAAGAAACTAATAATATGAAGTTTGGGTGGAAGTTGAGGTGGTTTCTAGCAGTGATCAATTTAGAAAAGCAATTACTGCTCCTGCTAATAGTTCACTGCATTATTTATTTTATTAGTTTTAATTTGATTATGACAATGTAGCAGAGCATAGAAGATGCATCATTTAATTTATAAGATTGCTTGGTCCATTAATCAGGTCTGGCAGTAGTACACTTCAGTACAAGATACAGTGAGAGATGCAAGCAAGTATCTCCATTTGTTATTCAGCTTTGTGAAAGACATCCATCTGTCAATTTTCTCAAGATATCATAGTTCAATATCCCTATTAAAGATATGCAATTTTGTTGAACTTATCTTGTTTCTTCCTTGTTGATGACCTAATTTGACTTCATACATTTGATGTGTTCTATGAATGTGAAGGTGGATGTTGAAGAGAATCTATTTTTGGCTAACTCAAAGAGTGTGAGTATTGTGCCCAAATTCAAAATTTACAAAAATGACCTCAAAGTCAAAGAAATTTTTGGGTCAAACCAACAAGTGTTGGAGCACTCAGTGAAACATTATAGCCTTTAGGAAGTTGTCCATAAATTCTTGCATTTAGTTGAACATATTTTCATAAAGAAATAAAGTGGATCATCTCCACAGTTTTTTCCCATTCTTTAGGCTTGTGCTTCTCTCTGAGACAGGCTCTGGTATTCTGTTGTATTTCATCTCTGCCCCTGTAACAGGTCTATTTTTCACTCTTTCCATTTTTATTTTTTTGTACTTAGGGTAATTAGAACATAGAGCATCACAAAATTGTATCAGACCACAGCAAAATGCAATGCAAAACCAAATTCGATGCGTTTGTTCGTATTTAGCAAAATGTGGCACAAAACATTACACTCTGCCCTCAATTCTATCATCATTCGACATCTCTCTCCTAAATTACTACAGGCCTCTTAGTTGGTGAAGGATTGTGTCATATAAGGTAAGGTGGATGATAGTAGAATGTCTTGCCATGTGCCAAATGATGAAACCTATGCAGCTAGGACTGATCCAAGGCCGAATTGGATCTTCTCCCATTCCTTGACCTCAATATTCATGGTGTCTGGAAATAATGAATTCAAGATAAGGAGGAACAATAGACATCTTGAAGCATGGGAAATTAAATTCAGGAACATGTGTTACATTCAAGGATGAAAATTTGAGAATGTGCAATCCATGGATAAATTTTTCGGATTGGGTATAATCTTCTTCAGTATCATTGGTGTATTTGAGTGCTTCCCCTCATCTGGTAGCCTCCAGTTCATTAAAAGGATTCATGGTTGGTTAGAGTTCATTTGGTTGGTCGCCCTTGATCCCTTAAGGGCTTAAATATTTGATACCGAGACCACAAATCTCTACCCCACTCAGGCGCCACAAGGTCATTCAAATTGGTTGACAGGTCAACATCCTCTGTAGTAGCAGAAGCCAATAATAGCTCAGAGAAACATTTTGGAGGGTCTGTTAATTCCTCTCAACCAGTAAATTTGCAGGGTTTTCATAATTCGATAGTGCATGCTTTCCTCACGATGCAAGCACTTATCTTCTCTGTAGACTTCTTGATATCGTTTTCCAATGTTTGCAGCACATCTTCTGGCACCATCAACCCTACCCACACCAAAATTCATTCAAAACTTTGACTTCAACAAACCCAAAAATAGAGCAAAACAGTTCACATTGAAATGCCATTATAATTATTTTACTGTGAATTATATCCATAACAGCTGGCCAGTCAAGAGGGTCTAGCTCATGTGGTAGAGAGGAGTGGCTATTATGCTCTCTATAGGGTTCCAGTCTTACCAAAATTGATATGCTCACGGGTTTTTATATTGAAAACTCAACAAGCTAGAAATCGAACACAACCCTGTATTTGGCTAATGGGATGCTCTACCACTGGGTATTCATAATATATATCATTAATGGTTTGGTTTGAAGTTTTGGATTGGTAATTTCCCTTAATGGTTTGGTTTTTGGATTGAAGTTGTGGATTGATAATTTTCCCTTAATGGTTTGGTTTGAAGTTGTGGATCTGTAATTTCCCCAAAAGTTGTGGATTTGTAATTTCCCCTTGAGCCACTCTTTGTCTTAATCATCCTGACCAGGAATTGAACTCATAACAAAACCCCAACTGACATGTTGTTTTTGTTCAATCTGAAAGTGTAACTAGTTACCTCCAATATTTTCTAGCTAGCAGTTGCTATTAATAGGATTGCAATAAAACTTCTCAAAGAAATTTATGACTCACTGAAAGCGGGAACTTATGAATATATGCCTCCTTAACCAGCCATAGCTAGAAGCCAAAGTCATAAATAAACACAATAAGATTGAGAATATTTATTGGCCAGTCGGTGCCAATAAGGTCATGGTTTCCAATATTTTTTCCTCTATACTACTATTTCCTATATTACTACTTTACAACGTTTCCTTTGCAACATATGGTGCAATTGCTCGTATAATTTTTATATTGGTATCAATTTGGTTTACATTATCTTGTAGTTTCGTAGATAGGAAACTTACTTTATATAGCAATTTAATTTTTAAAGTTTAATAATATATAGATATATTTTTATGCATTTTGTTTACATTTTACATGCTTTTTTTAGGCATATAAGAATTTTGTTTTGGAATAAGTTTCGCGTAAATTTTATTTAATTACCACTAATTATTTGGTGGATCAGAGGGATTTAACATCCATAGAATATTCTTGGTAGTATTCATAGATTAAAGATTAATATTTATCTCTTAATGATTTATGTCTTTTTTTGAATTAAATTAAATTGGTTAATTTTAAAAAATGTCATATGAAAAGAGTTATGAATTTTTTGGCATGTGGTATATGACTCATGGTATTGTAAAAAAAATTATTTACACATTATAAATCTGCATATTAATATTTGAAGTGAATCTGAGTTATTACAAACTTTGTTACATGTTTTCTTAAATATATATATATATATATATATATATATATATATATATATATATATATTAATTCAATTTGGAACAATAACATTTTTACGCCGTAAGGCGTTATTATTTGAAAACAACTTTGCTGATGTGCATCGTGGCATAATGTGAGACCGTTAGATTGGATGTTAGACGATTAAAACATTTTCAACCCTAGATGAAAACCGGAGACAGTTGCGACCGGTTCTTGAATTTTCCTGTATTTCTACTGTCTATCCCTATCTTCGGCTCCAGTCTGCGGCTCCAGTGTGTGGCTAGGGCTGCTTCTATTGTCCCCTTTACCGTCCAATTCAGCATTTTGGGCTAATTCTGTTACATTTTCAGCCGCAGTTGCATCTTCATTGCCTCCAGGTGAAGAAAGCTTGTTTCTCATAGTTTTTGGGCCGCAGTTGCATCTTCATTGCCTCCAGGTGAAGAAAGCTTGTTTCTCATAGTTTTTGGGATTACCCTGGGGATTCTCAAGAAAACGTTTAATTGAAAAGTAGTGCAGGGGCACCCCATGGGCTTCTCTTGTGAGGGCAAGATCAGCCATTATCCGTCCTACCAAAGGACCCATCTTGAACCCATGACCAGAGAATCCAGCAGCAATTAAAATAGGCGAGTTGGCTGTTGTCGACAGCTCAGTCTTCGTCAATGGCAAGAAATCGAGGATGAAATCCTCATCAGGGGTCATTGAGTACATGCAAGCCTCGGCAACAACAGGGCTCTCTGACAAAATGTTTCCTCTGAAACTTTCAGCTAAGAAAGGGCTTGCCTTCTGCTTCAATGCATCTAGATCAGGCAAGAAGGCCCTCTTGTCTGGGTCACATGGGTTGCCTCCACCAATTGAGACCTTGAGCAATCCAGGGTATTCTGAAGAGGGTGTCCCATAGATGGTAGGATCAACGTGAAAGGCAAAAGTGGAGAATCCATTCTCAGGCAGAAAGTTCTGTAAAAACCCTCTTGAATTTTCCAATATGCAATAGTGGTATGAAGAGGCTGAATGGGTAATTCAATCCCTGAGATCTCATTAGCAAGTTTTTTAGCCCAAGCCCCTGCAGAAATCATGCATTTTCTTGCAAGTACAGAGCCCCTCGAGGTACACACTAGAACCCCATCTGACCCATTCTCAATTTCCATCCATTACTGATTTCTGTGACTTTGGCATTGTCCCTGAGTATAGCTTCGTGCTTCAGAGCCAAAGACTGGAACGCTGCAACTGCCTTGGACGCTCGCAGGGTGCCCCCTTTGTTTGTAACTACTCCAATCCAATCACTGGGCAGCTTGATTACCTTGAATTTCTCTGAAACTTGTTCTGAATTGAGAACTTCAATGGGGACGCCTCGTTTTCTGCATACTTGTATTATGGTCTGGAGCTTCTTGTTCTGGATGGAACCCATGTCAAGATGCTTGGTCTTGATGTGCACTCTGTACCCAATTTCTTGTTGGGCTTCTTCCCATAGACTGAAGGCCTCGTCCGTCATTGCAGAATAGTATTCTTGGGGGTAAGTCTGTCTGAAGGTCCTGGATTCCCCATGAGAAGATCCTCGGTGGTGCAGCAAATCATATTGATCCAAGAGCAGAACCGATTTGGCTCTCTTTGCGATTTGGTAGGCAGTGCAGCTACCCATTATGCCGGCGCCTACCACTACCACTTCATACTCGCCTGAGATCTCACCCATCTTGGCTGCTTCTTCTGCAGATGTTTATGATTTTGTTTTGGGTACTTTCGAGTGCAGGAACAACCCCTCCGCCAGATCGAGAAGGGGCTAATTGTTTCCAAACCCGCTGCAGTAGCAAAGGGTAAATAGGTGACTTGAAAACCTACAATACTTTTAAGTTCTGGACTAGATTATATTTCTAAGAGCTATGCATGCAACATGGCAGGTCCTGCAATGGCAGCACCTAATCAGAAGCCAGTCCTAGCCAACAAAAACAATAGAAAGGTCCTAGAAGACATTGGCAATGTGGTGGGAGTTTTGAACGCCAAATGCAATATCAACAAAGATGGTGTCATGGAGTATGTTGTTTTATGCTATATATTTTTGTTTTTGTTCTAGTCGGTGGCCTGCCTCAAATGCCCAGTTATAAATTTGTGGACTGACTACTGTTTCAGGAGAGCTCGAGTAAACTTGGCTGTCAATGCCAACAAGGAAGCCAGTTCCAGCACTCAGGTAAGTTGTAACAGAACATACAATGCGGCAGCCTGGAATACTTTCTTAGAAGAGCCTTTGAACAGGTTCTAGGGTTTTTTAAAGGGCAACATCCAGGAGAACTAAACTAGCAACAAGGAAAAACCTCTGTGGTGATCCACCTGTTTTGTCAATCTTCCTGCCCCATATTCTAATTCTCTGGCATGTTTGGTTTGTTGCTCTTCTTTTCGTTTTAGGGATCTCATTCTGTTCTCTATTTTCTGGGAGCCCAAACAGGGGATCTCATACTTTTTATTTATTTTTTCCTTTTACTTCCAGCAATCTATAGCAGAGGGTATTGGGTTGAGAGCAGAAACAAAAGTAGAGGCAGTTGTCTGGGGAAACAAACATAGGCGTACTATCAAAAGGAGGGCTGAATATGCCGCCAATACACAGAAGGATATTGTCATTTCTGCACATGATAGCATAGAGACAAGTGCACAAGATGGGGCACTACAAACACCTAACCAACTGAAAGCAAGGAAACCCAAAGCACAATCACTGACTTCATCGCTAACTGCTAGGAGCAAGGCTTGTCTTGTTACTTTAGTTATATTAATTCTATGATACTTTTCTTGTCTAGCAATGGTTCAAATGGAAATATACATAGGCCAACCGTACCCACATCATGCCCTATAAAACATTCACAGGTTTTATACGGCTTAGTATAGCTTTGGTGTAAGGTACGTCTCGATAGAGAATATGGCTTTCTTCTTGGTTGAGTTGTGTTTGCTACATTACATGATGATTAATTACAGTCCATCAATGCTTGTTGCTGCTGCTGTATACACTGCTCAATGCACTTTGAGGAAGGATCCTTGTTGGAGTAGAACACTTACCCTTCACACAGGCTACTCTGAAGCAGACCTTAAGTAAGTCTTCTAGTTTTGAAGGATTCGTGCTTGTAATGAGTTTTTCCTAACTATGTCCTACTACTAGGCATCTTAAATTTCTTCATCAATTGCAGGCACGCATTGTGTAGATTATAATACTAAAACATAGTTGATAAGCTATAGCCAACTACTGTGTATTTATGAACTATATGTTGGCACTAGTCTGTGCCCACTTCTAATGTCAAAAAATTCAAAGGGAAAGGAGGGGTGTTGGGGTGTATGAATTCAGTAACTCTGTATATTGTGATGTAATAACATTCTTTTACTTGTTCCAGGGAATGTGCACACTTCATGGTTGACTTCCACAGGAATGCAGGAGGACACAAGCTGAGAGTTGTTCACAGGAAGTATTCAATACCATTTTTTGGTTGTGTTTCTCTTTTAGCCCCTGCCAACTTACCTGGTGATGACAGTTGCAGCTCTGGTAACTAATCCTTGTTGGAGTAGAACACTTACCCTTCACACAGGCTACTCTGAAACAGACCTCAAGTAAGTCTTCTAGTTCTGAAGGAGTCATGCTTGTAATGAGTTTATTCTAAGTATATCCTACTACTAGGCATCTTAGATTTCTTCATCAATTGTAGGCACGCATTGTGTAAATTATAATACCAAAACATAGTTGACTAGCTAGCCAACTACTGTGTATTTATGAACTATATGTTGGCACTAGTCTGTCTGAGTTCTATTTAATTGAACTGAAATTTAGAGCCCACGTCTAATGTCAATTTTTAAGTCAAAGGCAAAGGAGGGGAGTTGGGGTGTATGAATTTAATAACTCTGTATATTGTGATGTTATAAAATTCTTTTACTTGTTCCAGGGAATGTGCACATTTCATGATTGACTTCCACAGGAATGCAGGAAGAAATAAGCTGAGAGTTGTTCACAGGAAGTTTTCAATACCATATTTTGGTTATGTTTCTCTTTTAGCCCCTACCAACTTACCTGGTGATGACAGTTGCAGCTCTGGCAACTGATGAATAATGCACACCGTGTTTACTTTTGGAAGCCTACAACTTGAGGTGTTGTAAACAGAAAGTTTTCGGTTTTGTTCATGTAATGTAAATAACCTTTGGCAAGGTATATCTAAATTTCTAGTTGAGTATATCTAGTAGACTGTTAAACATCTGCCAACTTCTGAATTTCCTGGCAATAAGCTGGGATTGTTTATCAGGGTATACTGGGATTTTCTCCATAGGAGAGAACATATAAAAAAAATTGTAATCAGTATCTCTCCACATTATTTTTTTTTTTCAACAACAATAAACCCGACTAACTTTCATTAAAAAATTAGTTACATTTTATTTTCTCATGAGATATCTGCATACAAACTTGTTTCATCTTGTACTCTATTTATGGATAACTAAAACAAAACTTTAATGATCCTCATTTATAAAAATCATCGAATAAAATCATGTGAATCTCTAAAGAGAGAGTTACTTATGTTTTGTCTTAGAATTAAAAATGGTTCACAAGCATTTGGGTGAGGGGAAACAATAGCCTTTTGATATGCAACAAAATATTCAGAACTATAGTACTGTGAGCACATTAATGGAGACACAGTGTCATTATATGAGAAGAGGGAAAAACTTACAGTCTCAATACACAGGAGTATGTTTAACTTCCAGTGGATTGCAAGGTTTGGCCTAAGGTCAGGAGTGCGAAAGAGAAGCATATTCTAGCTTGACTCTAGACAATCAAACTTAGGCCATGGTTTCTTGTCAAACACTTCACTCAAGAGACTCGATTCTAGTGCTATTTCAAATGCTTTAATGGTTGTTCAGATTGATGGTGAATATTCAATTAAATCACATAACATATCACATCTTTTTTCATCAATGATACTCTTCTCTATGCTACCACCTTACGGCGTTTCCTTTGCAACATGTGGTGCAATTGCTAGTTTCTATAATTAATTTAAATTATGATAGAAACTTGGACATTATTAATCTCTATACTTCTTTGGGATATCCTATCAAACCATTAATTTACACATGAAGGAAGAGCAATAGTAGACCATAATTAGGCTCTGCTAAGAGTAGTGCCAATCTCATTGGGGTTGGGCTTATTAACTTCATTTCGGATGTTGTTGAGACTTTAGGAAGAAGACGAACTTCTTAAATGTTAATAAAAATGTGTTTAGTTTTATTGGCTGGTCAATTACGGATAATTTATAAACGGGATGATATTTAAACACTTCTTTTTTTGTTTGGTTGAAATGAAGCCGAAATAAAATTGTTTATTCTGACTATATTTTTGTTATCAATCATGGCATATAAAATTTTGATGAAATTACACTGTTGATCACCTTTTTATTATATTGATTATTATAATGAAAATGGAGAGTTACTATGAGTAATAAGAATAATAATTTAAATTAAGAAATGACGTGCTTTTATACTTATTATAAACCATATTTAATTTCTAAAAAATCATTTTTATATAAGTTGTGATAGCATTGTTAAAATGCATTTTTCTGTTTTCTTTTTCTATTTTTGACTTCATACCATGATTTTTATAATATTTTTCTATATTAATGTTTCCTCTGTTAAATAATTCTAAATATTCATACACTAAAAATCAATATTTTTGTGTTTTCCAATAAACAAGACATAAAATATCTTAAAATATCTATGTAAATAGAGAAACTTTCCATCCAAGACTCATGCCACAAGAATTCTTCATATCTCTTGAATTTTGTTAAAATTTCTAATAAATTGATTATATATAATAATTCTGAATTTCTACATTTTTATTAAAAAAAATGTAAATATAAAAAACATTTATCCACACATAAGGACACATAAATATCATAAAAATTTTAATATTTACAAAATTCAATATCAAACATTTATTCAACAATTTTAAATTCAATATTTTTCACATAACACTAACATAAATGATCTTATATAAATCTAACCCTAAACTCATATTCTAGTTAATCTATTATAATAATACAAATGATGTCCAACTAACCTAAATTTCTTTATAAGTTATATCTTCTCAACCCATATCAATATTTTTTCCAACTCTCTGCCTATGAATTAAAAAAATAGTTACCTCCATACTTCACGTATTACTTATTAAAAAATAAAACCCTTTATTCATGGATTTCATAATACGACTCATATTTTCTATATGGGAAAATTTACAATTACGATTAAAGCCCTTTATTCATGGATTTCATAATAAGATTAATATTTGTTATATGTGCAATTTGGTAAAATAACAAATATAATCTTAACAAAATATAAATAATTTTAAAATACTAACTTTAATGCGTAATGCGCATAAGCGGAATCGATTCCCTTACCACGAGAAGCTGGTGAGAAGCTGTCTCGGTCCAATTAAATGTGAGGAACCGAGAGAGGAGTATAAATTATATGTCTTGACATAGGCGCACTACGCGGCGAATCAAACAGATAACTTCTGCAGGCTCATTTCATTTCTTTCCAGGAGCTTGCATTTCAGAATTCGAATAAAAACGTGGGAGCACTGCACGGCGAATCGAATATATAGCTTTCGCACACCCATTTCATCTCTTTTCAGGAGCTTCCTTTTTGAATTCGAATAAAGCGTGGGAGCACTATGCGGCGAAGCGAAGATATAATTTTTGCAGTCCCACCTCATTTCTTTTCAAGGGATTAGATTGGTTGATTCCATCCAATGGGAAGATAATGGTTAAATGTTTGACCTCTAATAATAACTCTTTTTAGAACATTACATTAAATTCTATTATAATTTCTATTAGTTATAATAGAGTATATATTAAAAATAATATTAAAATAATTCAATTTTATATAAATCCCTGAAATTATCCTTATTGATTCATTCCAAGGAAATTCAAGGCACAATTATGTAATCCCCAATCTTCAAGGAAACAAGTGGCAATATGTTGTTATGCGAATCAAATCCTTCATATTTCTCTAGGAGAAATTCCTTTGTCAATTAACACCCAATCATGGTTCTAACATGTTCGTATGAACATGATATTTGAAATAAGGATGTCTAAGTAAATTCCATTAATGAAGTGAGTCTTTTGAAAACTAAGAGATCGATAATGGAAAAGTTAAATTGTCACATATATCAATGTGCATTATAGGAGTAAAGGATTGTGATGAGTAAAAAGTAAGAAAGAAGTTAATTATGAAAATATTTTTAACTATATTTTTCATCGATATGGTAAATTTTATTAGTGGATGGTATAGAGATGATATTTGTATTTCAAACGTGAGTAAAATTTGAAGAATAAAATATGGGAGACTATCCTAGTGAATACTAGGTGTATTCTTGAAGTTATTGATTTTAAAGAGTGTTATTCTTGTTGTGTTCATCATTTTTGAATCCAATACCAAAACTATTTGGGTTAACTTCTAGGTAAAGATTCAAGTAGTATCGACTCTCAAGGTATTCAAAAATATGATGAGACCTCATGACCTGAATAAGAAACTCAAGCTTCCTAAGGAAAATTCATTCTTTAACTATTGAGGTGGGGTTGTAAATTTTCTCAAGGGATTCATGGGTTAATTGGAATACTTTCCAACAAATATTTCATCCATTGATAACTTAGTATTAGCATATCCTTACCAATACATCCTTAGATGTTTCCATAAATAATGGTATGAGATCGATGTCCCTTATATCAAGGCCAATCCTTGAAATTCTATACATCTCATTAAAATATGTGTGTGTATGTGTTGACTACATAGAGGTGATTTCTAGTGAAATTCCAAACCAAATTGGTGAATTATTTAAAGGGACAAATATTTTTCACAAAGGATTATATGAAATTACTATTACCCTATAGTAACTTATTCAGTAGTATTCCTTTGAGGAATAATTTGAATTAGGAGGTTGAACTAATTTAAATTTGTTACCCTATTCTTTAGTGACATAAGGAAACTTTTTATTTCTTCCTTCTCTAAGATAATTTTATTAGGAAATTCAAACATATAAGATATTCAACAAAAAACACAGCTCAAGAAGTCAAAAAAATATTCAAAGGTTTTCTCAGAAAAAGATATTCATGTCGAATTCTTAGTTAAACTGAGAGGGGGGGGGGGTGAATTAGTTTAACACATATATGAGCTTTTTATATTTTTCATCAGCTAATTTACAACTTACTTTTATAATCAACCTGAGTGCATGAACAGTCTTAATATGATGTGGCAAGCATTAAATTAATGTCACTTCAAACTTATTATGAGAGCAGCAAACATTAAGCAAATTTGGTAAATCATTTCAGTACATAGACAACACAGATAGAGACAACAGATTTAAGTGGAAACCCATAAAGGGAGAAAACCACATCTTATTATTTTTGTGATGAAAAGGCAAGCTCCAACTCCCTCTCACCACTGTTTTTCCATAGGGACCAACCTACAGGAAGCACCAAGCTCAATTCTGCAAGCTACAACTTGCAAGGAAGCTCCAACTCCCTCCAATTTTCTGCAAGCACAAACCTATAGGAGGCTCCAACCTCAGTCAGCTACAACTAACAACTATCAAGATTCAACTTGATACGAAAGCTCCAACTTCCTCAATTTATCAACCAGAATGTTTGCTGATTTACCTCAGATATCAGCTCTGATCTGTAGCATCTCTTTCTGCTCCTCTTTTCTTTATCTTCTCTGCTTCAATCTTCTATACTCTGCATTCTCTATATTTACTCTCTCTCACTCTTGCAACTTTCTTATTTTCTTCAACTTTCTTCAATTCTGCTGCACATTCTCTTCTTCTCTCACTCTGTTTTCGTAACATTATCCCCTTGGATATTATCCTATTTTATAAAACTAGCTTGATGGATGTTTGTATTCTACTGCGAATTCGAAATGGATAGACATACTTCTTGGTCTTCTGCCTTCTCATTTCTTTTCCAGCTCACTCAGAAAAATGTAACTGTAGGTGCTTATTTTAATATTACAGTGGGATTTTGTTTTCTTTCAGAGACTTTCCAATGCATCACAAACAATAAAAAATTAAATTACAATATTTACATTCACATATAATGAAAACTACAACTCACTCATTCAGCCTCTTGGCTCGCTGTGCATTTGTATTTTCTTTGACTGTGTCTTTGTTCCTTTCGGCTCTCTTTGTTTCCTTGTTCACTGTCGCTGGGTAACGGCTTTATGCCATACATATGTAATTGTGATTGTGTGTCTGCTGTATATATATAATTGCTAATCTGGAAATCTAATTAGAGTCTGGCGCATATAAAAATGTCTCTCCGTTTGCTTTTCCCTACGCTTCCAATTTGAATAAGCGTATGCATTAGCTTATCTTTTGACATCTTTGATTTAAAATCAATTGCCAGTTCACACTCTTCTTATACGAAAACTTTACATGTTTCAAATATATGGTTAAACCATAGTCCAACCCACTTCATAAGCCATCAAACGAATATTTCAACTTTGGATTACAGCTCAATATATCATAAGCCCAAAGCTTATCCTTTACATATAACAATAATATGCTCAGCAAATAGTTTCATTTATAAAAGGTTCAACTTGCGCTTAAAACTTGAAGTATAACTCATTTTTCCACATATGGTAACCTATGTCGAGACTTTAATTTACACCAAATATCATATCTGACCCTCAACACATTAAGTTTATCTATCAATTTCGACTTTGATTTAATCAACTCTTTATCAATCTCGACTTTGGTTAAAATGCAGACTTAGAATATATATATAAGAAGTTGGGCCCCACTTGCCGAACTCTTTCTATTCCCCGATACGATGAGCCTCCTCCAATGAATTTTGATTGCTATTACATCCTTTGTAATTTTCCCGATGCGATTGATCGCAATTGCAAGCTTTATTAACCTATTCTGCTATGTCGGCTTGTTCCGATTGCAATTACTCCGATCCTGCTTCGATTGCGATTAATTTGATGTGATGTGATTACTCCGATTGCGATTAATCACAATCACAACTTTTAGTTGCAAGTCCCGCTACCCTGCTTTCACTCCGATGCGATTGAGCACTGTTCATTTAAATGTGCCGATGCGATTGGACCAGAACTTAAACATATAAAATCATAATTTATAGAACCATCAGGTCCGGGCTTCAATCGCAATCGCAACTTCCATTGAGATGTTCCGATGTTCCACCTTAATTCCGATGCAATTGGCTACTGTTGATTTAAATGTGTCGATGCGATTAGACCGGAACTCAAATCTATAAAATCATAACTTATAGACCCATCGGGTCTGGAACTTCAATTGCAATTGCAACCTGTTGTTAACCTGTTATGGTGCCCTTATATTCTCTAATGCGATTCATAAGGGTCCCACCTTATATGAATTTGTTTGTTTTAAAAATAAAACAATGGGACCTTTAGCCATTTTAATCTTGTGCAGAACCTTATATATATCCTCTGGTTGGGGTAATGATTCTCAGAATAAGTTTTATATATATATCCTCCGGCTTGGGTCATGATTCTCGGAATTTTATATATATATCCTCTGGCTTGGGTAATGATTCTCGGAATAAGATTTATATATATACTTTGCCGCCTGGGTTAATATTCCCGGAATATTATGTATCCTTCTGCCTGGGTTATGATTCCTGAAATTGTGTTTATGTATCCTCCGCCTGGGTTACAGTTCCCAAAATTGATGTTTAGAGTATCTACCAGCTGGGGTAGTGATTCTCGGAATAACGGCTCTGCCTCTGCTTCTGCCTTTCTGTGCTAACGGCTCTGCCTCTGCCTCTGCCTTTCTGCGATAACGGCTCTGCCTTTGCCTCTACCTTTGCCTTTTTTCTTCTGCCTTCACTGCTTCTGCTCTGCTTTCGGTGTACTTCTGTTGCTCGACCTCTACCTCTGCCTTCGTTGTACCTCTATTGCTCAACCTCTGCCTCAACTGCTATGTGTAAATTTTACTTGCTGTCTTATGCTGCTGTTCTTTGCCTATCTCTGCATCTGCTGCCTTCTTTGCCATCAATGAAAATATTTCCAATAGTCTCTCCCTTTAGAATTGATGGCAATACACTTTCTCTTTGGCAATACAGTTTTTCTGTTTTCCTGCTCTTCCTCCCCCTTTGACATCAATGGCAAGGGGTTGCACATCTCGTAGTGTAGATTCTATCCTTTTTCAACATTTCTTGCTTTTCCTCTCCCTGAGATCTTCTGATTTTGTACTGTGCTGCTCCAAACTTTGGATTAGATCTAAAATACTGACCCTTTAGCCTTTTTCATTGGATCTCTTATGCTGGATGTATTCTTGCCATAATCCTTTTGATCCTGAGGACCTGTTTTATCCTTACCTAGCTGGTTGATCTCCCCCTGGAATGATATTCTCGTTTCTATTCTCCCCCTAAAACTGTGTTTTCTCTTCATATCAGAGAGTAGCATCTACAGATACTACCCCTAGTCTATTTCTCAAATATTCAAATGGTTCTCTAGCAAGCGGTTTGGTAAATATATCTGTTGTTTGTTCTTTTGTTGGTACATACTCCAGTTTTACTATCTTCTGAGCCACTTGTTCTCGGAGAAAATGATACTTGATTGGGATATGTTTAGTTTTTGAGTGAAGCACAAGATTTTTAGATATACTTATAGCACTTGTATTATCACATTTGATTGAGATAGCTTCATCAATGCTTACCTTCATGTCTTGGAGGGTTTGCTTCATCCACATGACTTGTGTACAACATGCTGCTGCTGCTATATATTCTGCTTCTATTGTAGACAGAGAGATAGATGTTTGTTTCTTGCTTAACCATGCCACCAGACTTTCTCCTAAATAGAATGCACCTTCACTTGTGTTTTTCCTGTCATCCACACAGCTGGCCCAATATGCATCTGTGTATGTTGTCAAAGTGAAGCTTTTTCCTTTAGGATACCAAAGTCCATACTGTGCTATTCCTTGTAGATATCTAAATATTATTTTGACCGCCAGAAGATGGTTTTGTTTAGGTGCTGCTTGATATCTAGCCACTAGTCCTACTGCTAGCATGATGTCTGGTCTTGATGCTGTCAGATACAACAGAATTCCTATCATGGATCTGTAGAGAGTTTTGACTTGTATTAGCAAATCCATCATCGGCACACAACTTGCATCGTGATCATGGGAGTTGACAAGGGTTTGCGTCCTTCTAAATCTTGAACTTTAGCATTTCTTTTAGTATTTTTCATGTGAGATGGATGTACTGTGTTCTTTTGTTGAATTTGAAGTCCTTAGTGGCTTCACGCTCTCAATCATATACATCTCAAACTCTGATTTCATCTCCTCAGCAAACCCTTTTTCTAGTTCATCTCTGTTGCTTCCAAACATAATGTCATCAACATATACTACAACAATCATGAGTTCATTTTCATGGGCTTTTATGTATATATTGTTGTCTACTCCTCCTCTCTTAAAGCCTTGTTTTTTCAAATATGTATCTAGTCTTGAGTACCAAGCACGAGGAGCTTGTTTGAGTCCATATAGAGCCTTCTTCGGTCTGTACACATAGTATTCTTTGTCTGTTAAAGAGAAACCTTCTGGTTGTTCCATGTAGACTTCTTCTTCTAGATCTCCATTCAAAAAAGCAGATTTTACGTCCATTTGATATACCTTGAAGTCTTGGTAGCATGCAAAGGCCAGAAACATTCTAATGGCTTCCATTCTAGCTATAGGGGGAAATGTTTCATTGTAATCAAGTCATTCGATTTGTGAATATCCTTTGCAGACAAGTCTGGCTTTATTCCTGATTACCTGTCCTTCCTCATTCATTTTATTTTTGAATACCGATTTTGAGCCTATGACATTTTTCTCAATGTGTCCCAGGAACTAGTTCCCGGAGATGTTTTCTCAATTTGGTCCAATTTTTCATTCATTGCATTCACCCAATACTTGTCCTTGCTTTGGCTTCTTCAAACCTCTTTGGCTCTATGTTATGGAAACATGGATATGTATACCTCTTGTTTATTATCTATTCGGTTAGTTGCCTTCTTGTCGGGACCCCTATTTTCTTGTCTCCTATGATCGATCTTCGGGATTTCTCTTAAGTGTATCTTGAGGGGGCTTTAGAACTCAGCTCTGTATCTTCTGTTGTCTTGCTTGTTTCCTCATCATCTTGGTTTTCTTTTTAATGGTTATCTGATGGGCTGCAGCAGTGTGTATCTCTTGTATTGTCTGGAAGTTCTTCATCAAATCTCACATCAATGTTTTCTACTAATTTTCGAAGAGTCTTGTTGTAGCACCTGTGCCCTTTACTTTTGGATGCATATCCTAGAAATATCCCTTCATCTTCTCTTGCATCAAATTTTCCAAGATTTTCATCATTATTCTTTATGTAACACTTGCTTCGAAAGATTCTAAAATGTTTGATTGAAGTTGGTTTCCCATGCCAAATTTCATAGGGAGTCTTGTCACTACTTGGCCTTAACTGAGCTTTATTAAGGATATGCACTATTGTGTGTACCACTTCTGCCCAGAAGGTTTGAGGAATATTATTCTCCTGCATCATGGCTCTGGAAATTTGTTGAACATATCTGTTTTGTCTCTCTGCTACTCCATTCTGCTGAGGTGTCCCTGCAATAGTAAATTGTTGTTTTATGCCATATTTATTGCATAGATCTCCAAAGTCATAATCTGTGAATTCACCTCCTCTATCCGATCTGATGCATTTTAGCTTGCATCATGTCTGATTTTCTGCTAATGCTTTGAATATTTTGAATTTGTCCAGAGCTTTCCGATTTATTCTTGAGAAATGCAACCCATGTCATTCTGGAGAAATCATCGATTATTAGCATGAAGTAGGATTCTCCACTTGGTGTTTTAGTTCTTGCAGGTCCACACAGATCCATGTGCACAAGCTGGAGTGGTCTACTTGTTGATAACTCATATTTGGCCTTAAATGATGTACGGGTCTGTTTACCCAATTGACACGATTTGCATATGGTATTAGAAAGCCTTTTTATTTCTGGCATGTCTCTGACCGCTTTCTTTTTGCTCAGTCTGATAATATGATCGAAGCTGAGATGTCCCAATCTCCTATGCCATAACCATGTCTCCTTAAGTTTGCTAAGATGGCATGCTTCATCTTTCTCCTTCACAATGTAAACGTTGCTCTCTGTTCGAACACCTTTGAGCAGAGTCTTACCTGTGGTGCTTGATCTGACTTCACAGTCTTGTGCTCTGAAAATAACTTCGCAGCCTTTATCACACATTTGACTGAAACTCAACAAATTTGCTTTCATCCCATCTACAAATAGCACATCTTGGGCCTTACCTCTGCCATTATCTAAGCTGACTGAGCCCTTTCCCTTGATTTTTCCTGATTTATCATTGCCAAAAGTAACATTACCAGTTTTCTTTTCATCAAAAGTTATAAACTTGCTTCTGTCTCCAGTCATGTGTTTAGAGCAGCCACTGTCCAAATACCATTGGGTTTTTAGATCTTGAGCAGTTAGAGCCAGGTCACACTTATTCTCCTTCTTTTTCCACTGGAGGCATCCTTTTGTTTGGTTTCTTTTGTGAGATGATGAATCACATCCTTTCAGAGGACATTTGGAAGGCATATGTCCAACTTGATTGCATATACAACATTTGATCATAGTTTTTGCAGAATTGTGAGTATGAACAAAATTTATTTGATTCATAAACCTCCTTGAGGTGTTGAACATCAATATTTGTCCATACTTTCTACATTCAATAATTTTATGGCCAAATTCCTTATAATAAAAACAATAACCATAGAAATTATTCGCATACCTGATGTAAGGTTGTTTTCTCCATTTTTTTGCTTGAGACAGTCTCTTCACTGTTTGTATCTTTTGCTAGTTTGAATTACTCCTCCTTGTATGACAATATGCAGCAATGTGTCCCAGCTTGTGGCAGACATAACAGGTGGTATTCTTCATAGGAGGAAAGATTCTCCTTTGATGGTTTCCAAATTTTACATACTCAGGGGTCTTACTATTTATTACATTCTTTGCTACTAGTGGTTTCTTCTAATCTCTGTCTTCGTCATTACAGGTTTCTTCTTTTGTAGGAATTGTTTGAGCTGCTTCATCATTCTTCTTTTCTTTTACAAAAATAATCTCTCTATTTTCCTTTTCTTTTCTTTTACTTTATTCTCCTTCATAGCCTATTCCAATTTTTATCATAGGAGATTTTTGAGCACCAAGAATTTCATTCAACTTACTAGAGCTTGTTGTTTCAGAAGAGTTTATAACCACTTTCCTTTAAGTATTTTCTAATTTCTTCCTGAGACATACTACTTCTTCTTCCAACTTTTCTTGTTCCTGAGTTTTTTCCTTGGTTTTCTTAAGTAACATGTCCTCTATCTTATTAGCTTCTTCAAGCTCTATCTTTAGCTGCATCAGGACTTCTGAATTATTTTCTTCTCGTACATACTTGAGGAGAATGTCCTTTTGTTTTCTGCATTTTTTCTTGAGTCTATCAATCTCTTCCAGAGAACTTCTTAGCTCCCCCTCAAGGTCGACTTCAGCTTCTTCTAATTCATCTTCTACCAGGAGACCTTCAAGTTCTTCTATAGCCATCAATAAAAATTCAGAGGTTCCATCTTCACTTGAGAGTTCATTTAGGTTTTCAGATGTATTGCTGTCTTGTTGAGCATAGAAGGATTTTCTGCTGAACTTCTTTCCTTTCTGCTAGTTCTTTGATGTATTTTTCTCTGACTCTTGAGCCTGATTCCCTACTTTCTTGTGAGGAAACATAGCAGCATAGTGTCCAACTCTTCCACAGTTAAAGCATTTGAAAGGAATTTTACCTTTGTATTTACCTGAGCCTCTATCCAATTTCTTGACAAATTTTTCCTCTTCTTCATCCAAGCAGGAGCATATGTCTTCCTCTTCTTCTTTCTTCTTTTATGTTTTAAAGGCTGCCTCCCTCGTACTTGGCTTCTTCTGTGGGAGCCTCATCTCATATGTTGTTAAATTTCCAAGTAGCTCGTTCATGGTCAAGGTCTCCCAATCTGCTATTTCTTCTATTGCAGACACCTTGGGATTAAAGCTGGATGGAAGAGATCTTAGAATATTTTGCACAATTATACTTTCTGGCATAGTTTCTCCAAGATCTTTCATATTGTTAATCATTTTTGCAACTTTCAAAAAGAAACTATCGATCTCTTCATCATCATTCATTTTTAATTTCTCAAACTGGGCTCTATAGACTTGAAGTTTGGCAGTCTTTACTTTCTTGTCTCCCTCATGGATGTTCTTCAGAGTATCCCACATCTCTTTGGCAGTGTCTTTGTGCATTTCTTTGATAAAATTTTCTTCACACAATCCATTCAAGATGACATTCATGGCTTTTGCATTAGCTACAAAATCTTGTTTGGATTATTTCTCTGATTCAGTTGCCTTTGGGGCATATCCTAATTCCAAGGCACCCCAAACTTCTATTCCTAGAGACATTATGTATGTCCTCATCTTGATTTTCCAAAAGGCGTAATTTTCACCTGTAAAGAAAGGGGCTTTATTGGTTGAGCATCCCTCTTTACTGGCCATCCTGAGAACCTAGAATCTCCTTTTAGTTGTTAAACTGGTACAAAGGAACCTGCTCTCATACCAATTGTTGAATTCTTAGTTAAACTGAGAGGGGGGGGGTGTGAATCAGTTTAACACATATATGAGCTTTTTATATTTTTCATCAGCTAATTTACAGCTTAATTTTATAATCAATCTTAGTGCATGAACACTCTTAATATGATGTGGCAAGCATTAAATTAATGTCACTTCAAACTTATTATGAGAGCAAGAAACATTAAGAAAATTTGGTAAATCATCTCAGTACACAGACAACACAGATAGAGACAACAGATTTAAGTGGAAACCCATAAAGGGAGAAAACCACATCTTATTATCGTTGTGACGCAAAGGCAAGATCCAACTCCCTCTCACCACTGTTTTTCCGCAGGCACCAACCTACAGGAGGCACCAACCTCAATTCTGCAAGCTACAACTTGCAAGGAAGCTCCAACTCCCTCTCACCACTTTTTTTCCGCAGGAACCAACCTACAAGAGGCACCAACCTCCATTCTGCTAGCTACAACTTGCAAGGAAGCTCCAACTCCCTTCAATTTTCTGCAGGCACCAACCTACAGGAAGCTCCAACCTGAATCAACTACAACTGAAAGCTATCAAGCTTCAACTTGATAGGGAAGCTTCAACTTCCTCAATTTATCAACCGAAATGTTTGCTCATTTAAATCAGATATCAGCTCTGATCTATAGCATCTCTTTTTTCTCTTCTTTTCTTTATCTTCTCTGCCTCAATCTTCTATACTTTGCGTTCTCTATATTTACTCTCTCTCACTCTTGCAAATTTCTTATTTTCTTCAAATTTCTTCAATTCTGCTGCACATTCTCTTCTTCTCTCACTCTGTTTTTGTAACACTATACCCTTGGATATTGTCCTATTTTATACAAACTAGCTTCATGGTTGTTTCTATTCTACTAGGAATTCGAAATGGATAGTCATACTTCTTGGTATTTTGCATTCTCATTTCTTTTCTAGCTCACTCAGAAAAATGTAATTGTAGGTGCTTATTTTAATATTACAGTGGGATTTTGTTTTCTTCCGGAGACTTTCCAATGCATCACAAACAATAAAAAATTCAATTACAATATTTACATTCACATATAATGAAAACTCCATCTCACTCATTCAGCCTCTTGGATCACTGCACATTTGTCTTTTCTTTGACTGTGTCTTTGTTCCTTTCGGCTCTATTTGTTTCCTTGTTCACTGTCGCTCGGTAACGGCCTTATGCCATACATATGTAATTGTGATTGTGTGTCTATTGTATATATATAATTGCTGATCTGGCAATCTAATCAGAGTCTGGCGCATATAAAAATGTCTCTCTGTTTTCTTTCCCTGCGCTGGAAATTTGAATAAGCGTATTCGGTAGCTTATCTTTTGACATCTTTGATTTACAATCAATCCCCAGTTCACACTCTTCTTATACAAAAACTTTACCCATTTCAAATCTATTGTTAAACGATACTCCAACCCACTTCATAAGCCATCTGATGAATATTTCAACTTTTGATTACAACTCAATATATCATAAGCCCAAAGCTTATCCTTTGCATATAACAATAATATTCTCAGCACACAATTTCATTTATACAAGGTTTGGCTTGCATTTAAAACTTGAAGTATAACTCGTTTTTCCGCATATGTTAACTTATGTCGAGACTTTAATTTATGCCAAATATCATATCCGACCCTCGACACTTTAAGTTTATTTATCAATTTCGACTTTGATTTAACCAACACTTTATCAATCCCGACTTTGGTTAAAATGCAGACTTCAATATATATATAATAATTTGGGCCCCGCTTGCCGAACTCTTTATATTCCCCGATGCGATGAGCTTCCTCCAATGAATTCCGATTGCTATTACATCCTTTGTGATTTTCCCGATGCGATTGATCACAATCATAAGCTTTATTAACCTATTCTGCTATGTCGGCTTGTTCCAATTGTGATTACTCTGATCCTGCTCCGATTGCAATTACTCTGATGCGATGCGATTACTCCGATTGCGATTAATCGCAATCACAACTTTTAGTTGCAAGTCCCACTGCCCCGCTTTCACTCTAATGCGATTTACCACTGTTCATTTAAATGTGCTGTTGCGATTGGACCAAAACTTAAACATATAAAATCATAATTTATAGACCCATCGGGTCTGGGCTTCAATCATAATTGCAACTTACATTGAGATGTTCCGATGTTCCGCTTTAATTCCGATGTGATTGGTTACTGTTCATTTAAATGTGCCGATGCGATTAGACCGAAACCTAAATCTATAAAATCATAACTTATAGACCCATCGGGTCCAAAACTTCAATCGCAATTGCAACCTGTTGTTAACCTATTTCGCTGCCCTTATATTCTCCGATGCGATTCATAAGGGTTCCACCTTATATTACTTTGTTTGTTTTAAAAATAGAAAAATGGGACCTTTAGTCGTTTTAATCTTGCGCATAACCTTATATATATCCTCCGGTTGCGGTAATGATTCTCGGAATAAGGTTTATATATATATCCTCTAGCTTGGGTCACGATTCTCGAAATTTTATATATATATATATCCTCTGGCTTGGGTATTGATTCTCAAAATAAGATTTATATATATACTTTGCTACTTGGGTCAAGATTCCCGGAATATTATGTATCCTTTCGCCTGGGTTACGGTTCCCAGAATTTATGTTTAGTGTATCTACCAGCTGGGGTAGTGATTCTTGGAATAACGGCTCTGCCTCTTCCTCTACCTTTGCCTTTTTTCTTTTGCCTTCGCTGCTTCTGCTTATGCTTTTGCTGTACCTCTGCTGCTCGACCTCTGCCTCTGCCTTCGCTATACCTCTGCTGCTCGACCTCTACCTCAACTGCTCTCTATAAATTTCACCTGCTGTCTTCTGTTGTTGTTCTTTTGCTATCTCTGCATCTGCTACCTTCTTTGGCATCAATGAAAATATTTCCAACAATTCATAGATATATAAGAATCTATGGATGTTGAGGACGACTTTCTTAGTCAATTCATTTTAATAGGAAAATGAAAGGGAAAATTATCTCACTATCCTTGAAGATAATAAACACTTTTATAAGTAATTCCTGACATTTAGCCAAGACATCTAAGAAAATTATGAAATTTTTCTCACTATCCTTCAAGATAATAAACATTGTTGTAGGGAATACCTAAAATTTAACCAAGACATCTAAAAGACTTAAGAAATTAATTTTTGAGAAAATGAAACCATCCTTAGATTTTACTCTAAAAAAATTTTCTTTAAACACTTTTCATCTAAAAATTATAATAACCTATTTATTAAAATTTTAGAAGAAATACCAGAGAATAAAATAAAACCAGCAAAACCTAAAAGGAAAAAAAATTGTTTAAAAAGATGACCAAAGTACAAAATCTAGTACAAATTATTTAAAAATAATAATAATAACAAAATTATAGTTACAAAATCCAATACATATTAATATTTTCAAATCAACCATACACAAAGATGGAGGAAGAATTCCACTAATGTGCAGTCTTATTTAACACTACTATCATATAAGACTTCCTAGTCTACACGTAAAAAATAGGAAGCAACTCTACTTAGAGGAGAAAGTGATTATTGTTGTTATGGAAGATATGTTGAAGGACCACCTTCATATATAGATTTGGAAAAATTCTCATACTATTTCATCTTCAAAAACTAATATATGCTACACGGATATGGAGGTAGATAATGCCAGAATGCTAGACTGCTAGAATAGGTTGCACCATGATTAGTCAAAAGTCAATGCAGGGTGGAGGGGTGTTCTGTTAAAGATGTTAAGCATTCACTTTTCGATTCCCCGCGCACACATACATATTCCCATTATTGTATTCAACAACTTTCGTTAAACAAATTTTACATCCTTGCTTATACGATTTATATACTAACTTGATTCACTATTAATAATAGAGCTTGTGAGTTACCCCATCCTTTCGTCAGGGAATTTGTGTAATTGAAATCAATTACATAAAATCCAGTGTTAATTTAAAAGGTATTATTTCAATGAAATCAAATAATAGAATATGATACTTTATTGCTACTGTTATTTGATTGACTAATATCAACTTACATGTAATAATGAATAATAATAATATAATTTTATAATTATGATCATACAAATAAAATATCACTCTAAAAAATCTATTAAAACTCTGTTAAAAATTTATTGATTAATCAAAGATATTACACATATTTATACATGAAATAGTCTCAAGATATGAAATCTATCTTGGACGCATAGTAATGTGGTTGAGAGATTCTCTCAACCACACATTAAACTAGGAGAAAATATAGCTCTAGCTACCTCCTATAATGTAGGAATAGACTCCTCAAATAGAGAATTACAACCATAGACAAGTAGGAATTACATATTTCAACTCCCTCCATTAATGACTACTTGTCATGATATTAATTCACAAAGTCTAGTTGTGATCAACCACAACAAAGAATATGTCGATGTATATATAAATGAGCAACCATCCATCGGAATGCATGGTTACCAACTGCTACAACCGCTAGTCTCATAGGATGTCCTTCGCATACATGATTTTTTCAACCATTATCACTGCATATATGTACCTGTATCTACAAATCCACCACGACCGGATGAATCTGCAACTTCAATCAGCCACCACCGGGCAAGTTCGATCTACCACCACTGGGCAAATCCGCAACTTCAATATGCCACCACCTAGCAAGTTCGATCTACCACCACCAGGAAAATCCGCAACTTCAATATGCCACCACCGGGGAAGTTCGATCTGCCACCACCGAGCAAGTCCGATCTACCACCACTAGGCAAATATGGAATTTAAATGTGCCAACACCGGGAAATTCCATTTTGCTACCACCGGGAAAATATGGAACTTAAATGTGCCACCACCGGGCAAGTCCGATCTGCCACCACCGGCAAATACGAAACTTAAATGTGCCACCACCGGGAAAATCCTGTAGCCACTAAGGATCTGTATATGGTTTCTGGTTCACCACAAACCATCAATTTCTAGTGACAAAATATGGTTTCTGGCTGACCATAAACCATTACAAGGTGGTTTTGAGATTACCACAAACTTTACACATGCCTCAACAAGGCTTACATTCCATACTCCAACTCTTGGAGTCTCCAAGTACATACAATGACCACTTACAAAATCATCCTAGACTTGCTTATAACATGCTAGGGACTATATCCCACAAATCCACACTAACTCAAACAAACATTTACTTTTTTTTCCATCATGGTAGTTGTTGCTCCTCCTTTACCTCATATTTTCATTGTTCATATCCTGGGAATCATCGTCTTTGTCAAATAAATTCTTGGAACTCCATGCTTAACCTGTCATTTGTTAGAGTCTCGAATTATAACAAAATAAATTTACCTAAATTGAGTTAGTTTGGCTCAATAAGGCTCAATAACTTTACACATGATTCCAAGAAGCTAAAATAAAAAACAAAAGACTCTTCAAATTAATTTCTCTATCTCTGCCCAAAGATGATTATTTCCCAAACATACCAGCAACCACTTTTCTCCAACGATACCTGTGAGGGGTCCACTGATAAAGAAACGGATTGAAGACTTTTCAACTGTACACAATGCAGTGCATTCTAGCACAAATGATACATACATAGGCACTAACAACCAGACGAAGAGAACACAATTTTCCCTTCAAAAAAATAATCCAAGACTCCACGGTTCGATCCTCTACCGCGTTTCAATATCCAATTCCCCTGGCATCACAATGTAATGCCACTTCCAATGTTCACAATATCAAGGCTAGTGACTGCTTTCAAGCATGCCTCCACATGCCCGCTGACACACTGCAACAACGAAGACCCATTGTCGAGTTAAACTCCTTGCAAGTGAACATGCAAATTTGTTTCCATCACACCAGTTCGATCCTTAAAAAAGGAAGCTGGAAGCCTCCCAACAACATATGCTTACGCACCTCTTCTGACACATGCAAAAGACCCAACAAAATATCGACCTCTTTTCTACAGAAGGCCACCTTTACGACACCAATAACCAGCTTTCTTTATTGAATATTTCTATCATAGATTTTGTACTTTTGAGTTATGGATATAATGGTCTTGAATATCCATGCTTTACCTATCATTAGTTAGAGTCGTGAATTCTAACAAAATGACTACACATTGAGGTCACGAATCTCAATATGTATACAAAATTCCAAGACTTAATCCCTTCAAAACAATATGAAAAAAATAACAATAAAAGCACAAAATATATGACTATCATTTTATGCATCAAGGCAAAATCACCAACCATGGCTACAATATCTTAAGTGCACAATCATTCAAGCTGGGTCTAAATCTGTGCTCACTAGCACCACAGATTAAATACTCCCTTCTTGGAAATGGAAGTATTGCCATCAAATTCACCTCAGGTTCCCAACGCCATTGACTCTTGTGAATCGAGTATTCTAAAACCAGCACATTAACACCTGTGCTGACAGCATATTGAAGTTGACACAATGGAACAATCCTAAGTAAACATCTACTGCACATATCAATACTTTCAATAAATAGCATTTGTATACTCTGCTGTCCCACATGCTGAAGCATAGCAACAACACTCAAAAGTAAAGTTTTTGGATTGGCAAGGTTTTTTAGAAGGTTATTTGCCAACTATATTAGGTTCTAAACCAGCAACAGTGATATCCATTTCACCGCCTAAATCGCCATCAATCCAAGAAAGAACAAATGAAACAACAACAACCACGAGCAAAATTCTTACCAGAGTCATTAAATTGATCAACGATGAGCTTCTGAACTGACGGGCCAGAACTTCAGCATAACTTTTGAAATCTGGACAAAGATGAAGTTCTGCTACATGAAATTCACGATCTGCAAATTTAAATAATTCGAGACATGTATCCAGCAGCTGCTCCACGACATCATCGAGTGCTCGGCCCATCCTCTTGTCCATCTCCTCCTCATTTTTTTTCCTCCTCTCTGATCCAAGCGCCAGCCAGATCTTCGCAGCTAAACACTTTGTTGACGGGGAGACTATATCTCGCTCCTTCAGTGCTGCATATGAATTTCCTTTCTTTACTGTTGTTTTAGGCATACCTCCCCTCTTCAAAATGTTTTTCTGAAACTTTGTACTTTTCCTGTCTGCAAGGCGCCTGGATGTAGTCATTTTTTCAGTCAAGAGGTTGCACCATCGATGTTAGATCTGCAAGTTTTGGCTGCAATTCACAACAAAATCGTCGAATGTGTTGAACTCCATGAAGCATGCCATTCACCACGAGTCCTCACAACTTTGGTAACTGAGCCCTCCTATCGGCCAATCTCCCTTCTCATCCACATGAATGGTCAGATCTAATGCGACTATGTGCATTGCAGAACAATCGAGATGTGTTCTAGTGTGTATAGTGTTGCTCTCTCTACATTCGCACAACACATCCACACACTAAATAAACCCAAGTCGATACAACACTCTGCCATATAGCAATAACGCTTAGCACCATATTGGATTAGATTGATCACTACACCAACATCTCGCTCCACATTAACTCATGAAGACCAGATCCAATGATTTGTTGCTCAGCCAACTCGAATCAATCTATTGGAAATTCCCTTTCCGCCCACGGAGGGCCTCACTCTTGTCGCGGAATGCACCACCGATATCCCCAAACAAATGGTAGCTCCGCTCAAGAATTCCATGGACAGCATGGAGAATGCCTGATTATGGATTTGCCGCTACCGCTGGGACCAATTATACCAACCACAATCCCCTTCCATATGTCCACTGATACTCCAGACAAAAGGTGCCACCCCTCATCTGAATTCTTCTGCAGATTTCTGACACTCATTTTCGGATACAGATCGCCATTACCAGAACCCTCCACATGCTCCTCATCGATGAGCAACATCAGATCCTCTCGTAATCTCTCAACTCCTTCAGAAGCCCGTAACTCAGCCTTAATCTGAGCGCACATCAACTTCCAACAGGTTCAAACCAGGACACTTGTCGACGCCTCCCATGGATTCTAGGGATCGAGCCGTGATCACAACTCAGAAATTCTGTTGAGCAAAAGCAAGAGCCAACACATAGCCAATGCCTCCAGTTGTGAATCCTGTGATTACCACCACATCCTGTTGCTCTTCCAAAACGCTCAGGGCAATCACATCACAGTGGAGTATAATACAGACAAGCGAATTGACAATTTTCATAAAAATATCTCAATTTGTTCTGCTCACCAAATCTACGCACCAGTGCCTCTTCACAAACAACAAACAGTGAGTTTCTAAGGCATTCATATCGAATGGAAAAACTTTAAAAACTTAAAACTAAAACAATAAAAATATTATATCGATATTCTCTTATTTCCCTCAGCGCAGGAGGGGCCGAGGCCAAGGCCGAGGCCCTTATGGGCTCTGATACCAAGATAAAATATCACTCTAAAAACTCTATTAAAACTCTACTAAAAGTCTATTGATTAATCAAATATATTACACACATATTTATACATGAAATAGTCTTAAGATAGGAAATCTATCTTGGATGCACAGTAATGTGGTTGAGAGATTCTCTCAACCACACACTAAACTAAGAGAAAATATAGTTCTAGCTAACAGACTCCTCAAATAGAGAATTACAACCATAGACAAGTAGGAATTACATATTCCAACTCATACATGGCATCAATTTGGTTTATGTTATTTTGTTGTTCGTGTGACATCGAACTTATTTTCATATATCAATTTTGTTTTTAAAGTTTAATACATTTTTCATGAACTCTTATTACATTTTACATGTTTTTATCAAACAGATAGAAATTATATTTTGAAATAGATTTCTTGAAATTTTGTTTAAATTATTAATAATTATTAGGTGAACTGTAGGGGTTTAATATCTATTGAATATTCTTAATAATATTCACAAATTAAAGATTAATATTTATTTCTGAATGATTTATGAATTTTCAAGAATTGAGTTAAATTGATTAATTTAAGAAAAATGTCATATAAAGAGAGTTACTATTTTTTGGGCATATGGTATTGGTAATTCATGATGTTGACCCATAGTATTATAAAAAATCATATTTACACATTATGAATCTCCATGCTAATATAAAAGGGAATTTTTATTGTTAGGAAAATTCTTACATGTTTTCCTAAATATATATATTTTAGGTTATGTATTAATTCAATTTTTCATTAAATGATTGTTCTATAATTAATTTAAGTTATCATAATAACTTGGTCATTATTAGTCTCTTATACTTCTTTCGAGAACCTATCAAACCGTTAATTTACATATAAAGAAGAAGAGAATTAGACCATAATTGAGGCTTTTCTAAGAGTCAAAGTGCCAATCTCATTGGGTGTCGGTCCTTATTTGGTTGACCAAATATAGATAATTTACAAATGGGATGATATCTAAACATTTCTCTTTTTTTGGTGGAATACTATGTAAAGCAATGTAAATAGACCATAATTGAGGCTTTTCTAAGAGTCAAAGTGCCAATCTCATTGGGTGTCGGTCCTTATTTGGTTGACCAAATATAGATAATTTACAAATGGGATGATATCTAAACATTTCTCTTTTTTTGGTGGAATACTATGTAAAGCAATGTAAATGGTCGAAATGAAATTGTTTATTCTCACCATATTTTTGTTATGGCATATGAAATCTTGATAAAATTACACTAACTTTATTGATCAGCTTTTTATTATAATGAAAATAGAGAGTTAATAATAATAATATAATAATAATAATAATAATAATAATTTAAATTAAGCAATGAAGTGTTTTGATGCTTATAATGGACCATACCTAATTTCTAAAAATTCATTTGCATATACGTTGTCACAACATTGTTAAAATGTATTTTTTTGTTTTCTTTCTCAATTTTTAACTTCATGTCATGATTTTTGCAATATTTTTCTATATTCATGTTTTCTTTATTAAATAATCCTAAATATATCATATAAAAAAACCAATATTTTTGTATTTTTTTAATAATGAAGGCTTAAAATATCTATGCAAATTGAGAAACCTTCTATCCAATTTTCATGTCACAAAAATTCTTCATATTTCTTGAATTTTGTTAAAACTTTTGATAAATTAACTATATATAATAATTTTGAATTTCAATATTTTTATGAAAAAGATATTCAAACATTTATTCAACGCTTAATAAAAATATTTACTATTTATAAATTGCTGATTTTTACATTGAAATCAATCTTTTTCACTTGATACCAACTTAAATTATCTTATATAAATCTAACCGTAAACTGACATTCTAGTTAATTTATTATACTAATGCCAATGCTGTCCAACTAACTTAAATTTTTTTATATGTTATATTTCTCAACACATCTCAATATTTTTTGCCTACTCTATGCCTATGATGTTTAAAAGTACTTATTTAATTAAAAAAATAGTTATCTCCATACTTCCCGTATTAGTTATTGAAAACAAACCCCTTTATTCATGGATTTCATAATAAGATTAATATCTGTTATATTTGCAAATTTACAATTACGATAAAAGCTGTATAGGGTAAAATAACAAATATAATTTTAACAAAATATAAATCATTTTAAAATACTTAATTTAATGCATATATCCCATAAGTGGAATCGATTCCTTTACCACGAGAAGCTGGTGAGAAGCTGTCTCGGTCCAGTTAAAGGTGAGGAACGGAGAGAGGCGTATCAATTATATGTCTCGACATAGGCGCACTAACCGGCGAATCAAACATATTACCCTTCTGCAGGCGAATTTCATTTCTTTTCAGAAGCTTCCTCTTAATAATTCGAATAAAAACGTGGGAGCACTACATGACGAATCGAATATATATCTTTTGCACACCCATTTCCATCTCTTTTCACAGGAACTTCCTTTTTTGAATTCGAATAAACCTTGGGGACACTATGCGGCGAAACGAAGATATAATTTTTGCAGTCCCGCCTCATTTCTTCTCCAGGGATTCGATTTGCTGATTCCGTTGGATGGATTTGCACACCGTGTGCATAAACATCCATCTTCTTCTCACCATCGCTCGTTCCAATGTGACATCAGCCCGGCCAGTACGTTGTACATAACCTTGTTCAAGATTTAACCACATAATTGGTGAGTATCAATTTTATCAAATTTCTCTAGTTTAATATTCGACCACACTTATATTAATGCACACAAGTAATATGAGTGCCTGCTCTTGAATGGATCACAAACGTGATTGATTACAATGAATTTGGTAAGAAGTGTTTATAATTTTCGGACTAGTTACTTGTCCAAAATAACTTAACATGGACACACTTCAAATTTGAATTTCCATATATGATTTAACTCAAACTCAATAGGTTAGCTAAAATAATTACCATTACAATTTCCAACTGCTTTCAAGTTGGTAGTGGAATTTTAAAATGTAATATTAGATTATTTGTAAATAGATTGGATTTTTAATAAGTAAATAGAAAAGCAATTATGTAAATATCGATTAGTTTAATAATTTATATGGTATTCAATTTTTAGAGTTTTACAGATAGTAAGGATTTACTCTCAATTTTAATGACAACATCGCATAATGCGATGGTGGAGTTCTCCTATCAATATTAATCGAGTCGTGTAAACTCAAGTCTATTCTTCTTTTTGAAAAAACCCAACTGTGCACAACGGTAGGATCTTCATTTCCACAACGTGATATTTTAATAATTTTTGGAATCAATTGAGCGTATGAAATGCAAAAAGAACTTACTTGAAATAATATATGTTGGAAATTAATTCCAACTGCAAATTGAGCGAGAAGACAAAATTCAATTTTGATTTGAAAAATGGAGGACAACAGGTGCGTAGATTTTTTTTTGTTTAAATCTACACACCGTGCATTCATTTTATGGGTTTGAATAACCCCGCAAGTTCAAATTTTAATTTAAAGGCTATACCTTGTTTCTGCATTGAAGAACTGTGGTTACCTACCCGCCATAAATTAATACCCCGCCAACCGTTTAACCTGCCGCCAGTTGATTTAGGTTTGAATACGCCACATCATATCTGTGGAGCCGATCATTCCACGTCGACAACCGATCAAACAATAGGATGCATACCACATGGTTTGATGCCTATGTCACCGGCCTCCGAAACCATGTGATAAAGGTTGGTCCACCTCCGCCAAGTCATAGAGTCGTCAACCAATGGTGAGCGTATTGCACTGTTTGAGGTTCAGTCAGTAGGGGCTTAAATGGATGCGATGTTTTATTAAAAATCATTCCCCCCCACGACATAAAATTTCATAAGGTTTAACCTTTGGGTTTATGTTGTAAATGTTTTAAAGCCGAGATATAGTTTTTATGTTTTAAAGACTTATGTTATATATTTTTATAATATATATATTATAAACATTAATGTTTACAATATATATAAACTTTGTAATAGACATGAGTGTTATAGAGAAATGCGATTGTGTGCAAAAAAATGCAGAGTATGCCTGAATAGACAGAGAGTGTCTGTGTTATATGCCGAGAGTAGTGAGACTGCAAAATTGTGTGTGTAGCAGGGAAGGCAATAAGCAGTGAAGACATAGAGCAAGAAGCACTGTGCTTTGTAGGAGTTAAGAAAAAAAAATTTGCATTGTAAATCCATAACAATAGAAATTATGAAGAAAGTTTCATCTTGTAACAGCTGATAGTTTGTAATGAAATAGAAGTGTTTTAATCCATCTCTTTTCACATTTTTTTTAATCTTTGTGTTTGTAGAGGAATTGTTATTTTTCCTCTCTGTTGTTTAGGATAACTAGAAATTCCAAGATGGTATCGGAGCTAGTCCAGGCTCTTAGAATTTGTTAAAAATGCTGAAGGAAGGAAGAAGGAGTTTCTTGAATTTTTCTCCAACAGAGTGAAGACTCAGTAAAACTGGGTATTTACCAAAACAGAGTTTTGTGTTTTTTTTAAAGAGTTCAATCCAGAGAACTGTGAGAAGGTTTATTTAAGAAACACAATTAAGTTTTTTATCATAGTTCTATAAACTAGCTATAGCAAGAGCCAGCACAAGCACGAGTACGGGAAATACTCAACTCCCATAGTTCAATGGGAAGAACTATAACTATTGAGAAATCACAATGAGAGCCTTGTTTGCTTTTCAAGATTTATGAGAGCTAGTTGAAGCTCGTTTAGAAGAACTAGCAGATGAATAAACATTTAATGTCTTAATACATGAAGAGAAAGATTTTTTGAACAGTAACAGAAGGAAGGACTCAAAATCCCTCTTCTATCTCTATCAGGTAGTGCATGAAAGCATATTTCCAAGAATTGCAGCAACCAAGAAGTCCAAGAATGCGTGGGATACCTTCTAGACAACTGACCAAGGTATGAAGAAGGTAAAGACAACAAAGCTTTAATTAATAAGAAGAGATTTTGAAGGTATTTGGATGAAAGAGTATGATACAATAGACTCATTCTTTACATAGTTGATTGGGTTGGTTACCCAAATGACATCTCATGGAGATACCATAGAAGAAAGAAGAATAATGGAAAAAACATTGAGGAGTTTACCCTCAAGATTTGATGTAATAGTCACAACCATTTAAGAGACAAAATATCTCATTATTTACTATTGATGAACTTCATGCATCACTAATGACACATGAACAAATATTGAACAGAACAGCAAACCCATCTTTGGAGCATGCCTTCAAGACTCAAATGTCTTTTGGAATAGGAAGAGGTCAAGACAGATCAAAATATAGAGGAAAAGATAGAGGAAAAAGCCAAAATAAAGGAATAAAAAACCTTGCAAATACAAGTGGAAGGGGCAGCAATCAAAGCCAGAATAAAATCCAAGGCAATAGCCAACAAGGTGGAGCAAATCAAGCACATGGAAAAATGTATGATAAATCCCAAGTCCAATTTCATTACTGTAAGAAGTATGGCCATTATGCCAATGAACGTAGGAAGAAACAGAGTGACATGGGTAGTAGACCCAGTGCAAATTTTGTTAAAGAGGATCTCAGTCAAGAATTTTTTTTTTTAGCATGTGACATAGCTAAAGAGAAAAGTGAAGATATATGGTTTCTAGATTCAAGATGTAGAAACCATATAATTGGAAACATTTCTATGTTTTCCATGTCAGGTGAAAATTTAAAGCCTCAAATTACATTAGAGATAGATAGTAAAGTCTCTGTCATGGGAAAAGGAAGAGTAAGTTTTTTGACAAAGAAAGGAGAAATGAGATCCATATCAGATGGACGCTATGTGCCTAGTGTGAAGTGTAACCTTTTAAGAATTGGACAACTCATTTAGAAAGGCTACAATGTATTCTTTGAGGATGATGTATGTATTATCATGGACATACCACCAAGAAAGCACAGGATTGCACAAGTGAAAATGACAAGGAACAGAATGTTTCATCTGAAGATGAGAGAAAAATTGAAGAAAGGAGCTGCAATGACAACAATGACACAAGAGACATTCCAAAGAGAAGCCAAGGATGAAAACTGGTTATGGCACCTAAGATTTGGACATCCCAACTTTGGAGGTCTGAATTTTTTGCACAGAAAAGATATGCTAAAGGGATTACCACTGAATGAAAAACCAGACAGCCTATGTGAAGGCTGCATCTTGGGAAAACAACACAGAGAAAGCTTTCAATTAGGAAAGATCATAACGGAAAAGACACTGTTAGAAATAGTCCATTCTGATTTGTGTGGACCAATGCAAACACCATCATTAGTAGACAACCACTATATGCTGACCTTTATTGATGATTACATAAGAAAAACATGGGTTTATTTCTTGAAGTTGAAGAGTGAAGTGTTTGAGAAGTTCTGCCACTTTAAGGCTTTTGCAGAGAATCAAAGTGAGCAGCATATTAAAGTTTTAAGAATAGACAGAGGAGGAGAGTACGTCTCCAAAGAATTTCTATGTTTTTGCAGAGAAAATGAGATAAATAAGCAATTTACAGCGAGTTATACACCACAACGAAATGGAGTTGCTGAAAGGAAAAATAGAACCATCATGGATATGGAAAGAAGCATGTTGAAGGAAAAAATTTGCCAAAATGAATATTGGACTGAACCTATACATTGTGCAATGTATGTTTTCAATATATGCTCAACAAATAGTGTTATGAACATAGTTCTAGAAGAAGCATGGAGTGGCATAAAATAGTTTATCCTCCACATGAGAGTTTTTGGTTCTATGACTTATGCATACATTCCAGATCAGCTACGAAAGAAGTTGGACAGTAAGGGGGAGAAGTGCATATTTGTTGGATACAGTGAAGAATTCAAGTCATACAGATTGTATAACCTATCTACCAAGGAGTTTCTGATAAATAGAGACACAAAATTTATTAAGGAGGAAGCTTGGGATGGAAGCATTGAGAAAAAAATGAATGTAAAAATTTTTTTGTCTCATGATGATGATGACGGAGAAATGGCTGAAAGACATCCCTCATTGGCAGCACCACCTCCACCAATACAAGGACAGTAAGGGACACCACAAGCTGGTATGAGAACACCCTTGAGAAGTGATGGCAATGCTTTTCCAAACACATCACAAGGAGCATATTTGAATGCTTCTACAAGCACAAGTTTATCAAATCAAAGAGGAACCAGATTCAGAAGTCTGAATGAAATTTATGATCAAGAAGAAGATATGAACTCTTTATTTTCATTATATTGTCATGTAAAAGATCCTATTCATTTTGAAGAAGTTGTAAAAGATAAGAAATGGATATATGTTATGGATGAAGAAATAAATGCAATAGAGAAGAACAAGACATGGGAATTAGTTGATCTCCCAAAAGGAAAAGAAGTTACTGGAGGTAAATGGGTTTATAAAACCAAGAGCAATGCTAAAGGTAAGATTGAAAGGCATAATGTCAGACTTGTTGTCAATGGCTACAAGCAACAACAAGGAAGATACTATGAGGAAACTTTTGCACCAGTTGCAAGAATGGAAATAGTAAGAACAGTGTTGTCCATAGCAGCACAACACAAGTGAAAAGTTTACCAAATGGATTTCAAATCATCATTCCTAAATGGAGTATTGATGGAAGAGGTATATGTTGAACAACCTCTAGGATATGAGAAAGAAGCCCAAGAGCAAAAAGTATGCAAATTGAAGAAAGCTCTGTATGGGCTAAAACAAACACCAAGAGCATGGTACATTAGGATATATCCCTATCTATTGGAAAATGGGTTTGAAAAATGTGAAGGAGAACCCACATTATACATCAAAGAGAAAGACGGGTATATGCTTAGTTTTGTTTTGTATGTTGATGATGTTATATTCACAGGTAATGATTCTTACCTCATTTAAAATTTTAAAGCAATCATGAAGGATGAATTTGAGATGAATGATATGGGATTGAAGTTAAGTAAAGAAGACAGTAGCAAGGATTTTAATCCAAGCCTGTATAAGAGCATAGTTCGTAACCTTATGTATTTGACTGCAACTAGGCTTGATATTATGCATGTTGTAACCTCAATTTCCAGATTTATGGAAAGGCCCAAGGAGACACATTGGAAAGTTGCAAAAATAATTCTTAGATATGTGAAAGGAACAAAGAGATATGGAATTTTATACACCATTTCAGAAAATTTTGAATTGAATTGATATAATGACTGTGATTGGGCTCGAAGTATAGATGACATGAAAAACACCTTTGGATATGTTTTTCATATGGGATCAGAAGCCATTTCATGGGCTTCTAAGAAATAGCCAATTATGGCTTTGTCAACAATAGAGGCAGATTATGTGGCAGTGACAGTAGCAGTATGTCAAGTAGTATGGATGAGGAGAATGTTGAAAAGTTTGTGTCATAGACAGGTAAAAGGAAAAACTATTTATTGTGATAAGAGTTAAACTATAGCTTTATCTAAGAATTTAGTGTTTCATAAAATAACAAAACATATTGATGCCAAGTATCACTACATCAGAGAGTTAGTGAGCAATGGAGAAATTGTTTTGCAACATTGCAGAAAAGAGGAGGAGTTTCTTGATATATTAACAAAACCATTAGGACATAAAAGTTTTAATTACCTAATAAAATGTTTGGGTGTGCAAGAGAACAACAGTTGCAATTAAAGGGGAGTGTTGGAAATTAATTCCAACTGCAAACTGAGAAAGGAGGAAAAAATTAAATTTTGATTTGAAGAATGGAGGACAATAAGTGTAGAGAATTTCTGTTTAAATTTGCATGCCACCGTGCATTCATTTTCTGGGTTTCAATAACCCTGCAAGTTCAAATTTTTATTTAAAGGGCATAACTTGTTTATGCATTGAAGAACCATGGTTAAACCCACCAACCATTTAACTTGCCGCCATTTGATTTAAGTTTGAATAAGCCATGTCATATCCATAGAGCCCATCATTCCACGTCGACAACCCATCAAACAATATGATGCATATCGCATGATTTGATGCCTATGTCACCATGCCTCTGAAACCATGTGATAAAGGTTGTTCCACCTCTGCGAAGTCACAAAGCCATCAACCAATGGCAAGCGTATCGCACTGTTTGAGGTCCAGTTAACAGGGGATTAAATGGATGCGATGTTTTATTAAAAAGGATTTTTTTTAAGTTTTGAAATCTGTGAAATGAAGTTTGTATAAGGTTTGTAAACCTTAGGTTTAATGTCACGTATGTTCTATGCGCCACGACATAAAATTTCATAAGGTTTAACATTTTGGTTTATGTTGTAAATGTTTCTAAGCTGCGATATAGTTTTTATGTTTTAAAGATTTAGGTTACATATTTTTATAATATATATATTATAAACATTAATGTTTACAATATATATATATAAACTTTGTAATAGACATCAGTGTTACAAAGAAGTGCGATTATGTGCAAATGAAGGTAGAGTATGCCCGAAGGGATAGAGAGTGGTTGTGTTATATGCAGAGAGAAGTGAGACTGCAAAACTGTGTGCGTAGTAGTAAAGGCAATAAGCAGTGAAGATAGAGAGCAAGAAGCATTGTGTTTTGTAGTAGTAAAAAAAGCAATTTTTGCATTGTAAATCTAGAAAAACAGAAGTTCTGAAGAAATTTTCATCTTATAGCAACTTATAGTTTGTGATGAAATAGAAGTGTCTTAATCCATGTCTGTCCACATTTTTTCCTCTCCGTTGTTCGGAATAACAAAAAATTCCAACAATATATACTATCATAAAGAGGCTTCCTGAAAATCATGGGAGATCAATAATTCCCAAGCCATAGGTTATTTAATTGCTTATTAACATATTCTGAGAGTAATGGATGGCTATCCATCTGACCATAAGACAATGCATCCATCTGACCATAATATAATGTTGTATCACTTTTGATTTTCCGGCGACTTCACTGTTCCTATTCCTACAGCCTTTACAGCTCGTCGTGGTTGATAGAGTTAATGCAAATCATGGAAGAGACTGCTCTTAGTCCATTTTACTGCAATGTAATTAATTTAGATACACATCCACTCGGTGTTTAAGATTTCAAATAGAGCACTCCCACTTGAAAATTTTGAAAAGAAATTGAAAATTTGAGATGGAATTGCGATGTGTGGGTTAGAGGGAGTACCGGAGCACTGTGAGAATAAGCCAAATTATTCCATTCATCAGATTTGCAACCTCAGTACCTACAATTTCAAAATTCAAATGCTATCTCAGTGCTCAACATTTTGCAAAAAAATTTAGATCATTTTTAGTTTCAGCACGGCCAATTCTTTGGGATTTTCTTTCCAAAGTCATCAATTCATGTTTCAACAGAAGTTATTTTTGGTCATACATAGATTATTTTTTGTCATGTTCCCTTAGTCATAAGTTTGAATCACAATACATATTTTTTTGGTGAATCTCCCCCTTTTTTTCAAAAGACCTATAAATTGTCAAATCCAGATGTCTGTTAGATTCAAAGGCTTTAGAGTTTGAGATTCTTATTTTTTTGAAGCATTAGTGAGTAGAATGCGGTTTTAAGTTCTGAGATATAATTTTATGTTGCACGATTCGCTCAACGAAACTACAAATATCGACAACCTGGGCAGCCGGAGGTTCAGTTAGAGCAATTGCAGATGGCACGAGTGCAAGCCCAGGGGATTGAAGCCAAATGGTATACAAATCCCACTTTGTTTTCTTTGAATTTCATTGCAAAAACGTTTTCTTAATTTTTATTAGGGCTTGTGTTCGATTTTCGTTTTTGTACTTGCCAATGCCATTTAAGTTGTAGGAATCTGGAAAATACGATTTCCAACAATAATAATCAACAGTCTTTGTCTAACAACTATAGCAAATTCTGCGACTCATCTTGTGTTACATGTATATTAACTAGTGAACCAAAAAAAAAAAAATTAATAAATTACATTTAAATGTTAAACATTGTGTGAGACATGTTTTTAAATTTGTTGTGAATGTCGTTCAAATATTGAACACGTTCTTTCCGTTTTAGCTCAGTTTGTGAGACATGTTTCTAAATTTCTTGTGAATGTCATTCAAACATTGAACACGTGCTTTCCTTTTTAGCTTGTATTGTGTGCATGATTGCTCCTTCTAAACTTCTTTAACGTTTGAAAACTTAGCCTGTATTGTGTGCATCAGTGGTCCTTCTACACTACTTTAACGTTTGAAAACTTGATATATTGATAGTCTCAATTTTCAATTTGCTGGATCTTGATTATTATTAATTAAAATATTAGTTTAAGTCTAAATGTTAAAAACGTTTGAAAATTTGATATATTGATGGTCTCAATTTTCAATTTGTTGGCTCCGTATTATTATTAATTAAAATGTTAGTTTAACCTTAAATGTTATAAACTAAGAGATACATATAATGTGGAAAGGAATTTTCATTTTATTATTAAATAAATTTAATTTCTCAAAAAATGTAATATATATATGAAAAACTTAGATTTTATAAAATAATGTTGTATTTTTTAATAGAAAAATTCTCATACTTATATTGAAATAAAATTTATGGTTTAGTTTTATTCTTTTATTTTATTTTAATTTCAATTATTTAATTATAACGAAAGTTATTTGATATTTATATTTTATTTCAAACCAAGAAAACAAATCTATAAAAAATTATTAACAATCCTACCGAGAATTATCAATAACTTTGCGGATTAAACCCCGTAACCTTGGTAATACCCTCTTCAAAGTTAGGGTTTATCATAGCTTTAGCAGAAAACTTTGGTAAGATTAAACTACTCAAATATGTTGACACAGCTAGAAGTTTATTTAGACACAAATTAAAATTATATTTTAGAATTAAAAAAACTAGTATATATCAATTTTAACCATAGATCTAAATGGAGAAGGATATATATATATATGAAGTTGATAAAATATTTTTCAAAAGTATAAGGTTTAAACATCTCACTCACATAATTTTTTTTATTTCTAATTGCTTTACATGAAATCATATTAGGTCATATGGACAACTAATTAAATATGCATAACATTTTTCTTTTCTTTTTTACTAAAGTGGACATTGCTTTTCTATTTAAATAATTTTTTATTTTTATTTTAAGAGCGAAAAACATACTTACCTCTATGTTCAATAAAAAATATACTTAAAAAATAAGGTTAGAATATTAGGAAGTTTGGGGCGAGGGGGGCTTAAAATAAAACATAAAAATAAAAAAGTAAAAAAAAACGAAAATAACGAAATATATGTAAAAAAAATAATTAAAAACAAAAATAATAAAATTAAAGATTAGAAATTAATCAAAGGAAAATAGTATACCATTTTTATTTTTTTTGTTGGTTAAAAGGAGCTCTATTATTGATTTAAAAATTTATATCAATTTATCCATATTTGCTCAACTCTCCTAGTCTCACTTCCATAAGATTTGTTCCCTAGGAGAGAGATGTATAGCCAAAAAGAAAAATACCAAACACTAGATCTGGAATACCAACCATAAACATAGATATAATCGGAAACATGAAAAATAAACACAAATCCTACCAACATCAGAAGATTCCTAGGGGCGTGGGCCTTTCCCCATCCGTTGGTGGGACTAAGGGTCGAATACCATCATGTGCATGGTTCTCCAAGTGATCAAGCCTCCCATCCAATTATCCTAGCCACTCCAGACTGTGTCATTAATAGTGTATCATAGATTATATCTTATTAATTATCACCCATTGGTTATGTTGGATGTTTTTTAGGAAGGAAATCAACTCGTTATGAATGACATGATGTTTTTGCCACATTTCACCAATGTATTTTTGAATTTGCTGAAGAAACCTAGTTATCAGTTTCAGTGAGGGTGGCCAAACCTTTGGACTAGGCACATGGATGAATGCCTGAGCGACCTCACCATATGATGCACTCTTAGTTCCATCCCCTCCTACCTCCCTAACTCCTCTTCTAGCATGCACACAATTTTCACCACTCTATGGTCCTCATCGCCTAACATAACTTCATTGGTTCAACATACTTTACTTTTGAGCAAATTGAGCAAGATATTTCTTCATCCCTCTCCTGTTGAACCACCCTGTCACCATTCACACCTTTTAAAGCCCAAAATCCTTGATTCCGTGATGACACCACCCCACCAAGTAAAAAGATCTGCCACCACTAACATGCACCCACTACAATTCTAACCACCCTTCTTGAACCCATCACAACCTCCAGGAGAAAGGAATTTTCTAGTACCCAGTGCCAACAACTAGGAAAGCCACCTCAAGTTACAAGACCCCAACTCCTACCCTCTTCAATCGATACTCTAGACAATTATGCGAGACCAACTAGAGGCTCAAGTCAAGAAAGACATGAGACTTGACTAGTTTCCATAGTGTTGAGTCACTCGATGAAACCGTTAAATGACAAGGTTATCTAAACCCCCTAAACGACGCGCCTGACAACGTGGCTTTCTAAATTCGACTGTAGCTAAAAATATGAAATGCGCTTCCAAAACTTACCAACAGAAGGGTCCCAAGTCTAGCTGGAAATGTTCACCTCCCCAACCCCTTTTCTATCCTTGTAATTGTAATTAACGAGATAATTTTATGCACTGTAAGACTGGGGAATGCACAACAAAGTCACATTTTCATATTCCTCTACTCTGCCATTTTTAAAATACCCTCCCATATCTTTCAACATATGCCTCATCCAATATTGCCTCTGTAGAGATATAATGAGTAGGTGCAGATCGAGGGATCTAGCTTTCGTTACCTTCCCACCCCAGTTATCATTACATGACATGATCATCTGATAGACCTCCCTCCGGGGTATTAACAAAACCATTGGCATCTTCATTTTGTATTGGGACTTTCACCCCCATCAAGGTCTATAGATAATCCTCCACAACTTGTATTATCTCCTCGACTCCTGCCACTAATGGACCTTGGGGCCAAGAATGGCTTAAAGCTAGACCTCCCCCTTGGAAACCCCAATTTGTTAATAGGTTTGCTACTCACTTCACTTTTCTTAGAGAGTGAGAGGTGATGAAAAAAGGGTGAGACAACAACAAAGGTGGGATGATTTTGTTTACCAACTACAGTTATGAACTCTTGATGACATGTTGAACTCATGCGCCATCTATAATTTTATGTGCCACCTCGATTGTAAGTTGTGAGTTTTCATCTATATGCATCTTAGAAAATGAACATTTTGTTTCCTAGGTGAGCGCTCTGTATAGGGCACACAAATCCTCCACATTATCACCACTGACACCATAGTAACTCACGTAAAAGCCCAAAATATTTCTCGTGTCATGCCAAATGATTCCTCTATAACCGGTTGGGCTCGGGTTAGCTTTTGAGGCTCCATAGAAATTCAATTTCACAAATATTCTAGGACAAACAATGAAAACAATAGGTGAAGATATTATTATTAAAGGAGATATATTATGGGAAGGGATCACCAAGTTGGAAGAGAGACCTAAATCCTACATTATCCATGCTTCATTCTCAAAAACCCGTCAATCCTCATCTCCCCATTTCTCCCCTAGAATGGTCTCCTTTATATTTTTGCATATATTCTACACACCTATTCTCTAGTCATTTTTTCATCTATGAATATCCCTTTTTTGCAGGCCTTCCATGCATTCAAAAGTAAGAAGCCTAGGCTTAGGTTCCAAGCTTTTAGGTTGGGATTTTATAGGGTTCTTTTCTCCATGTCGTTAGAGTTTTACTCAGACAATTTTGTTATCTATATGATCTAGTGTAGAGGGTAGGTACACTTTTCCAGAGCATTTCAATTGGATGGAATGTGTTGAGTAAGTGTTTTGTTGATTCCTCCACTCTTCAGAAAATCACACACCATGATAGGCCTTCAAATATTTTCTTCCTTAAAAGGTCCCATGTGAGAATTTTTCTTCACCCAATTAGCCAT
>JAXQQM020066565.1:0-64819 GCA_034641835.2 Pinus albicaulis | reverse complement strand
TCTAGGTCATGGATTAGAAGGTTGGGAGGAACCTTGCAAATGGATTTTTTTAGTGTCAGTATTTGCATACTTCCACTAGGGATCAAAACAAATTTTGCATGTGCATCTTAGGTGTCCCACTCAAAAGAATTTTCAATCATTCCATTAGGTCATGATATAAAATTGTTCCACTAGTGGTTTTCCTTGTCAAATGTCCCATTTTCCTTCACAAGTATATGCTTGTTGACCCTCTTCCATGTCTTCATCATGCTGAAAACAAGTCTACTTCCATTTTGTTGGAAATATGATGCAGAGTGTTGTCCTTGATGGCAACCCACTTAATGAAGATGAAGACATGCGACTGTTGACATGTGTTGTCCTTGATGGCAAACTACCTGATGAAGTTATTCTTGATCTAATGAACTTGGTAAATGATGTAAATCTGATGTGATATGATGTTTGTTAAGCAATATGGTGCTGAGTGTTGTCCTTAAATGGAAACCCACCTTGATGAAGATGATGACAACTTACTTGATGAAGTTGTGCTTGATAGAATATGTTCTTAATGAAGTAAATCTGATGTATCTATAGTGAGTACATAAGGCAGTGAAGAAAGGAATTCAGATTATGCTAAATCTATGGTGAAAGAGTATGTCTCAAGGAATACGCGGATCTGTCTAAGGGAAGTCGCGTATGCACGCGGAAAAGAACGTGCCAAGTCGCGTATGGGCTAAAGCGCTCTAAAAGTGCAAAACCAGTGGTAACCACCATGGTATTGACCCATTGTATTGGGTAATGATCCGCCTAATTGACCCCGTCCGTGAATACCATCGCAAGCAATATTGTTTTGGCTCATGGTATTGAAAAAGGCCCGTGGTATTGAAGGCTCATGGTATTGAAAAGGGGTCCGTGGTATTGAAAAAGGATAAACCTATATAAAGAGATGAAATTCATTGTGCAAATCATGTGTGTGGGTGCAAGATGTCCGAGCTTGAATGAATACTTCTCTCTGAAGTAGATCTGAATGGAAAGGGTTACACTTGAATGATAAATCTGAATGTATGATGCACCATTGATGAAGAAGGGGATCTAGATCTGAAATGTACTTAAATCTACTAGATCTGCTTATGGAAGGCTTAGATCTGAATTGAGGCGAACATCTGTTTGAAGTAAAAGGGTAAATCTGAAAAGAATTGCTGATCTGAAGAAGTATGCTGCTTTATAATGATAGAAGATCTATACGCTACTTAGACGCATAGGAAGCGCGTATATACACGGGCCGTCTTCGTCGAAGAGAAAGTGTGTATGCAATAAAATGAACTCTCCGTAATATGTGCGCGCAGGTATACGCTCGGGTTTGTCTGAACGGCGCGTATATACACGACATCAGTGAAAGGAAAGCGTGTATGCAAAACTAAGGTTTTCTGAAATCTGTGGTAAGAAATGTCTGATCTAATTTGTTGTGTTGCTGCTATCTGTATTCTACTGTTCTGAGTTTCCTGTATCAGTTTGGTTGTATGGTTGAGCTTGAAAGGATGAAAAGGGTCTAGTCTGAAAATATGGTGAAACGTGGCCTGCAAGTTGTGTTCTATTGAAGTTGTTGGATTCAGTGTGAAAATTGATGAAACGTGGTCCAAGGTGGTGCTGAAGGTTGTAGCCTTCAGTCAGGGGGTTGTAGCTCCCTTCCAGGTGAGGCTGGTAAACGAGATCGGGGGTCGTAGCTCCCTTCCAAGAGAGGCTGGTAAACGAGTCAGGGGGTTGGAGCTCCCTTCCAGGAGAGGCTGGTAAACGAGCGCAGGTGGGTGCCTGCGTGCTGGTCAAGTCTGCGCCAGCACATATGTTGTAAGATGATTTCTCTATAATAAAATATTGAAGGCTGAGCAACTGCAGCGGTGGTTTTCTCCCGATTTGGGTTTCCACCTAAAAATCCTGGTGTTCATGTGTGATCCTTTGTGTGATGATTTATTCTGTTCTTACTGCACATGTTTACCGTTTATTGAACATCTGATGAATGAATGATGGAATAATATAAGTGAAGATTTAATGACAGATCTAGATCTCTGTGTATACGCTAGTTTCATAAAGGGGATCCGCGTATATACGCTAGTTTACTGAAGGAAAGTAGTGTATGGGTTTTAAGGAATGAAAAAGTAAAAATATTTGATTATGCAGTAAATATTGATTCACCCCCCCCTCTCAGTATTTTTCCCAACAATTGGTATCAAAGCAGGTTCTTCTGCAGAAGCTTGATCGCTTGAAGAAGATCCGTCGCCATGGGAAGTCAAGAAGGAGTGATGTCTATAAAGCCACCTCTATTCAATGGAAGCAATCTGATATTCTGGAAGGTACGAACAAAAGCATATCTGCAAAGTCTTGGTGCAGATGTATGGGCAATCGTGGAAGAAGGTTATCAATACCCAACAAGTATTCCTACCGATGCAGCAGAAAGGAAGAAGTATGAAATCAATGCCAAAGCAGTGAATGTCTTATTAGGAAGCATGTCTGAATCAGAATTTGCTAAAGTGATGCAGCTACATTCAGCAAAAGAAATATGGGACAAAATCATTCCGAGCTATGAAGGAGATACAAAGGTAAAAAGTGCAAAACTCCAAACTCTTAGAATTGAATATGAAAATTTGAAGATGCATAGTGATGAGAGTGTTGCCATTTTCTTTCTTCGTCTGGATGATATTGTAAATCGAATGAGAAATATGGGTGAAACCATAACTGATACTACTCTGGTGGAAAAGGTCTTAAGATCCTTGACTTCTAAATTTGACTCTAAAGTTTCGGCTATTGAAGAAAGGCAAGATCTGCAAACTCTTTCTATTGTTCAATTGCATGGTATTCTGACTGCTTTTGAAATGAGACAAGGAGGTCCTTCCCAAATCAGAGAAGCTACTTTTAAGGCATCTACAAAAGGAAAGGAAAAGGAAGTTGTCAAAGAATCCAGCTATATATCCGATGAAGAAGAAGCGAATTTCGTGAGAAAGCTCCAACTAGGTACTGGAAGATTCAAAGGTAAGCTTCCCTTCAAATGTTTTGAGTGTGGAAAAGTTGGTCACTATGCTGCTAAAAGTCCTTATAGAGAAAAACATGGTAAAGGGAAACAATTTGAAAAGAGAAAGAGTTATTATGCAAAAGAAGATGATGATGAAGTGTCCAGTGAAGATGAAGAAGATTCTGACCATGATCTGAAAGTGCTCATGGCAAAGAAGCAAAAGAAGAAGGTTACTCCAGGAAAGGAGATACCTCAGAAATCATGTATAGCAAAAATTGAAGAATATGAAACAGATTCTGACGAAGCTCTACAAGTGCTCATGGAAAAGAAGAAAAAGAAGAAGGCTACTCGAAGCAAGGAAATATCTCAGAAAATAGAAGAAGATGAATCAGATAGTGATTGGGGTCATCCTTTGCATGATCTTGGTGGTACAACCAATAATGAAGTTTGTGAAAGTAGTGTTTTGGAAATAGAGAAAGCTCTCAAGATCAAAGATGAAGAACAACAAAGAGAAATTGATAAGAAAGATTCTATCAACAAAGAGATGATCTCTCAAATGAAAGAACAAATAGAAATGCTGAATGGTCAGGTGGACAAGTATCAAAATCGTATTAAAGAACTAGAAGCAGAAATCAACGATCTAAATGAAGATCTCGAAAAATCAAGCAAGAAGAATGAAGGACTTGAAGCTGCAATCATCTTTCTACAAACAGATCTTGAAGCATCAAATAAGAAGAATGAAGAACCTCTGTCATTTGAAAAGGAAGGCCTTGAAGCAGAAATCATCTCTCTCAAAGAAGATCTGGAAAAATCAAATAAGAAGAATGAAGAGCCGCAACAAACATGTGAAGGAAATGAAGATTGGTTGAAAGAAGAGATTCTAATTCTGAAGGATCAAGTTGAAGATGGAAGAAGAAAAGAAGAAAGCATGACAAAGCAATGTCAAGCCTTGGAGGTTGAGGTAAATATTCTCAAAGGTAAATTAGAAGAAAAGGTTAAACTTTTGAGGTTTCATGATAGTAATAACATTTTGGACAATATTCTGAGTAATCAAAGGTCTCCTGCTATCAAACATGGTCTTGGTTTCCATGAAACTGTTAAAGGAGAATCTAGCTCACAAGGAAGTGCCAAAAATTCGGAAGATCTCAATGCAAAACCTGATGTGTTGAAAGAAACAAAAGATCAACCAACAATCATGAATTCTCAAAGGAATTCATTCAAGAACGTTGAATGTTTTAAATGTCATAACTATGGGCATGTTGCAGCAAATTGCAGAAGCAGAACAATTCCGCCACAAATAAACAGGTACTCTAGCTTCAAGGGATATTGTTTCTCATGTAACAAGTATGGACATAAAGCAGCTGATTGTAAAAGAAGGAAGATCAGAAATACTCAGTATAATTCTTATTACTCTGGACACATGAGATGTTATTCTTGTAGCAAGTATGGACATGTAGAGAAGGAATGCAGGCTGAACAGATATGAGAAATTGGATAACTTCTAGCACACAAATAGAAAGTTTAAACAAGTCTGGAAAAAGATGGAGGGATGGAATAAGAATCAATCTAGAGAAGAAAAGGATACTTTTGTGGATGCTCTAGAAGACAATGATTTTCTTGAAGAAAACACTCAATTTAAGGACCGATCAGAAACGTAGGGAATTCTGACCCTACTGCAGTCATCCGCTTCTGAAGCTTACTTCTCTGATTGACTGCAGGAATGATGTGAGATACATTATGAGATCTAGTAATGTATCGTCACAAGGGGAGAAATGTATGATGTCTCTCATGGTTGAATAGATTATTCTGGTTATATGTATTTCTGACAGAGCATCTGGTGTGAAGAAAAGACAGGAACAGAAGGTAAATTTGCAGAAGGAGATGAAGGTGTGAAATTTTCTATATTTCACTTTACATACGCGGGTTCTATGAAACAAAGTCGCGTATACACGCAAGTTCTAGCTGACACAGCCGCGTATGCATTGATGATGAGAAAATTTATCTGATAGCTGAAGATCTGGAGCAGAGGTCCAGGGGGAGCATCAGTCTGACTACTGATGATTGCACTGTTAGCATTATTTTGGTTATACTCGTGATAATGAAATGATACATGGGTTCTTGTGTTGAAGATTATGGATGAAGCCTGGTTGCTTTATGATGAAGAGCATTCGTTGTTGAGATGAAAGTCTTATAATTCAGAAATGAGGACAGATCATGCAGAGATTGTTGCTAATAACTTACTGTTGAAGGTGTTTCAGATTGCACAAGTTAAGGAAGAGCACTGGTTTAGGGGGAGTAGCAGGATGATGATTGCATTGTTGGAAATATAATTGCTTATTCTTTGGTCTTTATGATACTCATGCTCAAACGATGATAACTTGGTACATGGACTATTATGATGAGTTTTTGAACCCTGGTTGCTTATAAGTATCTTGTGTGCTCACACATGGATGAGTTGGATGTCGTTTGATTCAGAGATAAATCATGCAGAGTTTGTTACTATGGTTGAGAGATCTTTTGCCTTCATATGTTACTTCATGTTAAATCTTGAAGATCATGGTGATGTTGGACCACATGGATGATTGCTTGACACCTAGGTGAAGATGTTATTCTGATATGAGAATCTCTCTTGGAAAGATTGTATTGATGATGCAAAGAATCTGAAGGCTTGGTTACTATTGTGCTGATGCTACAATGGTTGGATGACGCTTGAAGACACAACTACATTGTTCTATCTATCTGTAGTCCAGGGGAGCAGTCAAATATCTCAGAAAGAAGCTGAACACTGTCTTTTCCTCACAGAGATTCAGATCTGGTTGAAATTTAGAAGATGGCTTGGGATACACGGGTTTCCTGAAACACAGTCGCGTATGTACGCGAGTTCATGCACAGAAAACCGCGTATTTCTGATTGCTGACAATTTTTGCTTGGAGTCAGCTCTTTTCAGCACAGCTGCAGTGTTGTTTGGTATATCTGATACTGTTTGGTATCTCTGGTGGTGTTCCAGTTCTCATAATTCTTTTTCTCATGTTTTGATGAAGATGCCTTGATGATTTGTTGGTGAAAGTGTTCAGGATGCACAAACTAAGGGGGAGCCTTAGTCATATGAAAAGGATGCGTGGATGCACAGATTCAGGGGGAGCAGTAACATTACTGAGTATAATGCTTTGTTGGCATTATGGTGGTTCTGAAATATGTTCTCTTTCTTGAGGACCTTCTGGTGTTGGTTATGAAAAGTCATATTTGTAGTTTGATGAAAAGGTCTTGTTGACCCATGTTGTAAAATTGTAATATTCAGTCGTGTAAGGACTTGTCAAATTTGTAAACCCACTTGGTTGGGTAGCAGAGTCATTTTTTCTGTAAACCCACTTGGTTGGGTAGCTAAGTTGAAATGTGTAAACCCACTTGGTTGGGTACTTGAGTCTTATATGTAAATCCACTTGGTTGGATATTTGATGTAAGTATGAGTCTTTTGGTGATAGGAAGTTCATAGAGTCATGTACTTCATTGGAAAATATGTTTGAAGATTCAGCATGAACTCAGGGGGAGCTTGGTCACTTCAGTTTATATCAGATTTGCAGAACGCTTCTTCAACATGAGGAGAAAAGGGGGAGAGTGTGTTGGTTTTGATCTGCCCTTTGCCCTTGATGTCAAAGGGGGAGAGTGACATGGTGTTTGAATGAAGAATGGTGTCAAAGAATTGGAAGAGTGACATGGTGTCAATATAATTATCTGTTGTGGTAACCAAACACCATCATGGTTGCCATCAAGTCCAAAGGGGGAGATTGTTGGAAATATGATGCAGAGTGTTGTCCTTGATGGCAACCCACTTAATGAAGATGAAGACATGCGACTGTTGACATGTGTTGTCCTTGATGGCAAACTACCTGATGAAGTTATTCTTGATCTAATGAACTTGGTAAATGATTTAAATCTGATGTGATATGATGTTTGTTAAGCAATATGGTGCTGAGTGTTGTCCTTAAATGGCAACCCACCTTGATGAAGATGATGACAACTTACTTGATGAAGTTGTGCTTGATAGAATATGTTCTTAATGAAGTAAATCTGATGTATCTATAGTGAGTACATAAGGCAGTGAAGAAAGGAATTCAGATTATGTTAAATCTATGGTGAAAGAGTATGTCTCAAGGAATACGCGGATCTGTCTAAGGGAAGTCGCGTATGCACGCGGAAAAGAACGTGCCAAGTCGCGTATGGGCTAAAGCGCTCTAAAAGTGCAAAACCAGGGGTAACCACCATGGTATTGACCCATTGTATTGGGTAATGATCCGCCTAATTGACCCCGTCCAGGAATACCATCGGAAGTAATATTGTTTTGGCTCATGGTATTGAAAAAGGGGCCCGTGGTATTGAAGGCTCGTGGTATTGAAGGCTCATGGTATTGAAAAAGGGGTCCGTGGTATTGAAAAAGGATAAACCTATATAAGGAGAAGAAATTCATTGTGCAAATCATGTGTGTGGGAGCAAGATGTCTGAGCTTGAATGAATACTTCTCTATGAAGTATATCTGTATGGAAAGGGTAAAGGTTTGATAGTAGATCTGAATCTATGATGCACCTATGAAGAAATGATGAAGCGGAATATCTAGATCTGGAATGTATTTGTATCTGCTAGATCTGTTTATGGAAGGCTTAGATCTGTCTGAAGTAAAAGGGTAAATCTGAAATGAATATCTGATCTGAAGAAGTATGCTGCTCTATAATGGTTGAAGATCTATACGCTAGTTCGCTGCATAGGAAGCGCGTATATACGCGGCTTCGCTGAAGAGAAAGCGCGTATGCGCAATAAAATGAGCTCTGTAATATGTACAGAGGTATACACTGGTTTGTGTGAACGGAAGCGCGTATATACGCGACATCAGTGAAAGGAAAGCGCGTATGAAAAACTAGGGTTTGCTGAAGTCTGTGGTAAGAAATGTCTGATCTAATCTGATGTGTTGCTGCTATCTGTATTCTACTGTTATGAGTTTCCTGTATCAGTTTGGTTGTATGGTTGAGCTTGAAAGGATGAAAAGGGTCTAGTCTGAAAATATGGTGAAACGTGGCCTGCAAGTTGTGTTCTATTGAAGTTGTTGGATCCAGTGTGAAAATTGATGAAACGTGGTCCAAGGTGGTGCTGAAGGTTGTAGCCTTCAGTCAGGGGGTTGTAGCTCCCTTCCAGGTGAGGCTGGTAAACAAGATCGGGGGGTCGTAGCTCCCTTCCAGGAGAGGCTGGTAAATGAGTCAGGGGGTTGGAGCTCCCTTCCAGGAGAGGCTGGTAAACGAGCGCAGGTGGGTGCCTGCGTGCTGGTCAAGTCTGCGCCAGCACATATGTTGTAAGATGTTTTCTCTATAATAAAATATTGAAGGCCGAGCAACTGCAGCGGTGGTTTTCTCCCGATTTGGGTTTCCACCTAAAAATCCTGGTGTTCATGTGTGATCCTTTGTGTGATGGTTTATTCTGTTCTTACTGCACATGTTTACTGTTTATTGAACATCTGATGAATAAATGATGGAATAATATAAGTGAATATTTAATGACAGATCTAGATCTCTGTGTATACGCTAGTTTCATAAAGGGGATCCGCGTATATACGCTAGTTTACTGAAGGAAAGTAGCGTATGGGTTTTAAGGAATGAAAAAGTAAAAAGATTTGATTATGCAGTAAATACTGATTCACCCCCCCCTCTCAGTATTTTTCCCAACACATTTTACTTTTAGTCAAAATCAATCATTCAGTCAATTTCTTTCATTTCTCATTAGGTCACTAGGGTTTCATCAGGTCAAATCATTGCATTGTCTCATTTTCAATAAAGGGCAGCAAAAGGTGTGAGAGTGATCCCAATAATGTCTCTTTACCATGTAAATATGATCTCCAAGATGGTTTCCAAAGTTTTATTTTGATTTCAAGTGTGAGTTTCATTCCAAGATGTAATTTTATTTTAATTCATGTAATTTTATGTCAGTTTAAATGTAATAAGTACTCAGTCTCCCAAGGCTGCCAACTCAGATTTCCACATGCCAACACATCAATTGTCAAATACAAAAGTATCTACTTCAGCAATTTATCAAATTTCAAAGGGAGTTGTCTTTTTCCAAGGCTGCCTAAGTCATCATTTTCCACAAGCACTAAACCCTAATTTCCTCTCCCTTTGAGCTAGGGTTTGAGATGCAATCAGAGACATATGAGAAGATGAGGCAAAATTTAGGTCATATCAGTAACTATTAGGTCATTTCAAACTCATAAACATCATGTCTCCATCATTTTCGAGGAAATCATTCCAAGAGTCAAGCCATTTGCCACTCATAGGGCCAGTTTCGCTTCTAACTATGTTTCCGACCAAACATAGATGAATTTGAAAAAAGTGAGAGAGGTTTTCTTCCATAATAGGTCAAGGAAGAAAAAAATACTTCAGTTTTTACACAGGTATCATGGTTTTTGAGAAATTTCAAAAATACAAGTGCTACAGGAGATTTGCTGCACTTCTGGAGTGACCTTGGGAAAATCAAGTTATCTCATAGCTTGAGTGTCCAAATAACTTTCTTGATGAGTCACATTATAACTAGACAAATATATATTTCTAATGAGCTATCTTGAGCTCAATTTGGAGATGAGGAAGGCCTCCAAAAGTTGTCTGCACCAACACTCTGCATTTCTGTACCCTCATTCAGAACTTTTTGACCAGTCTTAGGAAAATCAATTTTTGACAAGGAAAATAAACTACAATAAGAAAAAAAAATGTATATTTAGAAATTAGACTTAAATGGATTTACAAAGAGCTATCCTGGGCCCAATTTGGACACCTGGAAGGCAGTCAAAAATAGCCTGCAAGTTGGGGGTAAAATGGCATTGCGCTCCTGGGTTGGGTGCTGCGCTCCTAGGTTAGGCGCTGAGCATAGGCCAGAAACTCTCAAACTCTTCCAAAACACTTCAAATTTGTCTCTTATTCTCCAAAGCAAGTAATTAAACCATTTTTTATCCATTTTCCTCCATTTTATGCTTGTGGGTAAAGTTTTATATTGGCAAGAAATCACAAGAAACCCTAGTTTTCACAAAGTCTCCATCCCCATTAACAAATTTCCCAAAACCCCCTTGTCCAAAATTAATTATCCCTAGACCCTATCACATCACCCCATACTCCAAAAAACACTAAAACTACCCATCCCTAAGTCCGTTTACTCTTTTCCATTAAAACCCAATTTCTAGGAATTTCACTCTTTTGCCTAGATTTCCCCATACCCTTGACCTGTAATTAAATTTTCATTTTCATCCCTCTTCTTATTTTCACTTCCCATCACCTCAAAAAGTTTCGTAACCATTTTCCCCATCTCCCTTAATTTTTGTGACTCTATCCCTATCCCCTAAAGCCCTCATTTCATCATTTCTTTCCCTGCTCCCATTCCCTTCACTCCCTCACTCACTCCCCCTTTTCTTTCATTTTCCCTAGAGTTTCCAAAGTGCCAAAGAAAAAAATAATGGAGAGAGAAGACAGAAATTACATGGAGGAGGAACATAGTGATTATGAGTTTGAGGAAGATGAGATTGTACAGCAAAGAAGGTCACACAAGCAGACTCGGAACAAAATTTGCAATATCAAGGTCAAACAGATGAAGGATAAATTGAGGAAGATTCGAAAGGGAAAGAAAGGAGCTGATAAACTCAAGATTCTTGCTGATTCCTCCTTAGCTAAAAATGGACATGTGGTTGTGGGTCCATCCCACAAATTTAGAGAAATTTTGAAAAGTTTGAAGATTTTTGAGTTTTTTGGGCAATTTTGGAAAAACACAGGAAATTCTGCCCTAAGCATAGCGCCTTGGCGCTGCGCTTTTTCTTGGAGCATATAATGAGAAAAATGAAGACATCATTGGGTTCATAATGATGATGACATACCCCATGTACTTTTTCTAAGCATTGGGAGTAAAACTAGTCAGGGAAAAGGGAAAAAAACACCCAAAAAATCATGTTTTGCCTCTTTTTTAGGATGGCACTGCGCTTAGAGGTAGTCTTGGAAGAATGCAGTTTTTAGGGGTCAAATCAACTCCAAATAAGACACCAAAAGAATATCTAGAAATTAGACAGGACATGATTTCCAATGAGCTATCATGAGTTGAATTTGGACATCGGGAAGTTAGTCAAAAGTGACCTGCAAGAAGACCTATTTTTTCCTCCTTAGCGCTGAGCTTAGGACAAAGTTTCCCTGTTTTAGAGTTTTCTCTGTTTTTCACGGAATTTTTTAGTTTTATCTCACTATTTGGGTTTCTCACTGATGTAATGGGTAAATATGAATGTAATTATTATGAGGATTAGTTTACTATGGGTAAATTCATTAGCTTGAGTCCTCTAGAGGTCAAATGAATCAGTTTCCTCTCTTTTAGAGGCAAGTTGTTTGGTCTTCCTAGTCTTCAGATTCTTGTTCAGCATTTGGTGGAAACTGATCCTCATCTCATGGATTCGATCCCCTGAGGCTAGGATGAGTTTTTTTGAGGTCTATATCTTCTTCTTATTTCTCATTTATAATGGTTGGACTCACTTGGAGCTTTGGCATCTCAAGGACACATTTTGTATCAGTTTGGCTTGGACATTAATGATAAATTTGCAGCTATTTCTTTGGGATCCATGTGGTATGCATTTTTTGACATAGTTTCTTATTTTTAATCATTTGTATGAATTTATTGTAACCTCGTAAACCATTTGCATGTCTATGATATGCTTAATTTCAAGTTGAAAGGCAAAATTCATGTTTCATGCTCTGTTTTGGGGAATTTTGCATAATTTATTTATTTTCTTCAGTTTAGGGAGAATCCATCTCAGATGCTCTTCCTAACTTCTCACCAGTCTATTCACCTCACCATAATCATCTTTTGAATTTCAAACCTTCTACCTACCTTTCCCCTTAGAACACTCTATGGATTTTGACCTAATTTCCTTTCCCTAGCTGTTTGACTCCTCCTGATCCAGCAAAACCCAACAAAAATCAAAAAATAAAAACCCTGAGCTACTATACCTAGCCTAAAATCTTCTTTCCCCAATCATTTTGAATGTGATCTATACGGAGAGAGCCCTCTCCTGGCCTAGTAGGGATAGCTACTTGGCTAAGCGTGGTTTTATTTTACCTCGGAATTGCCTCTCTCAGCCCGAGGTTCAATCTGAGTGATAACATTTTGGTGACTCCACTGGGGAAGAAAAATATCATATCTTCCCTGGGAAATAACAGCAAAGTTTAGATCTGATTGCTTATGGTGGACAACAATCAGATGCATATGAAGGTTGAACTCTTCACCTCATGACTCCAACTTGATGTAAAGACTCCACTGGAGGATTGACCTTGCCAGCATGAAAATGGAAGGATCTTACACAAAAATTAGGTATTCAAAGTGGAATTGTATTCAAGATGTAATTTTATTTCTTGTAAATTACTTCTTTTCTTTTCCTGAAACTATCCTGAGAGTTTTCTAGAGTTTTTTGTATGATAAATATGATCAAAGTCTTGATTTTGCTTATTTAAAGAGTGTGAATACCGATTTTCCCTGTGATTTTGATAAATACCAAGACCTCTTACCTGAAAATTGTACATATCCTTTTCAAGCCAATGAGACTAAAGAGATCAAAACTAATCCTACAACTTCTATACATACTCCTACACCTTGTAAAATTCCAGATCGATATAAACCTCTCATCTTACCTCCTATACTCCATGCTTTCCCTGAAAATCATTACCTATATCTGCCAAGGTTTGATGGTGAATATGACAATATCACTGCTGAGAGACATATGAAAAATTTTGATACTTTCCTAGACCTTTTTGAAATTGATAAAGAGGATGTCAGTATCAGGCTATTCGCTCTTTCTTTGCAAGGCAAAGTCAAGAGTTGGTTCAAAAACTTGCCTACCGTGAGAATCTCAGATTTCCCATAGTTCGTCAAAGTTTTCCTCGACAGGTGGGTGGTAAAAAAAAACCCTTTCCTAATTCTAAAAGAGTATGAACAGCTGAAAAGACAGCTAGGGGAGACAGTAAAACAATTTTCTTCTAGATTCAACCAAGTCTATTATTCGATACCTGCTGATATAAGACCCCCTCCTGGCTCAGCTCTTTTACATTACCCAGATGCCTTTGATCCGGAAATGGAGTATTAGTTGAGAGAAACGAACCTTACAACACTTGAAGAGATGCATAATAGTGTAGTAGATGTAGAGGCTAATCTGTTGATCAGAAGGGCAAAGTTGAAGGAAGAAGAGAAGAAGAACATTGCAAAGCACCTGACATCTTCAGAGGTAAAGCTTGACATTTTGGTAAGTACAATAGAGGAAATGATGCAAAATATCACCATGAGAGATGTATTTTCCGTTCAATATCATCATGACCCACTTATCCTAGAAAAAGAAGAGACTGCAAGCCCTAAATATTTTCTTGCTAATCCCAGCCACCATAGATCAGAAAATGGACTTGTAGATCAATCCGAGGAGAAAAAATATGATAATCTAATGTGTATTATTGGTGACATTACTTATATTTATGATTTTCCAAATTTTGATTAGTATGATGATGATTATGTTCTCCAAACAAAATCTAATATTGCAGAGCAATCAATAGTTGATTTTTGGGAGGAAGTTCAGTTTCAACAACTCGAATATAGTGATCAGCCGATGCATATTTATTATGACAGAGATGAGGAAAATTCAGAAAAATTGGAAGTAAGTGAAGGATCTTTTCCTCTTTGTTTTACTTCACTTCAGTCCATTAGAGATAACTTTCATGCGATCAGAAATCAACAGTCATTGAGTTTTGATTTTGACAATCAAGAGGATAATCAAATTTTTTATCAGAGCTCCTTGCCCTTGTGTTTCTCCTCATTTTCAAAAATAAGAGGAAACTATAAGCAAGTGGATAAGTGAGTGGTCAACACTAGTGAACATTCTCCTAAATTGGTTGAGAAAATCATTTGCGACATAGAAGCCTCCTTAGCTCTAGATTTGCAACCACCAAATGCCATTTAATGTCATGTTGCAGATGAAGGCTTGGAAGCTAAAACACATGATCAAATGATGCAAGATTATTCTGTACCACTACGTTTTGAAGCATTTCAGTTTTAAAGGAAATTTTTCATAATATCTCTAAAGCAAAGGATGAGAAACCTATAGAAAGTCATGCAGTCTCATTAGAAACAATGGAAAATAGGTTGCAGCAGTCTTTTCAAGTTTTTCATGACCCAATAGCTGATGTATTGGATGATATCTGCACTAAAAGTCCTTCTCCATTAGCTAACTATAAGCCTGAAAAGAGTGTTGATATAAACTTGATCCGACAGCCGACTTCATTGTCTTGTTCAACATGTGTTTTATTATGAAGCTCATACCAAGATTTGGAGTCATATCAATGAAGAATATTTTTGTTTCGTTTTTAATCATCAGAAAAAAATAGTTATTCGCGAGTTTTAGGATCCTTTGTCAACTTGCTGCAGTCATCAAATAAAGAAATAACAGATGTTAGGAAAAATTTTAAACCGAGGTATGAAGACTACCTAGAGCAGAGCAGTAACATATTAGATGGGCTGGAAATTAATATTTATTCCTATGAAGGTCCTTTTGCAACATTCTTGAGGTCAGTCAGTGGGCCAATGCTTTGCAATTTCATTAAGATTCAATCTGATTTCAAGTTTTCATGGGAGTTTTCTTTCAGTAGTTCTCTTTTCTTACTCATAAGAAAGCACTTCCGGAGAATTCAACTAGCAGCCAGAATGCTTACATGGTTGCATTGGTTGTTCAATTTCACTTGATCAGGTGATGAACAGATCAGTTAGAGTAGGTTTTTTTGAATAAGCTCAATTATGAGTATCTTTTTCAGTTTTTCAGTTGTGTTTTAGTCTGAGTCATTCTTGAGTCAATTTATTGAGTCAAGTTTTCAGTATTTAGTTAGTCCTTAGCTTTTGACTCCATGCCCAATGAATAGGCACTTGGTCTATAGTGTTCTTGGCACCTCCAAGGAGCTACCATCCCTAGCTGGAGCCAATGTTAGTGTCAGTATTTGCATACTTCCACCAGGGATCAAAACACATTTTTCATGTGCATCTTAGGTGTCCCACTTTAAAGAATTTTCAATCATTCCATTAGGTCATGATATAAAATTGTTCCACTGGTGGTTTTCCTTGTCAAATGTCCCATTTTCCTTCACAAGTATATTCTTGTTGACCCTCTTCCATGCCTTCATCATGCTAAAAACAAGTCTGTTTCCATTTCACTTTTAGCCAAAATCACTCATTGAGTCAGTCTCTTTCATTTCTCATTAGGTAACTAGGGTTTCATTAGGTCAAATCATTGCATTGTCTCATTTTCAGTAAAGGGCAGAAAAAGGTGTGAGAGTGATCCCAATAATTTCTCTTTACCATGTAAAGATGATCTCCAAGATGGTTTCCAAAGTTTTAATTTGATTTCAAGTGTGAGTTTCATTCCAAGATGTAATTTTATTTTAATTCATGTAATTTTATGTCAATTCAATTGTAATAAGTACCCAGTCTCCTAAGGCTACCAACTCAGAGTTCCACATGCCAACACATCAAGTGTCAAGTACAAAAGTGTCTACTTTAGCAATTGATCAAATGTCAAAGGGAGTTTTCTTTTTCCAAGGCTGCCTAAGTCATCATTTTCCACAAGCACTAAACCTTGATTTCCTCTCCCACTGAGCTAGGGTTTGCTACGGAATCAAAGACATATGAGAATAGGAGGCATAATTTAGGTCATATCAGTAAGTATGAGGACATTCCAAATTCATAAACATCATGTCTCCATATTTTTCCGGGAAATCATTCCAAGAGTCAAGCCATTTTCCACTCATAGGGCCAATTTCGCTTCTAACTATGTTTTCGACCAAAAAGAGATGAATTTGACAAAAGTGAGAGAGATGTTTTTCCATAATATGTCATGGAAGAAAAACCTCCTTCAATGTTTACACAGGTATCACGGTTTTTTAGAAATGTCAAAAATACTGGTGCCACAGGAGAGTTGCTGCACTTCTGGAATGACCTTAGTAAAATCAAGTTATCTCATAGCTAGATTGTCCAAATAACTTTCTTGATGAGTCAAATGATAACTAGATAGAGATATATTTCCAATGAGCTATCTTGAGCTCAATTTTTAGTTGAGGAAGGCCTCCAAAATTTTCCTGCACCAACACTCTGCATTTATGCACCCTCATTCAAAACGTTTTGACCAGTCTTGGGAAATCAACTTTTACAAGGAAAATAAACTCCAGTAAGAAAAAAAAATGTATATTTGGAAAGTATACTTGAAGGGATTTCTAACGAGCTATCTTGGGCCCAATTTTGACACCGGGAAGGCAGTCAACAATAACCTACAATTTGGGGGTAAAATGGCATTGTGCTCCTAGGTTGGGCACTGCGCTCCTAGGTTAGGTACTGCACATAGGCCAGAAACTCCCAAACTCTTCCAAAACACTTAAAATTTTTCTCTTATTCTCCAAAGAAAGTAATTAAACCATTTTTTATCCCTTTTCCTCCATTTTATGCTTGTGGGTAAAGTTTTATATTGGCAAGAAATCACAAGAAACCCTAGTTTTCACAAAGTCTCCATCCCCATTAACAAATTTCCAAAAACCCCCTTGTCCAAAATTCATTATCCCTAGACCCTACCACATCACCCCATACTCACAAAAACACTAAAACTACCCATCCCTAAGTCAATTTACTCTTTTCCAGTAAAACCCAATTTCTAGGAATTTCACTCTTTTGCCTAGATTTCCCCATACCCTTGACCTATAATTAAATTTTCATTTTCATCCCTCTCCATGTTTTCACTTCCCGTCACCTCACAAAGTTTTCTAACCCTTTTCCACATCTCATTTAATTTTTTTGACTCTATCCCTATCCCCTAAAGCCCTCATTTCATCATTTCTTTCCCTGCTCCCATTCCCTTCACTCCCTCACTCACTCTCCCTTTTCTTTCCTTTTCCCCAGGGTTTCCAAAGTGAAAAATAAAAAAAGCATGGAGAGAGAAGATAGATATTACATGGAGGAGAAAAATAGTGATGATGAGTTTGAGGAAGATGAGATTGTACAGCAAAGAAGGCCACACAAGCAGACCTGGAACAAAATTTGCAATATCAAGGTCAAACAGATGAAGGATAAATTGAGGAAGATCCGGAAGGGAAAGAAAGGAGTTGATAAACTCACGATGCTTCTTGATGCCTCCTTAGATAAAAATTTACATGCGGTTGTGGGCCCATCCCACGAATTTAGAGAAATTTTGAAAAGTTTGAAGATTTTTGAGTTTTTTGGGCAATTTTGGAAAAACACAGGTGTTAGCCTCCTATATCAATAGGTTTCATCTTTCATGATTGTCTTGATGGAAGTGTGGAATATGTTCAAACCTTCTTACTTGAGCAAAGGTGTTCCATATTCTTGAAAACCAAAAAATCAAAAAATTTAAAAAATGTAAAGAGGGTATACCCTAAAAAGAAAAATGAAAGGGTAAAAAGAATAAAAATGGTCAAAAAGAGAAAGAAATGAACCCCAAGCAAAAAATAGACCAAGGAAAGTGTGCAAGTCTAAATGCCACTACTTTTGTCAAAAAAGAGAAAGAAAGGAACCCCAAGCAAAAAATAGACCAAGGAAAGTGTGCAAATCCAAATGCCACTACTTTTTCATCTGTTGTAATAAATCAATTGTGTGCAGCTTGTGAACTTTTGCCACAATTCATGAATAAGTCAAACCGTTTAAACTTGGCTTAGTCATATTTCAATTTCATGTTTTAGATTAGAGAATAAATATCTAGCCAAACAGTTTAATCTTGGCAGATAAGTAGCTAGGTAGAGTGAATAAAAAGTGCTCAACAGTTTAATCTGAGCCCTTGGATGTAATAAGGGTAGAAATAGATAGATTCATCATGTAAAAAGAAAAGATTGATCAGGGTTTGCAAGTCTAAATGCACCCTAATAATGAAGAGAAAATGGTAGTGTTAAGTAGATAGGGTAGGTAGATGGTGCTGCAAAGTGTTATCTGATGAATGGTGCTGCTACATGTTGGTTAATCATTTACTTTCATCACAAGTACTAAAGCAAGAAATACACTGGAAAATCACAGCAAGCAAAGTCAAATTCATTAACCTCCCTCATCATTTTTCCCCCTCAAGAGTTTTACTAATTTCCCCAAAAGTACTAAAGTAATTTGAGATCAAAGGGGCTCAAGGCATTTCCTTGACTTCTGGAGGGACCGGACCCTCGGCCTAATGATCAAAAGACCTAAGCACTTGAAATAATCCATCATTGATTATCTTCCATTTTTAACTTTTCCTAAGTAAAATCCTATTTTACTTAGGAAACTGATGCAACATTCCATAAAATTCCTCAAGACAACTTGTTATTCTAAGCTTAAGTGTTGAAGATAAAATGTGCAATTTACTTCATAAGTTTCCACTTTCTTAGATATACAATGATGTTTTGATTTTCCTTGTCCTTTTTCATATTAACACCTAACTCTATTATATTAAATCCCTAGTGAAATCCCTTTTTCCTATGTATATAACTCCCTTTTCTAAAAAATATCCCCAAAACCCTCTTATTATAATGTTTTACCAAAGTATATATAGTCCCGCACATTTAAAATAAATACCCCGCTTTATAAAGCCCTTTGGTAAAACTCTAACCTTATATATACATTCCGCCCCTATGATGAATTAATTATATTAATTTATTCATCGTATAATAAAATATATATAGAAAAGCGTTAGACACGTAACATATGTGTTTAACACCAAAAACACGAATAAACTACGACGGAATCCTGCGCCACCATACTCAGCATTCCACGTGGCATTCCACATGGCCAAACCCCGCCGCAATTCATTTTATAAATTCACGGGGTTAATTAGTCATTTGTACTAATTAACAACCATTCCCGCCTATTAGCTTCTCCCCGGGGTGATTAGATTACATGTCAAAACTTGTTTAAACCCCGACGGGCCCACTTTCGAAACCGCACAAGTTTCCCTTTCCTCCAGCCGTCAGATCATTCCTCCGTTGATCAACGGTCCCGATCAATCCCGCTGCCCATCGCATGTGAGTTTTTTAGCCAGTGGGGAATGGGCGGGTTTGACTATTCAGCATTCCACGTGGCAAGCATCCTGTGGAATCGCTGCCATTGCGATTTTTACCGCCTTCCTCCATAAGCGGTGCGGGCTCACCGCTTACCGCTTATCGAATACCGCCGGTCCCACTCCCTTACGTCACCCCGTACGTCGAATGACGTCATCACCTCGAAAACGACAAAAACCCTTTTGACTTGTTTTTTAGCCATTTTTCGCGTTTTTTTAGTTATTTTGGTTTTCGAAAGAGACTAAGCTCCCGCTGCAAATTTCAAAATTCACTGCAAATACACCAAATTACTCAGAAATTCCGCTGCGCCCGTGTTGAAGAACGTTCCTGCCACTGTCCATTACCTGTTGAAGAACCAGTTTCCATTAAAAAACAGGTATTTATCATTCCGCACCCCGACTGCAAGTTAAGCTTGGTTTCTTGTGTTTTTCTCTGAAAAAGTGGTTAAAAATCCTCTCTGAGTCCTCATTGAAGAGTTAAAACCTGTGAATTTGTTTCCCAAACCTGCAATTTGTCCCAATTTCTTCTTTTGTCAGATATCCCGTCCGATCTGCAAGAAAAACTGAAACCACCATTTTGAATCCACAAGAACCAAAATGGAGGCCCCTACTGCTCTAAATGTCACTCCTTTGAATGCTCCTCACCGAGATCTAGACTACTTGCCTCTCATAGATGAAGATTTCCAAATAAAAGACCCGCATTTCGATGAAAGTCCCCGTTTGAGTTTCTGTCGCTGCAGAGACGAATACTCAAAGGGGCAAGATCTTATAGGGTTGTGGGAATCCAATCTTCCAAGGTATTTCATTCCTACAGTTCACGTTTTCCCTGAAATCATTCATTATTGTCATGCAAATTATGATCCCATACAAAGAGCTGTATTAGCTCCTGATCAAAGTGTTTTGTTCCCTATAACACCTCAGGCTATCAATGCTATGTTACAATTTAAGCCAGGACAAGAATTAGCACCTCTATCCATGGAAGGGCTAATTGAGAAAACCAGACTGTTAACTCCAGAGAAATTGAAAGCAATGTGTCAATACTTCATGTTACCTGAGCATCAGCCAAAAGGGACTCCCCCCTATGGTTTTTGTTTTTTCAATCAATTGGGAAGGCTTATTGTGAATGTAATATCCTTTGTCTTAGGATTCAATACCAGTGAGTATGTTGACGAGATAACTCTGGCTTTGCTATCTATCTTTACCCCTGGGTAGCCTCCTGAGATTAAGTATGACTATGCTTCCTTCATTGCCAACAAAATCCATGATCAATTTTTAAGGCTAGATGATGAAAAGGTTTTCAAGTACTCCTCAGTTATCTATCACCTCATAATTTTCTATCACTCAGACAAATTCCCTTTCCCCGTTCAGAAACTTGATGCTAAAGGTAATCCCAGGTCTGTTATTTTTTGGTCCCCCATCATTCATTTGTCCTCTGATTCTCCCTACTCTTATTCAGAATTCATTGATCAATTTGTACATCCTGCTACAACCTTGTTAATAGGAGTTTCTCCCCCCAGGCTTAGTACTGAGATAAGAAAGACCCTGCAATTGTCAAAAAGTTACAAAGTTGGGGATTGGTACTTGTACCAAAACCATACAGTTATCAGGATTTATGGATGTGAATTACATCCATTCAAGTTACCCAGATATGTACCAATGAGAATTTTTGCTTTGGAATACTTTAGACAGACGAATAACTCAGATGTAATCCATTTCTGCAATGTAAAGAAGAAAGCACAGTTAAGGATCAAAAGCCAGTTAGGTCCTTTCATTTGCAATTCTAGAGAAGTTGAGAGAGATGCAGAACTTATATTAGAGAGAAAATTCCAGACATCTTTTCGTTGGGTCCCTTATGACCTCAAACCGAAAGAAGGTTAAAATGTTACCTTTATATACATCACAAGACTCGACATGTAACAAGATGCAAATCAAGATGAATGGGTTAAAGGAAAGATTTGTCAAGAGGGAAGTGAGCCGACAACTAATAAAACTTATGAAAGATGTACGAGAAGAAATTTGACCTAGAAACATATGATCAAATGCAGGTACCCTATATTGGCACATCTTCAACAGCCACTCTACAACAAGCTATACAGGAAGACAGCCCATCAGTAGCAGCATAGCCTAAAGGTAAAGGAAAAGAACCTATAGCTCAGGTCATTGAAACCCTGGTCATGGCAGAAAAATCACATAGTTCCAAAACACCAGAACAATCTAAAGCTTCTCAAACACCAGCAAAGCAAATCCAAGCTCCAGAGATGCAAACTCCACTGAATGTGGAAATAGGGAAAAAGAGGTCAGCTCCAGATACCACACCTTCAAAAGGAGCCCCACAAGTCTATCAAGCTAAAAAACATAAATCTGATCTACCTCCAGATGTAGAGATTATAGATGAAGTATTTGATGATGGCAGAGAAGATAGTCAGCAAACAGGTACATCAAGTGAAACCACCATGAGCCAGAAAGGAAAAGCCTCACAAAAACAACTAAGCACTGAAGTATCTTCTTTCAGACCGCCAAAGATGGATACTGGAGACATTAAAAGAACCTTCATTAATATCAAAACAAAGAATGAACCATTGAAAATGAAGGTATACGATCAGTATATGAAAATGGCTCCTCACAATCAGCAAAGGTTGATGTCAGCATTTGATCTTTCACAAGGTAAAATGCAAATGAGCCACTTCAAAGCTAAGGTGCCAAAGCCAACTTCAGCAACAGATTACATCAGAACAAATTTTGAAGTGTTAGCAAAGGATATCCATCCCTTGGATTAGATAGAGCTTCATAGGCAAACAGGGGAAATGGTTTATTCTACTCTCACCAACAAAGCCATGGCAGCTTTAACACTACAAGATTCCTTGAATAATACCGCTGCAACATTGAAAATTGAAAGGGCCTCCTCACAGGCCAAGGACAATAGAATAAAGTCTCTAGAAGAGATCATTATTGGTTTGGGTCACAATCCCAAAGACACTAAAGGTATTGAGGCACTGATAAAAAAGAAAGAGGATGATATAGCTGCACTAAGAAAACAGTTGAAAATACCAGCCTCAAGGCACCCCCAGACACAGGAAATAATAAAAGGAAATTCACAAGAAGAAATGATGGAGTTGCTCTTAAACTTGACAGAGCGACTAAATGAAACCGAGAAGGAGCTGGAAAAGGCATTGCAGGAACAGGAAATTCTCAAACAGGCTTCAGCAGCAGGTACTACAGGACAACAGGAACAATCATCTCAGGTGAATATTTCTAATTTGAATTCTGATGATTTGATTAAACAGATGGAGAGTTTGCAGCTAAAGGTCACAGAACTCCAATAAGCAAAATTACAATTAACAAAATTGGAGGGAAAATATGACACATCCAAAAAGACAGTTGCTGACAACCTCAGAGAAATAAAAAGGTTGGAAAAATTGGTTGAGGCTTTGCAAAAGGATCTTACACTGGAAAAGCCTCTGAATGAAATAAATGATATTCTTTGGGACAACATCATTAATTTAATAAGAGACATTTTGCCTTCCATTCAAGCTATTTTTGAGCAGAATGAGTTAGTCAAGATAGCCCAAGAGGAAATAAACAAAACTAGACATGAATTAAGAGGCAAGCCAGAGCTAGCCCAGCAGCTCATTCAGTTTTTGAATTCTAGAACAAAACAACAGCTAGCATTGCTAGGAATTGATGACAGAACATGTGTAGTTTTGGAAGCAAAGAGAATTTTTACAAAGAGAACTTTCATGCAAAATCTAGAAAGAAAGTGTAATGATATTTTGGTCGACATCAACGTTTTCAGAGAAAAATTTCAAGCTCTGCTGGACAGTGATTTGCCAAGTCCCATGCTCACAGAGGATCAAATAGTAGACTTGGAAACTTATGAGAAAAGAATCAAAGCTCATGCTAAACATACAACTGTAGGTTCTACTAGTATAGGTTCTACTAGCTCATCAGAACCTACAGTACCAACTGGGAAGAGTATTTATGAAAAAGTGAGAAATCTGTTTCATCTGGAACATGAGCTAAAGTATCTATTTCCGAACGAGCCCACTTTTTATAAACTTACTGAAGCCGATGAAACTTTAAGGAAGCTCAGAAGAACAATGATACCAGATGATCAGTTGTGGAAGGAAATGCTGGAAATTTTGTAAAAAATGTTGTCAGGATAAAAGTTTATCTTTACTATTGAGTAAATGGTAAAAAACAGAAATGCAGATGAAAGAGTATCAGATGAAAGATTAAAGAGTATCCGTGAGAAGAAAAAGTATTCAACAAAGTCAAAGGAATACGCAAAGGACAGCACAGAGCCTTATTTTAAGCACTTATCCTTAGCACGTCCATGAAGAAAGGAACAGCACATCAGCCGTTACTCATTATTCTATTTACGAGACCATGTGTCTATTCTTTGTTTGTAATATGCTTTAAGTCAGCCTGAATTATTTGCTAGAATAGAGTAAGATTGTTAGGATTATTTTTGTATAAATAAGCCCTCAAAGAGAGTCTTGAGGGTGGATTCTATTACTCTGCTATACCATTGAGGTTTTCGGAATAAAAAGCTTTTGGACAAATTTACTTGTGGCTTACTGGATGACGTTTTGAAGCACTGGACTTGTTGCAAGATTCATGTGTTGGACTTCAGTTCAATAAGTTTTCCAACCCTTGTGTTTAAATTTTATATTAGTTTATGCTATCATCATATCCATTTCTGAATAGTTTACATAAAGGATTGAAACATAATTTGCTTAATTGTACTCTGTTTTCAAATGTGATTATTCTCGATGTTTTCTTCTGGATTAGTTATAAGCATGAATTCTTAATTGCTCATGTTTTGCTGATTCAATATTGTTGATTACCGTAACAAAGAAATCCTTCATTGCTCTTTGCTTGTAATCATTTCTCTTCTTCCTCTTGAATATGGTGAAAGATTCTTAGTTGCCTTTCATCCCTTCAAGACCATCCATCCACTTTAAATTTTAAGGATTTTTCTCTGTCTAGCTATCTTGCCCTGTAATACCATCTTGTGTTCAGAAAAGAAATCCAGTAAAGCCATCCTTAGACTCCATAGCCCAATGGACTGAAAGCCCTCAACCTTGCCATTAGTTTGTGGATTCCACCATTTTCCCAAAACAAACTTTGCATCTATAACTAGCCTAAAATCATTCAAAAACAAAGATAAATCATAAAGAGAGAGCCCTCTCTGGATGCAGATTGGCTAGATTCTGCATCTAAAAGGTTGGTTTGTGGTTACCTCGGGTACACTTTCCTCTTACACCACTTCTAGGAAAACCTGAGTGATAACATAGTGGCGACCATACTGGGGATCTGAATCATTTTATTGATACTATTGTTTGATTTATAATCTACAGACAGAGTCTGAAAATCAGCCAGGAAGCCTTTGAAATTGCTTTTGCTATGCAATTGCAAAAGTAAATAAATGCTGTTTCAGTCTATCTCTGTTTTAGCTTATAAATTGAATCTTAGTTTCAAATTTTTCAATCAGAATCTCTAGTTTAAACAGATCTTTGAGGAAATCTTAATCACATATCATTATTTCTTAAAGAATTTGTAGAAGTTGTATTTATTTTTCAATTAAAACCCAAAATCCAAAAAAACACATATTCTAAGAAAACTGGCTTCAGAAAGGATTCGACATACTAGGTCAAACCCTGACCCAAATCCACCACCAATTTTTGAAAATCCAAATCTGATCCCTAGGCTTCTTAGAAGACAAGGAAGTCAAGAAAGTTCTGAAAGAGGAAGTCAGGAAAGTACAGGTAGTTCTAGACCACTCTCTAGATCTGCATCTTGTCCTGTGAAAATTATTTATATTGATGACATTCCTTTTGATGCACGATTTGAAACATCTTTGTTCGTAAATTTCTCTGAGACTGAATTATCTAGATTAATTCCAGATCCTTTGTTCTTTGAAGATTTGCAATACAGATTTGTTTCACATCATCTTGACAGAGAATTTCATAACTCCATTCAATCTGAGCAAGCCTTTGAAGAAAGCTCAAACATTTCTGTAATAACTGAAGCATCTCCGAACTCAGCCACTTTTCAAACACCTGTCAGACCTCCATCTCCACCTGTCAGACCTCCATCTCCTCCTACTAGACCTGCTACTCTTGTTACTCCACTTTATCTTCCAATGGCCAATCGATATGCCCCTTTAATATTACCAGCCAACCCTCCAGCTTTACCACCAGACTACCAAAGTAAGATCACACCTTTTGACGGATCAGGCACCTACACAGCTCAACAACACACCAAAAGGATGACAGATTACTTTGAGTTTGATGAGATTGATACTGATGATATCCGTATGAGAATTTTTGTACAAAGTCTTACTGGAGAAGTTAGAACTTGGTTTAGGGCTCTCACCCCGAACAGTATTGCTGACCTAGAAGCTTTGTATAGGGCATTTTTGAACAGATGGGAGAAAAAGAAAGATCCTCTCCAAATCCTATCAGAATTTGAAAAATTAAGAAGAAGACCAAATGAGACCGTACCAGATTACATCATAAGATTTAATGAATCATATCACGCAGTTCCTCTGAATCTAAGACCCCCACCTAATAACGTGTTGGTCAAATTCCCAGACGGTTTTGACTCTGAAATAGCTTATTCTCTTAGGGAAAGAGCTCCACAAACACTAGAGGAAATGCAGAGCATAGTGGTGAGCGTAGAAGCAAAACTGATAGAAAAACGAGCCAGAGAAAGAGCAGAGAGAAGAATGCCTATGAAGGAAGAACCTTCAGCTTTTGAAAAGAAGCTGGATGTAATCATTAAAGGTATGGAAAGATTAGGTGATAGAGTGGAAACCATTGAAAGAAAGTCTGCTACTGATAACCAGAATGTTGCAAGAAACCCAAAATTTAGGAGGAATCTGAACCAAAATATGGGAAAGAATGTCCCTGATCAAAACATTAGACCACCTTTCCAAGAAAACTTTGTTGAAGGTTCGACCTCAGAAGGACCTACAGAAGATGTAGAAATAAACAATGTCAATGAGGACAAAGATGAATCAGAAATCTTTCTATCTCAGGATGATCAAGAGAATCATATCCTTGAAACATTCCACACTCATTCAGGTGAGACTTTTGATTTCAAAGAAGGCTATGACACAGCAATCTACGAGGTTCATAAGCAATACAACTTGAGAAGTAGACGGATAGATGTACCAGAAAAAAATAAACAGAAAACCACAAAACAAAATGTCAAAGGAAAACAAAACATTACCCCTGTACAAAATACTTCCCCCGTACAAAACATTCCCCAAATACAAATTTTGCCTAGGATAACTCCTAGTTTTTCAAATCCAATAATTGAAGATGTCTCTGACAACCAACCAATCGACAAACAGCAATCCAATACATCTCCTCATGTAGGAACTGTAGAAGAAACAACAGAAGTTAGTCCTGAAACATCTTCAAAGCAAAACTTCATTCATGAAAAAGAGAAAAACATTGAAGATCCAGTAAACCGAGAAAATCCAACTGTGCAAAACGCTAAAGCTCAAACAGAAAAACCCCTTAATCTAGAAGCTGAAATAGGCAAACTCAAGATAGCTGTTCCTTTATCAGAATTGGCTAAACATGATGTCTATAGGAATCAGATTTCCAAGTCTTTAAACATTAACATTACTGGATTGGATGATTCAGTAAATATTCTTGATGATCAACCCAAACTTCTTTTTGGCCCCGAGGTTAATGGCAAACCAGAAAGTGGGGGAACTCCTCCATTTTATGTAAGCCTGAATGTTCATGACAAGATACTCCATAATGCAATGCTTGATTCTGGAGCATCTCACAATTTGATGCCAAAAGCAGTAATGGAAATATTGAATCTAGATATTACTAGACCATACAAAGATTTGTTTTCATTTGATTCCAGTCAGGTAAAATGTTTAGGTTTAATTAAAGATCTGTGTGTCACTTTGGTTCAATACCCTGCTAAGTCTGTTTTAATGGACATAGTAGTTGCTGATATTCCACCCAAATATGGTATGTTATTGTCTAGGTCTTGGGGTGCTAAACTTGGAGGATATATTCAATTAGACATGTCTTATGCAACTATTTCAGTATTTGGTCAGCCTAAAAGATTATATAGAGAAACTTTGATGAAGTACTTAGTGAGTAGCCATGAGAAGCCTGAAAACTTCCCTGTTTATTCTGTACATTCCGACATGGATTCTTTTATTTTATACAATGCTGAGTCAGATCTTCCTACTGAAATAGGAGCTCCTGAAAAGGAAATCATAAACAAAACCACTGTCAAAATTGAAGAAATATCTGAAAACAAAGAAACACCAGATGACCAAGAAAAACCTGAAACAACTAAACAACTAGCTCTTGTCAAAAAATCTATTAAAACAATTGATGAAGATTACGAACATGAAATTCTATGGCATTTAGAGTTTGATGGCTCAGTAAACAGACTAGGTGCAGGAGCTGGAATTTGGTTACACAATGTAGAGAACAATCATGCAGAGGGTCATGCTTATAGGTTAAATTTCAAATGCACTAACAACATGGCAGAGTATGAAGCTTTTTTATTGGGGCTTAAACATGTCAAGAAGTTAGGAGGCATTAGGGTATCAATCATAGGCGACTCTGAACTAATTATCCAACAAATTAAAGGAGAATGTGCAACAAAGGACATGAGACTAAAACAATACCGAGAGACAGTTGTTGAGATTCTCAACACATTTCTACAAGCCCAACTTGCCAAGATTCCCAGGAAACAAAACTTGCATGCTCACAGTTTAGCAATGTTTGCTAGTACATGTAAGTTGCCTTTTGATCCTAATCATCAGTTTTCAGCTGAGATAAGACACAGGCCCGCAATACCCGACAATGTTTTGAATTGGCAAGTATTTGTGAATAACCATCAAATCAATAGTTTTTTTACACTTCAGAATGAGTTTTCTAACTGTAATATAGATGAAGACATGACTGCTGATAAATTTGATCAAGAAAAAGAACAAAAAATGGAAATTTCAAGAGAAAATGCAATTCATATGCTGCATCCAACCACATTCACTGAAAAAGACATGCAAAATTTGAAACGAATGGAATTTGATGAGATCATAGATGAGACAAAAATCATCAATTTAAAAGATAATCAATTACCCAAAGGATTAACACCTTTGGAAGATCTATTCGACTCAAATGATATTCCATTCAGACCTAAAATGGAACCTGTTAAAGCCGATATGGAGGAATGCAACTTAGGAACACCAGAACATCCAAAAATTGTTAAGTTGTCTAAATTTCTTCCAAAAGATCAGAAGGTAAAATATGTTGAACTATTAAAAGAATTCCAGGATGTCTTTGCTTGGAGTTATGAAGACCTCAAGTCTTATGATACATCCATCATTCAACATACTATACCTTTGAAACCAGACCAGAAACCTTTTAAACAAAAGCTTAGGAGAATTAATCCTGTTTTATTACCCTCAATTGAAAAGGAAATCAAAAGAATGTTTGAAGCAGGGATTATATCTCCTATCAGATTTTCAGAATGGGTTTCTAACCTAGTACCAACCAGAAAAAAGACAGGAGAAATCAGACCGTGTGTTGATTTAAGGAATTTGAATAAAGTTTCTTTAAAAGACAACTATCCTCTACCTAAAATGGATCACATTTTGCAAAGGGTAGTGGGATCTTCGAGAATATCACTACTGGATGGATTTTCAGGGTACAACCAGATTCTGGTTCATCCTGAGGATCAGGATAAAACAGCATTTACCACACCATGGGGTACGTTTAAATATGTCAAAATGCCATTTGGACTCAAGAATGCAGGAGCTACCTTTCAAAGAGCGATGGACATTGCTTTTGCTAAAGAGATACATGATTTTCTGGTTATTTACTTAGATGATTTGACCGTTTTCTCTAAAACAGATCAAGAACATTTAGGTCACCTAAGGCAATTATTTATAAAGTGCAGAAAATATGGAATTTCTTTAAACCCTAAGAAGTCATTGTTTGGTTTGGAAGAAGGAAAGCTTTTAGGACATATCATTTCTAAAGATGGCATTAGGATTGATCCTGAAAGAATTCAAGCAATTTTGCAAATACCCCACCCCAGAAACATAAAAGAATTGCAAGCATTTATAGGAAAAATCAACTTCTTGAGAAGATTTATTTCTAGTCTAGAAGAGTTACTTAGATTACTAACTAACATGTTGAGGAAAGATTCAAGCATTGACTGGACTGTAGAAGCCAAGCAATCATTCGAGGAAATTAAGATGGCTTTAACAAGGACACCAGTGTTGACCAGTCCTAAATTTGATAGAGACTTTATTATTTTTTCATTTGCTTCTGAACATACTGTTGCAGCTGTTTTACTTCAAAAAGATGACCAAGGGTGTGAAAAGCCAATAGCATTTTTTAGTAAAGCACCGAGGGATGCACCTCTAAAGTACAATATTATGGAAAAACAGGCTTTTGCATTGGTAAAAGCAATCAAAGATTTTAGAGTTTACATATTATATTCTCATGTGATAACATATGTGCCCAATGCAGTAGTTAAAGATATTTTGACTCAAGATGGCATTGAAGGTAAACGAGGTAAGTGGATAGCTACCATTTTGGAATATGATATTGAGATCAAGCCAACCAAACTGATAAAAGGCCAAGGCTTAGCACAACTTATGACAAAAACCAATTGCCAAGCCTTAGATATCAATGAACTGGATAACGAGCAGGAGATGGCGACTCCCCAGATCAGTCAAGCTTTCTTAGATTCACCCTGGTATACTGATATAATCCATGTTCTATTAAACCTGCAAGCTCCTCCAGGGTTGTCCAGAACTAAGCAAAGATTTTTAAAGATGACATCTTTGAAATATTGTATTTTAGATAGCACTTTATTTTGGAAGAATCACGAAGGAATTTTATTGAATTGTCTCTTAAAAGATGAAGCTGATACAGTGCTTAATGAATTTCATGCAGGGGATTGTGGAGGACATCTTTACTGGAAATCTACTGCAGACAAAATCTTAAGGGCTGGTTTTTACTGGCCAACATTATTTTCTGATGTAAAGAAATTTGTAACAAGCTGTCACAAATGTCAGATATTTGAGGGTAAAAGAAAGTTGTTACCTCTGCCTTTAAAACCAGTTTCCACATAAAGACCCTTTCAACAATGGGGTTTAGATTTTATTGGAGAGATTCACCCCCCTTCTTCAGGACAACATAGATGGATTTTAACTGCTACAGACTATTTCACCAAATGGATTGAAGCCATCCCATGTAGACAGTTCAATGATTCTGTAATCATAGGGTTTCTTGAAACCAACATACTTTCAAGATTCGGATGTCCAGAAAAGATTATAACAGACAACGCTGCTGCATTTAAATCAAAGAAAATGATTAATTTCTGCCATAAATATCATATTACTTTAGGCCATTCAACAGCCTATTACCCCCAAGGTAATGGACTAGCAGAATCCTCCAATAAGAGTTTGATCAATATCATTAAGAAATTGTTGGAGGAGAATAAAAAGAACTGGCATAAGAAACTGACCTATGCATTGTGGGCAGACAGACTTACAACCAAGATATCCATTGGGACTAGTCCTTATGAGTTAGTTTATGGTTTGGAGGCAAGATTCCCATCATCGTTAGGAATCCCTGTGATGAAATTACTTCAAGAGGCTCAAGTGGAGCCAAATGACATTCAAAGAAGAATTAATCAGACAATCCACCTGCAACAAACCAGAGAAGAGGTATACCAAAGATCACAAGTCTTACAGGAAAAACTAAAGAAAATGTTTGATAAAAGGACTAAAGCAGAGGATTTTCAATTAGGAGACAAGGTCCTAAGATGGGATTCTAGAAGAGAAGAAAAAGGGAAACATGGGAAGTTTGATTTCTGGTGGAAAGGGCCTTATATCATCCATGCCTTGCAGGGAAACAATACTTATTTTTTGAAGGACTTGGACAATTCAGAAGTTGAAGAAGGACCAGTCAATGGTCGAATGCTTAAGCATTATTTTGATCCAATTTACTAGAATGTTTAAATGTTCCTAACTTGTACATAATATATTGTTTGCTTGTTATATTTTGTTACTGCAGTTTGGATTGGATGGTGACTTCTTGGAATTGAAGCCCGAAGTGAAGGCCCTAAGTTCCAAAAAAGTTTTACTATCATATGTAAATAAAGCTACCAGAAGAAGGAAAATTCCTTACTTTCAGTTTGAAGACATTCTTAGGCATCTGATCTACTGTTCTTGACTTTCCACAAGGAAAAGACATCCCCAAGTAGAGCCAGTGTTAGCCTCCTATATCAATAGGTTTCATCTTTCATGATTGTCTTGATGGAAGTGTGGAATATGTTCAAACCTTCTTACTTGAGCAAAGGTGTTCCATATTCTTGAAAAACCAAAAAATCAAAAAATTTAAAAATGTAAAGAGGGTATACCCTAAAAGAAAAATCAAAGGGTAAAAAGAATAAAAATGGTCAAAAAGAGAAAGAAATGAACCCCAAGCAAAAATAGACCAAGGAAAGTGTGCAAGTCTAAATGCCACTACTTTTTTCATCTGTTGTAATAAAATAATTGTGTGCAGCTTGTGAAACTTTTGCCACAATTCATGAATAAGTCAAACTGTTTAAACTGGGCTTAGTCATATTTCAATTTCATGTTTTAGATTAGAGAATAAATATCTAGCCAAACAGTTTAATCTTGGCAGATAAGTAGCTAGGTAGAGTGAATAAAAGGTGCTCAACAGTTTAATCTGAGCCCTTCGATGTAATAAGGGTAGAAATAGATAGATTCATCATGTAAAAAGAAAAAGATTGAAAAGGGTTTGCAAGTCTAAATGCACCCTAATAAAGAAGACAAAATGGTAGTGTTAAGTAGATAGGGTAGGTAGATGGTGCTACAAAGTGTTATCTGATGAATGGTGCTGCTACATGTTGGTTAATCATTTACTTTCATCACAAGTACTAAAGCAGGAAATACACTGGAAAATCACAGCAAGCAAAGACAAATTCATTAACCTCCCTCATCATTTTTTCCCCTCAAGAGTTTTACTAATTTCCCCAAAAGTACTAAGGTAATTTGAGATCAAAGGGGCTCAAGGCATTTCCTTGACTTCTGGAGGGACCGGACCCTCGGCCTAATGATCAAAAGATCTAAGCACTTGAAATAATCCATCATTGATTATCTTCCATTTTTAACTTTTCCTAAGTAAAATCCTATTTTACTTAGGAAACTGATGCAACATTCCATAAAATTCCTCAAAACAACTTGTTATTCTAAGTTTAAGTGTTGAAGATAAAAATGTGCAATTTACTTCATAAGTTTTCACTTTCTTAGATGTACAAAGGTGTTTTGATTTTCCTTGTCCTTTTTTCATATTAACACCTAACTCTATTATATTAAATCCCTAGTGAAATCCCTTTTCCTATGCATATAACTCCCTTTTCTAAATAAATATCCCCAAAACCCTCTTATTATAATGTTTTACCAAGGTATATATAGTCCCGCACATTTAAAATAAATATCCCACTTTATAAAGCCCTTTGGTAAAACTATAGCCTTATATATAATCCCCGCCCTATGATGAATTAATTATATTAATTTATTCATCGTATAATAAAATATATATAGAAAAGCGTTAGACACGTAACATATGTGTTTAACACCAAAAACAAGAATAAACTACGACGGAATCCTGCGCCACCATACTCAGCATTCCACGTAGCATTCCACGTGGCATTCCACATGGCCAAACCCCGCCGCAATTCATTTTATAAATTCACGGGGTTAATTAGTCATTTGGACTAATTAACAACCATTCCCGCCTATTAGCTTCTCCCCGGGGTGATTAGATTACATGTCAAAACTTGTTTAAAACCCCGACGGGCCCACTTTCGAAACCGCACAAGTTTCCCTTTCCTCCAGCCGTCAGATCATTCCTCCGTTGATCAACGGTCCCGATCAATCCCGCTGCCCATCGCATGTGAGTTTTTTAGCCAGCGGGGAATGGGCGGGTTTGACTATTCAGCATTCCACGTGGCAAGCATCCTGTGGAATCGCTGCCATTGCGATTTTTACCGCCTTCCTCCATAAGCGGTGCGGGCTTACCGCTTACCGCCTATCACATACCGCCGGCCCCACTCCCTTACGTCACCCCGTACGTCGAATGACGTCATCACCTCGAAAACGACAAAAACCCTTTTGACTTGTTTTTAAGCCATTTTCGCGTTTTTTTCAGTTATTTTAGTTTCTGAAAGAGACCGAGCTCCCGCTGCAATTTTCAAATTTCACTGCAAATACACCAAATTACTCAGAAATTCCGCTGCGCCCGTGTTGAAGAACGTTCCTGCCATTATCCATTACCTGTTGAAGAACCAGTTTTCATTAAAAAACAGGTATTTATCATTCCGCACCCCGACTGCAAGTTAAGCTTGGTTTCTTGTGTTTTTCTCTGCAAAAGTGGTTAAAAATCCTCTCTGAGTCCTCATTGAAGAGTTAAAACCTGTGAATTTGCTTCTCAAACCTGCAATTTGTCCCAATTTCCTCTTTTATCAGATATCCCGTCCGGTCTGCAAGAAAAACTGAAACCTCCATTTTGAATCCACAAGAACCAAAATGGAGGCCCCGACTGCACTAAATGTCACTCCTTTGAACGCTCCTCACCGAGATTTAGACTACTTGCCTCTTATAGATGAAGATTTCCAAATAAAAGACCTGCATTTCGATGAAAGTCCCCGTTTGAGTTTCGCCGCAGACGAATAATTAAAGGCAGATCTTATAGGATTGTAAATCCAATCTCCCAAGGTATTTCATTCCTACAGTTCACGTTTTCCCTGAAATCATTCATTAGTGTCATGCAAATTATGATCCCACACAAAGAGCTGTATTAGCTCCTGATCAAAGTGTTTTGTTCCCTATAACACCTCAAGCTATCAATGCTATGTTACAATTTGAGCCAGAACAAGAATTAGCACCTCTATCCATGGAAGGGCTAATTGAGAAAACCAGACTGTTAACTCCAGAGAAATTGAAAGCAATGTGTCAGTAATTCATGTTACCTGAGCATCAGCCAAAAGGGACTCCCCGCTATGGTTTTTGCTTTTTCAATCAATTGGGAAGGCTTATTGTGAATGTAATATCCTTTGTCTTAGGATTCAATACCAGTGAGTATGTTGACGAGATAACTCTGGCTTTGCTATCGATCTTTACCCCTGGACAGCCTCCTGAGATTAAGTATGACTATGCTTCCTTCATTGCCAACAAAATCCATGATCAATTTTTAAGGCTAGATGATGAAAAGGTTTTCAAGTACCCCTCAGTTATCTATCACCTCATAATTTTCTATCACTCAGAAAAATTCCCTTTCCCCGTTCAGAAACTTGATGCTAAAGGTAATCCCAGGTCTGTTATTTTTTGGTCCCCCATCATTCATTTGTCCTCTGACTCTCCCTACTCTTATTCAGAATTCATTGATCAGCTTGTACATCCTGCTACAACCTTGTTAACAGGAGTTTCTCCCCCCAGGCTTAGTACTGAGATTAGAAAGACCCTGCAATTGTCAAAGAGTTATAAATTTGGGGATTGGTATTTGTACCAAAACCATACAGTCATCAGGATTTGTGGATGTGAATTACATCCATTCAAGTTACCCAGATATGCACCAATGAGAATTTTTGCTTTGGAATACTTTAGACAGATGAATAACTCAGATGTAATCCATTTCTGCAATGTAAAGAAGAAAGCATAGTTAAGGATCAAAAGCCAGCTAGGTCCTTTCATTTGCAATTCTAGAGAAGCTGGGAGAGATGCAGAACTTATATTAGAGAAAAAATTCCAGACATCTTTCCGTTGGGTCCCTTATGACCCCTTTGGTTTCATTTGTGTAAGAAGGTTAAAAAATAAGTCATCTCCTTATATACATCACAGAATTCCTGACATAGAACAGTATGCAAATCAAGATGAATGGGTTAAAGGAACACTTATTGAAGAGGGAAGTGGAGCTGACAAATTGAATAAACTTATGAAAGATGCTTAGAAGAAATTTGACCTAGAAACATATGATCAAATGCAGGTACCCTATATTGGCACATCTTCAACAGCCACTCTACAACAAGCTATACAGGAAGACAGCCCATCACTAACAGCAGAGCCTAAAGGTAAAGGAAAAGAACCTATAGTTCAGGTCATTGAACCCCTGGTCATGGCAGAAAAATCACAGAGTTCCAAAACACCAGAACAATCTAAACCTTCTCAAACACCAGCAAAGCAAATCCAAGCTCCAGAGATGCAAACTCCACTGAATGTGGAAATAGGGAAAAAGAGGTTAGCTCCAGATACCACACCTTCAAAGGGAGCCCCACAAGTCCATCAAGCTAAAAAACATAAATCTGATCTAACTCCAGATGTAGAGATCATAGATGAAATATTTGATGATGGCAGGGAAGATAGTCAAGAAACAGTACAAGAAGGAAACAAACATAAGCGTAAAGGGATATGTGCTCTACGAGCACTGAAGTATCTTCTTTCAGACCGCCCAAGACAGGTACCGGAGACATAAAGAAAACCTTCATTGATATCAAAACAAGGAATGAACCATTAAAAATGAAGGTCTATGATCAGTATATGAAGATGGCTCCTCACAATCAGCAAAGGTTGATGTCAGCATTTGATCTTCCACAAGGTAAAATGCAAATGAGCCACTTCAAAGCTAAGGTGCCAAAGCCAACTTCAGCAACAGATTACATCAGAAATAATTCTGAAGGGAAAGTAGTATAAAGATTATCCATCCCTTTGGATCGCATAGAGCTTCATAAAAAGAAATCAGAGAAATGGTCGAGGTTTATTCCACTCACCTCAACAGCCATGGCAGCTTCAACACTACAAGATCTTGAATAATAACATTGAAAATTGCTACCTTCACAGGCCAAGGACACACAAAGTCTCGGGAAGAGATCATTATTGCCTGGGGTCACAATCCCAAAGACACTAAAGGTATTGAGGCACCGATAAAAAAGAAAGAGGATGATATACCTGCACTGAGAAAACAGTTGAAAATACCAGCCTCAAGGCACCCCCAGACACAGGAAGTAATAAAAGGAAATTCACAAGAAGAAATGATGGAGTTGCTCTTAAATTTGACAGAGCGACTAAATGAAACCGAGAGGGAGCTGGAAAAGGCATTGCAGGAACAGGAAATTCTCAAACAGGCTTCAGCAGCAGGTACTACAGGACAACAGGAACAATCATCTCAGGTGAATATTTCTAATTTGAATTCTGATGATTTGATTAAACAGATGGAGATTTTGCAGCTAAAGGTCACAGAACTCCAAGAAGCAAAATTACAATTAACAAAATTGGAGGGAAAATATGACACATCCAAAAAGACAGTTGCTGACAACCTCAGAGAAATAAAAGGGTTGGAAAAATTGGTTGAGGCTTTGCAAAAAGATCTTACACTGGAAAAGCCTCTGAATGAAATAAATGATATTCTTTGGGACAACATCATTAATTTCATAAGAGATATTTGGCCTTCCATTCAAGCTATTTTTGAACAGAATGAGTTAGTCAAGATAGCCCAGGAGGAAATAAACAAAACGAGACATGATTTAAGAGGCAAGCCAGAGCTAGCCCAGCAGCTCATTCAGTTCTTGAATTCAAGAACAAAACAACAGCTAGCATTGCTAGGAATTGATGACAGAACAGGTGTAGTTTTGGAAGCAAAGAGATTTTTTACAAAAAGAACTTTCATGCAAAATCTAGAAAGAAAGTGTAATGATATTTTGGTCGACATCAACGTTTTCAGAGAAAAATTTCAAGCTCTGCTGGACAGTGATTTGCCAAGTCCCATGCTCACTGAGGATCAAATAGTAGACTTGGAAACTTATGAGAAAAGAATCAAAGCTCATGCTAAACATACAGCTGTAAGTTCTACTAGTATAGAAAGTTCTACTAGCTCACGTAACCTGTCAGCATCAACTCAGTTATATTTATGAAAAAGTGAGAAATCTGTTTCATCTAGAACATGAGTTAAAGTATCTATTTCCGAACGAGCCCACATTTTATAAACTTACTGAAGCCGATGAAACTTTAAGGAAGCTCAGAAGAACAATGATACCAGATGATCACTGGTGGAAGGAAATGCCGGAAATTTTGTAAAAATGTTGTCAGGACAAAAGTTTATCTTTACTATCAAGTAAATGGTAAAAAAAAAAGAGTATCGGAGGAAAGAGTATCAGATGAAAGAGTAAAGAGTATCCGTGAGAAGTAAAAGTATTCAACAAGTCAAAGGAATACGCAAAGGACAGCACAGAGCCCTATTTAGCGCACTTATCCTTAGCACGTCCATGAAGAAAGGAACAGCACATCAGCCGTTACTCCTTATTCTATTTTCGAGACCATGTGTCTCTTGTTTGTTGTAAATACGCTTTAACTCAGCCTGAATTATTGGCTAGGATAGAGTAAGATTGTTAAGATTATTTTTGTCTAAATAAGCCTTCAAAGAGAGTTTTGAAGGGTGGATTCTATTACTCTGCTGTACCATTGAGGTTTTCTAATAAAAGCTTTTGGACAAATTTACTTGTGGCTTACCGGATGACGTTTTGAAGTGAAGCACCGGACTTGTTTCAGGATTCATGGGGCCGGACTTCGCCCACAAGTTTTCCAACCTCATGTTTAAATTTTATATTAGTTTATGCTATCATCATATCCGTTTCTGAATAGTTTACATAAAGGATTGAAACAGAATTTGCTTAATTGTACTCCGTTTTCAAATGTGATTATTCTCGATGTTTTCTTCTGGATTAGTTATAAGCATGAATTCTTAATTGCTCATGTTTTGCTGATTCAATATTGTTGATTACTGTAACAAAGAATCCTTCATTGCTCTTCGCTTGTAATCATTTCTCTTCTTCCTCTTGAATATGGTGAAAGATTCTTAGTTGCCTTTCATCCCTTCAAGACCATCCATCCACTTTAAATTTTAAGGATTGTTCTCCGTCTAGCTATCTTGCCCTGTAATACCATCTTGTGTTCAGAAAAGAAACTAAGAAAGCCATCCTTAGACTCCATGTTCCAATGGACGAAAGCCCTCAACCTTGGCCCTTAGCTCAGGATTCCTCCATTTTCCAAAACAAACTTCGCATCTATAACTAAATTTAAATCATCTCAAAATGAAGATAAATCATAAAGAGAGAGCCCTCTCTGGATGCAGATTGGCTAGATTCTGCATCTAAAAGATTGGTTTGTGGTTACCTCGGGTATACTTTCCTCTTATACAACTTCTAGGAAAACCTGAGTGATAACAACAGGAAATTATGCCCTAAGCGCAGTGCCTTGGTGTTGCGCTTTTTCTTGGAGCATCTAATGAGCAAACAGAAGACATAATTGGGCTCATAATGATGAGGAAATGCCCCTTGTACTTTTTATAATCATTTGGAACAAAACTGGTCAGGAAAAGGGCCAAAAACACCCAAAAAATCATGTTTCTGCCTCTTTTTCAAGATGGTGTTCTGCTTAGAGGCAGCCTTGGGATAATGCAGTTTTGAGGGTCAATGCAACTCCAAATAAGAAACCAAAAGAAGATCTATAAATTAGACAAGACAAGCGTTCCAATGAGATATCATGAACTCAATTTGGACATCGGGAAGTTAGTCAAAAGTGACCTGCAACAAGACCTATTTTTTCCTCCTTGGCATTGCGCTTAGGACAAAGTTTCCCTGTTTTAGAGTTTTCTTTGCTCTTCACAGAATTTTTTAGTTTTATCTCACTAGTTTGGTTTTTCACTGATGTAATGGGTAAATATGAATTTAATTATGATGAGGATTAGTTTAATATGGGTAAATTCATTAGCTTGAGTCCTCTAGAGGTCAAATGAATCATTTTCCTCTCTTTTAGAGCCAAGTTGTTTGGTCTTCCTAGTCTTCAGATTCTTGTTCAACATTTGGTGAAATTGATCCTCATCTCACGGATTCGACCCCCTGAGGCTAGGATGAGTTGTTTTGAGGTCTATCTGTTCTTCTTCTTTCTCATTAGTAATGGTTGGACTCACTTAGAGCTTTGGCATCTCAAGGACACATTTTGTATCAGTTTAGCATGGACATTAATGATAAATTTGCAGCTATTTATTTGAGATCCATGTGGTATGCATTGTTTTAAATAGTTTCTTCTTTTTAATCATTTGTATGAATGTATTGTAACCTTGTAAACTATTTTCATGTCTATGATATGCTTAATTTCAAGTTGAAAGGCATAATTCATGTTTCATGCTCTGTTTTGGGGAATTTCGCATAATTTGTTTATTTTCTTTAGTTTAGGGAGAATTCATCTCAAATTCTCTTCCTAAATTCTCACCAGTCTATTCACCTCACCATAATAATTTTTTAAATTTCAAACCTTCGACCTACCTTGCCCCTTAGAACACCCTGTGGATTTTGACCTAATTTCCTTGCCCTAGCTGTTTGACTCCTGCTGATCCAGCAAAACCCAACACAAATCAAAAAATCAAAACCCTGAGCTACTATACCTAGCTTGAAATCTTCTTTCCTTAGTCATTCTGAATGTGATTTATACGGAGAGAGCCCTATCCTGGCTTGGTAGGGCTAGCTACTTGACTAAGTGTGGTTTGAGGTTACCTCGGAATTGCCTCTCTCAGCCTGAGTGATAACATATTTCACTTACGCTATTGTCCTTATTTATGGAGGAGAACAAAGAAGACTTTATAGAGAAACTCAGCTGGCATATATCATTAGTGACAGCAAAGATCCCACTAATCATCCAATTTATGCTAGAACAACTGATGTTGGTTCAAGCATTTTACATATGGATAATGTTGTCCTATCTGCAGAAAATTTTCAGATTTTGAAGCCTGCTGAAAATAAAATTAGTCATGAAGGTTCCTAGCCATGGAAAATGTACTTTGATGGTTCATGTTCCAAAGAAGGAGCTAGTGTAGGAATAGTTCTAATTTCCCCTTTGAAATAAAGTTCCACTTTTAATTTCAAACCTTAATTTGAAGAAACTGACAATGTGGTTGAGTATGAAGCTATGCTAATTGGTTTAAAAACAACAAATGACATGAATATTTTAGAAATTTCTATTTTTGGAGATGCTGAACTTATTATTCAGCAAATCAGAAATGTTTATCAAACTAAACATCCTAGACTCAGAGATTAATGGAATGCAGCAAGCAACATTTTAGAGGACTCATTCCTGGCTTTTAACATTTCTTTTTTTCTAAGAGAAAGTAATATTTTGGCTGACTCACTTTCTATGTTAGCAAGCTCATTCAAGGTTCCAATACCTATGAAGCTGAAATATGAAGTGGAAGTTAGGTTCAGACCTAGCATTCATTATAATGTCAAGCATTGGAAAGTTTTTGAATATGATTAGGAGACTAGAAGATTCATTGAATTTGTTGAAGAGTTTGTTGTCCTAAACATTGATCAAGATGAAGATTTAATGAAGAATGATGTTGATTTTCAAGACACCAAAAATCTGCAAAAACATATTGTTGATTAGCCTATCATTCAGCTGCCTACCAATCATATTCCCAAGGGGTTAATCCCACTTGAGAAGTTCTTTGATCACAATGATGTCTCAGTCAAACCACAATTGGCTGAAACAAAAGCAGAATTGAAATATTTCAATTTGGGCATAGAAAAAGAACCAAGGTATGTGAAGTTGTCAAAAGCCTTATCAGAAGAAATAAAGGTCGAATACCACAAGTTGTTTTGTGAATTTCTTGATTTTTTTTTCTTGGAGATATGAAGATCTTAAGACATATGATACACCTATCATTGAGCATAGAATACCATTGAAAGATGGTACTAAGACATTCTAACAGAAATTAAGGCAAATCCATCAACTATTGTTACCAGTGATGGAGAAGTAAGTTAAGAAACTTTTGGATGCCAAAATCATCATTCCATTAAGATACTCAGATTGGGTTGATAATCTGGTTCCAATAAGGAGGAAGAGTGGTGAAGTCGGGCCATGTGTAGATTTTAGAAATATTAACAAATGCTCCAAGAAAGATAACTATCTTTTGCCAAAGATGGAGCATATTCTTCAAAAGGTAACTCGTTCAGACATAATTTCTATGTTAGATGGTTTCTTTGGGTACAATCAAGTTTAATTTGGCAATAAGACTGAGAGAAGACAAAATTCACTACTCTTTGGGGAACATTCATGTATGCAAATATGTCATTTGGGCTTATGAATGTCGAAGCTACTTTTCAGCGTTATATGGACTTTGCATTCATTGGAGAAAAGGACAAATTCTTGGTCATCTATTTAGATGAAATTACTGTCTATTCAACTTCAAATCAAGAACACCTTCAACACTTGAGACAACTATTTGTTAAATGTAGAAAATATGGTATGTCATTGAATCCAAAAAGTCTCATTTTTCTCTCAAAGAAGGTAAGATGTTGGATCATATAATTTCTAAAGATGGAGTGAAAATTGATCCTAAAAGAGTAATTGAAATTCAAGATTTAACACTTCCAAGATCCAAGAAAGAGGTTCAATCTTTCCTTGGTAAGTTCAATCTCTTAAGAAGGTTCATTTCAACTTTTGCTGAAGTGGTGAAGCATATTACTTGCATGTTGAAGAAGGACAAAGAATTCAAGTGGACCACTGAATCCATAAATTCATTTGATTTGATAAAAAAAGATATCACTGAAGCGCCTCAGCTGGTAAGCCCTGAATACTCAAAGCCTTTATTGATCTTCTCATTTGCTTCACAAGATACTATTTTTGTTGTTTTGTTACGAAAAGATTCAGAAAATAAGGAAGCTCCCATAGAATTTTTCAGCAGAGCACTTAGAGATGCAGAATTGAAATATTAAATGTTGGAAAAACATGCCCATACATTAGTAAAAGCTCTGAAAGATTTTAGATTTTATATTCTGCATGCTCAAGTTATTGTTTATGTTCCTTCATATGTTGTTAGAGAGATATTAGTTCAGCCTAATATTGATGGAAAAAGAAGTAAGTGGTTGCTAAATTTCTTGAGTTTGATTTAGAGATAAAGCCTACTAAACTAATCAAATTTCAAGGATTAGCCAAACTACTAGTTGAAGAAAATTGTAAATTTTTGGGCTTGAATTTCATGGATGACAACTTTGAAGGGAAGATTTCTGAACCTATAGACAACATGGCAGTGGATGTAAAGCTTTCTGAATGCAGCTGGTACAAGGACATCATCTATCTTCTGCAGCATTTTAAACCTCCTCCAAATTATGATAAAAGCATAGTAAGATCTTTGAAGCTGAAAACTGTTAAATTCTGCATTAAAGACAATGGTTTATATTGGAAAGATCCTACAGGAGTTTTGTTAAGATGCATTGACCCAGATGCGTCCAAAAAAGTTATCTTTGATATGCATAGTAGTGTGTGTGGAGGTCATCACTATTGAGAACTACTGCATATAAAATATTGAGAGCTGGATATTTTTGGCCCGGCTTATTTTTTGATTTATGTGCTGAGGTGAGAGCTTCTGAAAAATGTCAAAAGTTCACCAGTAAGAAAAATTTGAAGTCTTTGCCTCTCAAGCCCATAGTTGTTTCTGCACCTTTTTAGCAATGGGGCTTAGATTTCATTGGAGAAATTCATCCACCATAAAGTGGACAGCATAGTTGGATTCTTGTTTCAACTGATTACTTCACCAAATCGATCGAAGCAATACCTAGAAGGAATGATACTCATAAAGTTATCATCAATTTTCTGGATGGAATCATAACCAGATTTCGATATCCATCAAGGTTAGTAGCAGATAATGGAGCTTCTTTTAAAGCCACTCCATTGGTAAATTTCTATGTAGATTATGGCATTCAGCTCACTCACTCTACATCTTACTATCCCCAAGGAAATGGTTTAGTTGAATCATCAAACAAAAGTTTGGTAAGAATCATCTCCAAACTGTTGGAGAAAAACAAGAAAGCTTGGGATTCAAAATTGAAGTTTGATTTATGGGAAAACAGGGTGAAAATCACAAATTCTATTAATGCATCACCTATTCAAATGGTTTATGGAACTGATGTTGTTTTTCCAGTCCAATTAGCCATTCTTGTAGCTAAATTTCTGCAAGATCATGAAGCTGAACTAGATGAAATGACCAGGAGAGTTTATCAAATCATAGAAGTGCAGCAAAAGTGAGAACAACAATATGATTTGGTGAGAAAATATCAGCAAGTTGTAAAGAAATATTTTGATGGAGGAACTAAAAAGGAAGATTTTCAGATTGGATATCTAGTGTTGAAGTGGATTGTACAACATCAAGATCCAGGTAAGCATTCCAAATTATATGCTTTATGGCTTGGTACTTTCAAAATCTCAAATATTTTGTAGAATAATACATTTGAGTTGCAACATCTTGATGGGACAGATCCATTTGGAGGCCCATTCAATGGGCGCTTTCTCAAAAAATTCTTTTCCTAAGGTTGTTGGTAGCCTAAGTTCACTGTAAATACTAGTGGGTTTCATAATAAGACTCCATAGCCTGATGACAAGGAACTGAAACTACGAAATATTCTTAGAGCATCATAAGGAGAGCTCTATCCCCTATGGAGCCAATGTTAGCATAGTTCTTTCCTAAGTCATGAGTCCATTTCATAGTTTTATTTTTAGGATTAAACTTCAAATTTTCAAAATAATATATATATATATATATATATATATATATATATATATATATATATATATATATATATATATATATATATATATATGTTTGCTACAGAAAATTCCAAAAGCACCAGTTTTTAGCCTTTTCAGATAGTCTGTTATTTTCATGTTTCTGTCTTTTTCTTTTTTATTCTGATGCTACCAGAATTTCAGGAAGCATGCTTTGTTTTTAAAAAATAAACAAAAAGAGCATCCACTTTTGTTAAGCCACGTGTTGTAGTGTAAATATGCCTCAATTTTTTTTTAAATCTTTTCATATCTCATGATAGGTGTCGTATTGCAGTTAGTTATTTTAAGTCAAGTTGTAATATATGTTGAACCCATGTGTCACCTGCAGTTATGAACTTAATCGTTACCCCATCCTGCTTTTCAAACCCAAATCAATTATATGTATGTCTAAATACGTGTTTTTCTGAACAGAGGATATCATGATTATTACACTCAACGCCATAACCGTTTGGTTGGTTGCACAGTAGTGCTATCGGAAATTTCAGCCAGTTAACAGCAAATACAATGGAGGTGATTGTTAGTCACATATCTTCTTGTCTCAAGGCATCTAGAGCACTCCATATGGAAATACGCAGCCAACTAAACGTGATGATGGATTATCACATGGTGCACATCATGGTCAGGAATATTTTTAATGATGAAGGTTGATTTGCATGGGGTGATGAACCATAGTTTGGTTTTAAAACCACTAAAAAAGCAGAAGAACTTTCATTCAATGTTTTAGCTATTGGATATCGAATTGTTGAGAGTCATATTTTGAGAAGGAGTCTAGATTTCAGAAAAGATTCCAAAGGTGAATACAAGCAACACTTGTAAGGTAAAACTCCTTCAACTCTGCCACCTGTAAGTTGCAAGAGACAGAGTTATTTATTTTCTGAAGATGACTAAAACAGGTGGAAAAATAAATCGAATAGAGCCACAAGGTGCAGATCTAGTTGATGCTAATTCGAGGGTAAGAAGCTTGTTTATTCAGTCAATGTAGTATTCTCTATGCACCAGGTTAGGGAGCTCTCCCTCAAGAGTAGCCCAAGAGTTTTCTGACTCTTTTAATGGACAAGAAGCTACAGTTTATGGCCTTAATTTGTAGGTTTCTGAAGACTCCATTGATGAAGCCTTTAACCTTCCACAGGAAGGAGAAATGTGGTTCAAAGGGCAGGTTATTATAGGAGGATATCTCAATAGCTTCCTCAAAGATGCACATAGAGATCCAAATTGGGAAAAAGGCATTCCAAGCAGTTATCTTAAGAATGCCTTGGCAGAAGCTATCAAGCTTATCAATATATACCTCACTTGTGAAAGGAGGTATACAGTTGTGTTCCTCTACCACGTGAGGTTTATTTTTCATAATGCAGGGATGAAGACATTGAATCTGCCATAATTCTTGTTGAAAAGCCTGACAAAGATGTCAGCAAGGGTTCAAACTCATACTGATGTTTCAGAGTCTAGCTTGTACCATCAATATTTAATCAAAGTTCTAGTTGAAGAAGATTTGGGAAGAGACATCAAACTTGGGACCACTTTTTATTCTACACGGCAGGCCAACCTACACCTACACCTCCAGTTTCACAACCGCACCTCAGCCTGCAAAAAGAAGAACAAAGAGAAAGGCCAAAAAAAAAAAAAACATCCATAAGAGGGCTAAGGGAAAAAAAGAAAAGGTTTCTGCAGGGAAGGTTGAAATAAGGTTGGAAAAATGAGAGATTTCCTCAGCAAGTAAACACAAATCTATGAAAATAGTGCCCCTTGTTCCTCCCTTTCCTAATGCTTACATAGAGCCAGAAGAGGAAGGTCTGCAACTGTAGATAAATCAAAAGCACAGGTGCTACCAGAAATTTCGAAAGCACATATTCAGCAGAAGTTGCAGAAAGAGTATCACCCTACACCATCAGATGAAGAAATCCTCAAGGATATGACATCAACAGTAAGAAGAAGAATGAAGAAGCAAAACCTGTTGCTGGTACTCGAAAGATGCATACCAGAGACATCAACAAGTTTAGGCTTAAGTCCAAGGCTCTACATAATCCAAGCCTAATGACAGATGTTATTGACATTGAAGGTAAATCTGAAGGTTCAAAAATAGAGAAATACATGAAGAAAAGCAAGAACACAACCCTTTCAGAACAACACTCAGAGCCCTCAAAGAGGAGAAAAACACAAAAGGGTTCTAAGAAGGATAAAACCATTGTCAAGGAAGAAACCACAAGAGAAACCAAATCCAAATCAGCTGCTGACGGCAAAACAAACTTTGATAAGTTTGTTGAAGCTACAACACACATAAAGGGAAGGTAAAAGGGTTTTTGATACAAGTGCCTTTTTGCTTATCAATTACAATTTTGAACACCAGCTTAGGTGTCAAGGAATATAAGTCTACATAGAATTTTCAGAATTTTATGTGTATTTTTTAAAAATAAACAGGATGCTACCATAATTTCCGGTAGCATTCCATATTTTGTGTAGTCACAGGTTTTTACCATAATTTTTGGTAGCGCCTATTTTAACTGAATTTTGACACCTATTAGCAAATTTTTTATAGCCAGTTAAGGATGGATAAGAACCCATAACCAAATGGATAATACAAGTGATGGTGAGAGGTGGTTGTGAGGTAGTTGGAGGTCTAATTAAATGAAGATACATGTCTATTTAAGGCCAAAGACACAAAGAGATAAATCAGCAGAAAAAGGGGCAGCATGACAGCACACTCAACATTTCAGCCCAGATTTCTTCTCTTCTTTCTTCTCCATCTGTCCTTTCTGTTACATTTTGATGGGATAAGGTTGTAATGTCTTTTGACACCTATTTAATGATAGAATTAATGTTTTCTTATTTTTAGAATAGATGGAGTTGGTGCCTCTCTTGCTATATATACCATTTGTAAATACCATTTCCAGGTTAGATGTTGGTCTACCTGAAGACTAAATATAATTTAAAAAAAAAAACATTTTTGGTTCATGTTGGATGATTTTTTGACTCAAGGAACATCTAATGTGTGGCGTGTATCTTTTCTTCATTAATTTCTTCTAAAATATGAATTGCAACAACTAGTAAGGTGTGAGTGAGAAATTGTTAAAGGATTTAAAAGGAAATTATCTAATTTCAATGTTCTGCAAATTATATGTGTGTTATAGAACATTTCTATGAAGATTTCAAAAGGATTTGTGGAATACTTTATACATGCAATCTATTTTATGAATGTTGTTTTCTTTTTCATGTGACTGATTTAGGATAGGAATATTTCCTGGAATAGGTACCATCTATTCATCTTCTTCCACTTGTACACTCTGTTGTCTATACTACCTTTTACCCACACAATTTATACTTTCCACAGCTTTCCAAATGCATGTAAGTTTTAAAGAACATAAAAAATCATTTCAAAATCTTTGAGAAAGCCATCCCACCACTCAAACAACCCATTTAAAATTTGAAATGAACTATGATGTGTAAGGCTTACTCATGCAATCAAGGAGTGACTCCTTACACTAACAATTAGTAGACACAAAGCTAGATCAAATATTCCTAGGGAAGAATTTGAAGCTAAAGAAACTCCAAAGGAATATTAATAAATTTAAGGGTAAATGCATTCAACTGGAAGTGGAGAATTGAGCTCTAGCTCATAGTAATGATCATTTGAGAATATCTAGAGACTAGTTAGTTGTTCGAAACTAGCTATTGGTTAAGGAGGACCAAATTTGGAAGACTAATATGGACCACTTGATGCAACATTTTCAAAGAGTGAAAGCTAAATAATTTCAAAGGAAACAAAAGGAGATTTAAGAGAAGCTTGACCATTTGGTTCAATTTTCTGAGGGGATTGAGCATTAGGATATGCAACTGAATGAGTGTTGGGGGGACAAAAAGCCTCAAAATATTCTTGTTCAAATAACTTCCCAACCATCTTCCATGTCTCAAAACCCCAGCCCTCGTCTCACATTTCCTTACACTTTATTGTTATTTATTTCCATTTTGTTCCTTTAATCGAATCTCAAATACCAAATGTTATTATTATTTCTTTTATGCATTTCCTTTCTAAATTAGTCTGCATTTTAGTAAATTCGCTTATCTAATGATTGTGAGGCATTTTAGTCTCCCTTTTTCCTAATTCCTAGGGGGAATGATCGTCGGTTGCTAGATTGAGCATTGCAACATATCTACCGAAAGAATACATCTTGGATAGCTACAGGAGTAAAGAATGCAAGGCTCAAATTTACGTGCCATCTTGGATACTTTTGACCATGAATTGCATAGTCAAATCAATTGTTATTTTGTTATCTCTCTTTTATATTGTCTAATTTTATTTAGAACAAGATTTTTCAACGACGGATAGGCAGTTTCATCCATTTTCCTTTTTGTAAATACTAGCCACTTAATTATAACACTTTTCTTTGTTCTTCAGACTGGATTTGGTCTATGATAGTAGTATATATTTCTTTATCACAAGCCAAAGAAAGTTAGTCGTAATGTTATCGTGATATTGTTGAAGCGGCTAAACTAAGTTCTAGAATCTGTACCACATTTTGATGACTTTATAATATAATTTTCATTGTTGTTGTTTCATTTGTTGGAGTAACAAGTTCTTTTACCTGCAGTGCTTCTAGCCAGGTAGGCCCCCCTAGTTTGGAATGCACTTATATGGATTACGTGTGCTTAATATATTTAATGTGATGCTTTACAATCTCTGTAGAATTGTAATATTAGTGCTGTAAATTGTTATTTCATATTTATTTCATTACAGTTGGTTAATATTACCAATTCTCTTTCGAGCATTACATTTTTATTTGAATGAGATAGATTGTTACTATGTGTTAAGGGCCCTGGTCGCGTGTATGCTAAGAGACTACTAACCTGGAGATCTACCGAAGGATTAAGAGATACCCCTAGGACTCAAACCTATAGTTCTCTTAATTGTGTGGTTTTTTTATTCTTTTCAGCATGAGTGTGAATTGATTCTTATTTTTTAATGTTACTAGACTCAGTTATACATTGATGAATGAGAATTGCTTTCAAATATTGGTGGGTATTGAATATTTTTTAATTAAATGAAATGGAAATTATGTCCAATAGAAATTAATTATTGATTGAATGTTGCAATTTGTGATATAATTCACCAATCCAATATAATATTGCATCTATTATGCAGGTGCCTCGTCAATTTACAATCCTATTGGAAAATTTAACTAGGTTCGATCTTCATTTAATGTACTTGATTCATCTTGTAATGTACTAGACAAAAGAATTTTAAAAAAAATTACTATTATTATTATTATTATTGTGACTTATTAAATCACGGGTTTCATGCTTGGGTCACCATGTTTTAGGTCAAAGTCCCCATTGAGGACTTCTAGGATTTATTCTAAGTTAATAAAGTCATTGTACATCTAAAGAGACCCTTCTTGGGCTTTTGAATAATGTAAAAAGGTTTAATATTGATTCAATTATGAATTATGTGACCTCCACACCAAGTCGCCCTAAAGGGGATCATGTCAGCCTAAGAAATACTTATTCAACCTCACATGGAGCATATAAAAGGAAGAAAATCAAAATAATTTGGAGCAATCACTCTCTCAAGAAGTTCGATATCTCTTGTACCCATGAGGAAGTTTAAAGTATGTTGTCGGGAAGCTGAAATAAGTGTGAGTTTTGGGAAGTCTAAGGAGAAGAAGATAAACGAAATTTTGGTGCCTCTCTCTCTCTCTGGTTTGGGCTCTGGATTGGGGGATCGAAGTCTTCCAAGTTTCAATGTTTCCAAAATTCATATGTTTTTAGAATCTGCTACTTAGTTCAAGTTTTTGGAAAGCGGTCAGAATTATAGAGGCTGATTTGGTGTGGAGGGAAGGTCTAGTCTTGGTCTAGGGTGAAGAGTCTCGAAGAATATTATTAAAAGGAATAACTTCTTGACTGGGTTTTCCCCTCGAGGGGGGTTTTTACCTGGCATGTGCCTACATCTGGTGTCCATTTTTTTATGTGCTATCACTTTGGTAATTTCTTGATGAACCAAAATAAAGAAGATATAAAGAATCCTAATAATAAGAAACATCACAAGTAATTATAAAGAATAATAAAATATTTTTTCCTTTCTAATTTTCTAACATGGTTTCAGAGCTTTGGTGAAGAAGGAAGAAAACGGCAGTCTTCAACACTTAATCAAGGAACCATTCGAAGGATCATCTCACAGAAGGAATCTACACTCTAGGAAGATGTCTAACACAATCAAGGGAGAAAAAAAATTTAAAGGAGACTCAAACTACAGGTCCTAGAAGAAGAGAATTGACCTCATCCTTGAAAAGAATAAGGTGTTATACTTGGTCAAAGGAAATGTAAATAATCCTAAGAGGTTTCCAGTGATGATGATAAAGTGAAATTCAACTCTAATGGTGGAAGGAATAAAGAAAAACCTTGTCTCGTTCATAGCCAACATCGACCATGCTTAGGAAATGTATGAAGCCTTGTCAAAGCTATTCATTATTAAGAACATTGGGCAAGTATCAATTTTGAAGAATGAACTAAGAACTAAAAAGATGACTAACGAAGACATAGCGGCCTCCTTCTTTGTGAATATAACAAGAATCAGAGATTAACTTTTGGCCATTGATGAAATTGTTCCAGACAAAGAACTCATGATCACTTCCCTATTAGGATTACCACCTACTTGGAGTGCATTTGTTGCAGGAATTAACAGTTCGAAGGTAGCTACCACTTTTGAAGAACTATGGACTTCCTGCAGTCGTGAAGAATTAAGGATCTCATTAGCTACCAATCCTGAAGGGGCATCAAATGCCTACTTTATCAACATAAAGGAAATAAATCAAAAGGGCCAAGGAAGAAAGTTGACATGCCTAAGGTAGAATGCTATCAATGCCATAAGAAGGTTCACTAAAGCAGTGATTGTCGTGACAATCCTAGAAACATGAAAATAGAAAGGGATCAAGCCAACATTGTTGAAGAATGAGACTCAAAGAAAGTCAATCCTGAGGAATATGACATTAGGAACTTTCATTAATAAGTTATTTACTTGTATATTTAGATATCTTATTTATTATTTTTTATGATTTATAAGTTTGTAACATATTTTTGAAAATAATTTTTTTTGTTTTATAAGTTTATAGGTATCCATCAATCTTTGGAGGGAGCCCACAACAACTCCCAAATATAAGTATCTCATTTCTTTTCAGTTATTAGTTTCATGTACTTATTTAAGTTTTTATTATATCAATACTAATCTCCTTTCTCCCTATATTGTCTTGATTATGAATATATTTTCTATATTCTCAAGGTATATCAAGGAGGATATCCCAATAAAAGGTTTTTCAAGAAACAAATATATGCCTTAAACTATAATACATTGATTTATTCATATTAAAGGTTTAATAATTTGACACACTATTACTAACATTTTTAGGTATAGATATATTGAATCATAAGTATTCTTGTTCTGAGTGATTCATCACTTGATAACTCTATCCACCCCACTCATATTCTTAACTATTTTTTGTAGAACCCTAGACAGGTTCTGGAAAACCATAATCGAAGGGTATGATAATATGATTTTTTGAAACCCTAAGATTCCTAGGGATATTTTGAATTTTTATTTGAATTTTTATTGATGATGTCATATTTAGGATTTTGGTATGATTAGAAAACCTAACTTGTTAGGGTTGAATGATAAGGTCTAAAATCTCGAACCTTTGAATTTATGGTAATGTTGGGTGTGCTATGTTTATACATTGAAACCCTAACTCATTAGGGTTTGGTGGAATGTATAAGCAGGACCCTTATATTGTCTTAGAAATTTTTTCCTTGGTATGTGTGTGTTTTTCTGATCAAACCCTAGTCTAATATGTTGTCTTACTCTCATCAATCTTTGTGAAGTTGGGTTTGATTAACTCATGCTATTCTTATGAATGATTCGGATTTAATGGAAGTCCTGTCTGAGATTATAGGATGATGATATTTGGAAGTCTAGGGTTTTTGTAGCTAAGCCCTAGTAGTATTTAAATTCCCTAGTATGTGTGATATAACAAACTGAGATCTATTTAATGATTGTTGAGGTTGTGAGAATGAAATTATAGGGTTTTGAAGTTGAACCTTAGTATAAGAAAAAATCTCTGATGAATAAATGGAAATATGATGTTTTGATATTTGTGTAAGATTGTTGATTTTTTATGATTGATTGAAAAACCTACGGTTTGCAACTGACCCTATTGGAAGTTGATCATGATAATGAATGAGTTGTGATTGACCTTGATTAATTCTTCTGTATTTAATCTAGGATTTGTATGAATCCCTGGTGGAAAGTCTAACATATGAATTCTGAAAGTTGTTAGATGTCTTGTAGATATATATTTAAAATTGGTTCTAGGGCTTGCTATATGTTTTAGTAGGGTGTGTTACACCTTTGGAAGAAACATTGAAGCCCTAGATAGAATGAAAGATGTTATGAAGTAGTCTAGGGTTTATGACAAAACCCCTAGAAAAAAGTTGAAGAGTATATGTCTCTTATTTGTAATTAAGTTTAGGTATCTAATATGTATACAATTGAAATGCTTCCGTGATTTTGATATGGCTAACTTAATGTTGCTATATATTTGGTTGTACTTGCTACCTAATTTGTGCAAGTACACCATCTTCAATATGGTGAAGATGCTTGTTGATGTGATAAGCATGATGAGGATGATGATAACTCTAATGAAACGGTTGGAAGCCACAAAATATTCTCCGACGAAGAAAAGAAGAATTTGATCTCCCTGAGGAATCCTGAATAGAAGATATCTCCCTAAACTTAATAGGGAGTTTGGATGAAGATGCTCCTTAGTTGAGAGGGAGGGAATATATTGGTTTTGATTAAATATTTAATTTCATAGAATATGTTGTGGCTTGAAAAGTAGGAGAAGGAAAGTGTATGATGAAGGGATCTTCGGTCTAATATACGGTTGATAGTCCTACTATGAAAAGTTGAGAAACAACATCAAGTTGTCTCAAAGACCTAGAGGTTTGTATTTGTACATATGAAAGTATATTATTGATTGGGGTTGTGTTTATATAGGAAAATATCTCGAAGGGTTTGATAGCATGTTGATTACCAATCAACTTGATTGGGATGGATTGGACATCCATGATATGTTGGATCAAGGAGTGTTGAGGCTATGTGAGTGAAGAAATTTCTTGGAGGATAATTGTGTTATGAAACCAGCTCCAAAAATAGAATAAAAGAGAGATCAAAGCCTTAGAAATCAGCCACTTTGAGGGGGCAACCTCCAATACATTACATAAATGAAAAATTCTTGGATGATACAAATGAAAAAACCTCCTTTCTATATATAGGAGTCCATGGGGCCACAATGTAATCCTAGTGGGGCCGCAATGTAATCCTATCCTACCTAACAATAATAATGTAAGGGCACAATAATAACAATATGGGGGTTACAGGGGTACAACAATAACAATAAGGGGGGCTACACTAACATAATAAGGGACTACACTAGTAATATAGGGACCTAACATGCCCCTCTCCTTCAAAAAAGTGTTGTCCTCAACAATTGAGTAGCTCGGGGTGCTTCTATAAAAAATTCTCATCCTCCCATGTAGAATCTTCAGTGGGTAAGTTCTTCCACTTGATGAGATACTCTGAAATTGATCGATTTCGTAGCTGTCAATTTCTTGTTTCCATGACTGCTTCAGGTTCCAATATGATTTTTCCTTCCTCATCAAGTTCTGCCAATATTGTTTGAACTGGAATATTTTCACCTATAACCTTCTTTAATCATGAAACATGGAAAACTGGATGCACTCGCAAAAAAGTAGGAAGCTCCAATTTGTATTCCATTGTACCAATCTTTTGCAACACCTTGTAAGGACCATAGTACTTTGGTGATAATTTATTATCCTTCTTAGCTTGCTTGAGGGAAATTTGTTTGTATGGTTGTAGTCGTAAAAATACCCAGTCTCCGACATCAAAACTTCTTTCACTGCAACGTTGATCTGCCTATTGTTTCATTCGATTTTGTGCCAAATTTAAGTTATCCTTTAAGAGTTGGAGAACTTCTTGTTGATGCTCGATGTGATCTTCCACTACTTGAACTTCAGAATTTTCTCTTAAGGATGATGTGATGGACGGTGGATGATATCCATAAAGTGCCATAAATGGGGTCATTTTTGCTGCAGTATGGAAGGAAGTGTTATACCACCATTCAGTGAGAGGTAACCACTTGACCCATTGTGTTTGTTTATCAGATACAAAAAAACGAAGATATCCTTCCAAACATTTATTCACTATCTCAGTTTGACCATTAGGTTGAGGATGATAATATGAGCTATGAGCTAATTGAGTACCCAAACAAGAAAATAACTCCATCCAAAAATTTCTGGTAAAAATGGGATCTATGTCACTCACAATAACCTTTGAGCTTCCATGTAGCTTTTGAATTGTGTCCATAAATGTAGTAGCAATTGTACTTGCTTTAAATGGATGAGATAATGCACAAAAGTGTGCATACTGTGAAGTCCATCTTCAACTACCACCATGACATTCTTCTTCATACTTATGTAAACCTGTGATAAGATCCATTGAAATCTCCTACCAATGTTGACTTGAAATGGATAAAGGTTGTAGAAGACCCAGGGTCTTAATTGTCTCAACTTTATTTTGCTATCAAACCAAACATTCTGCCACAAACTTTTGAATATCAGATTTAAGGCCATCCCAAAAAAAATCTTTCTTCACCCTATGGTAAGTTTTTAAAAATACTGAGTGTCCTGGACTAAAGGAGAAGTGTGCAATTCCAAAATAATATTTTGTTTTAGTTGGGAATTCTTACAAAGATATAAGCGATCTTTGTACCATAAGGAATCATTTTTCCAACTAAATGTATCGAATGTACTAGGATCTTGCTGCAACTTTTGAATGAGTGTCCACACTTCATCGTCCTTCTTCCATTCATCCCTTGTTTCCGTTATCCCAAATATGTATCGATAATAGAAGTGGAACAAAGTGAATGCTTCCACCTCTTCATTCTTTCTGAGAGTGCATCTCAGGTATCAAATATTTAGCTTCCCTTTTTTGTAGATTATTTCAAAGTAATAACCCAACATCTTTGTGATCCATTTTTTCTTCTCTTCTGAAGATAGTCTTTGTTCCAAAAAGTGTTTAAGACTATCATGATCAGTTTTTACCTTGAAGTGTCGTCCCATTAGGTAAGATTGCCATGTCGTCCTGGTTACCGGGTGCAAGCCCCGGAAGTGATGATTGATGCTGTGTGATTAATTTCACTAGTTTCAATCCCACTTCTTCACCCCTGTGAGCATCACCCGATGCAATGAGTGATAAGTGGATTATTCAAAAATCATGAGAAATTAGTCAGTTACAACTTCCTCTCTTGAAAATGGTCATACATGAATGACTTACTTAACGCAGTTGAATCCCAAAAATGATATATAATATAATGCACTGTGGAAACCCCTCATACTTAAAATACAAAGAGTAAAGGGATCTCTTCTTGAATTATTCATGAGGCACAATACTTGCTAAGGTTTTGCAAATGGGGTAGCAAGCCAAGTGGGCTTGATTGTGGGGAAAACTCCATAGTTAAGCATGCTTGAGCCAGAGGAGTTCTGGGATGGGTGACCTCCCTGGAAGTCCTAGTTATCGGGTGCAAGCCCCGAAAGTGATGATTGATGCTATGTGATTCATTTCATTAGTTTCAATCCCACTTCTTCACCCCTGTGAGCATCACCCGACACAATGAGTGTTAAGTGGATTATTCAAAAATCATGAGAAATTAGTCAGTTACGACTTCCTCTCATGAAAATGGTCATACATGAATGACTTACTTAACGCAGTTGAATCCCAAAAATGATATATAATAGCTTTTTGTAAATACTTTCCTTTGATTGGACGACTTTCAAAAGAAATGGGTCTTCCTTCTTGCATTAAAACAACACCAATTCCATTTCCTGAGGCATCACATTCCACAATAAAGGTTTTTGTGAAGTCTGGTGTATCTAAGATCGGTGCTAGGCACATTGCCTCTTTAAGATGTTCAAAGGCCTTAGTTGCTTCAGAGTCCATGAAAATGCATCTTTCTTAAATAACGTTTTTAGAGGTGCTGCTATTCTCCCATAATTCTTAACAAACTTGTGATAATACCGTGTTAAACCGAGAAATCCTCGCAACTGCTTAAAGTTGTGGGGACTTTCCATTCCTTAATGGCTTTAATTTTGTTAGGGTCTACCTTAACACCCTCATGAGATACAATATGACCCAGATATTCCACCTCTTGTACTCTAAAGAAACATTTGGATGTTTTTGCATATAATTGTTTCTCCTGCAATAGTTTGAGCACCCTGTCAACATGTTCAACATGATCCTTCCAAGACCTGCTGTAGATTAGTATATCATCAAAAAATACTAGCACAAATTTTCTAAGGAAGGTTTGAAAATGGAATTCATCAACCCTTGAAATGTAGAAGGTGCATTGGTAAGGCCAAAAGGCATGACCAAAAATTCATAATGACCCTCATGAGTTCGAAATGCTGTTTTTGGAATATCTTCAGTCTTCATTTTAATTTGATGATATCCTGAACGAAGATCCAACTTGGTAAAATAAATTTCTCCATGTAATTCATCCAATAATTCATCAATCATAGGAATGGGAAATTTATCTTTAATGGTGAGCTTATTGAGCTCCCTATAATCCGGACACATGCGCCATGATCCATCCTTGTGCACCAATACTACTAGAGTAGAGAAAGAATTTTGACTAGGTTGAATTATACCATCCTCTAACATTTTTGCAATCATACGTTCAATTTCGCTCTTTTGTACATAAGGATATCTATAAGGCCTGATGTTTGGGGGAACACTTCCTGGAATCAAATGAATAGCATGATCATGATCACGAATAGGTAGGAGTCCTTTGGAAGTTTCAAACACCTTGGAATGATCGTCCAAGACTTTTTGGAGATCTGTAGAAATAGATGATTTTGATGTTGGAACTTCTAATGAGCATAATTGTTCAATTACGCCTCGTTGTTCTTTCTTTAGAAGCTTTTTCATGACATTAGAGCTTATTATATTTCCCCGCTTCCCTGCAATACCCCGTAATTCGACTTCCCTTCCTTTTGAAAAAAATTTCAAGAAAAGTTCTTGAAAATTAAAAACTACCGTCCCTAAAGATTGTAACCATTGTACTCCTAGTACAACATCAGCGCCTCCCATAAGAATGGAAAGAATTGGACTATTTGATACATATTACCCCATGGTTAGCTTGATATTATGGCATTTTCCAGAGAAATTTATAGTTCCTCGATTTACAACCATCATTTGACATTCTGGTGCTGGGTATAGGAAATAATTCAATTCCTTGGCTACCTTACAATGAATAAAATTGTGGATACTACCCGAATCAATCAACATTATTACCTTTTTCTTCTTGATATGTCCTTCTATCTTGAGAGTTTGAAGAGTGGTAATTCTTGCCAATGCATTACATGATATGGTCAGACTCATTTCTTCCTCTTCTAGGGTTGGCTCTTGGTGTATATCTTCTTCTTTTGAATATTCTTGTTCATTTTCTTCTTCCTCTTCACAATCTATGTAAAATAATTTCTTCTCAACACACTTATGACCTTTAGTGTATTTTCTATCACAACTGTAGCAAAGCACTTTTGCTCTTTTTTCTTCCAATTGTTGTGGTGTCAACCTTGTAGGTTGTGGAAGTCTAGGAATAACAACACTTCCATCTTTATATATGTGAGTGGTAGACTTCCTTGTTGCCATAATTTTACATTCAATTTTTCTTGCCAACCTGAATGCCTTTTCCAATGAATCAGGTTCCCAAACGCGAACTTCATGTTGGATGTTATCCTTTAAAGTTCCTCTGAAGACATCAATCCTGTGTTCCTCTGGAATATCAGTTACCCTTATATTCAATTTTTGGAAATCCTCAATGTACTCCGCCACTAAACCCTTTTGTTTGAGATTTAATAGTTGGCTAAAGAAGGTGTTTCTTTTTGTATCCTCATAATGTGTTATCATTTCATCCGTAAAAATTGACCAAGTGACAATTTTTTTACGGGAGCAAAGCCATCAATACCATACAAATGTATTTTGTTCTAAATGTAAAGTTGCAATGCGTACCTTTTGTGTGTTTTGCACATTATTGAGATCAAAATATTGCTTCATCTGTAGTATACATGTTACGGGATCCTTGCCATCAAACTCCCTCATATCCATCTTTGGAATATGGCGGTTCTTCCATCCAACATTAGAGCTTATGAAATCACGATTAACATTTATTTTGTTCTCATCGTGAGTTCCCTCTACTATCTTTTCGCCATTAGGAAACATTTCTTGTATCAACTTTTCCAAATCATTCTTCATATTTTCCATGTTGTCGTTCATTTTTTCATTGATCTTAGCTTCCATGTCATCTATCTTAGCTTCCAAACCATTCATCTTAGATTCCACACCTTTCTTTAAACCATCCATCTTATTTCCCACAACTTTCTTCAGAACTTCAATTTCATTTTTTGTTGCTCTTTGCGATAGCGAAATTTGGTGCACTTGCTCTTGTAATTTTGATATCTCATGTTGTGTTTCTTTGTCTTCATGAGTCATAGTAGAGCCTTTTGAAGGCTTAATAGGTGTTGAATTCTTTTTAGGGGGCATTTTAGAACCAAATACTGATATCTATTCTTCAATATGCCCTTGGAATAAATTCAAACTAATTTTTTTTTTCAAACGAGACTTATGTAATTCGAAAAACAATACACACCTTTTTCTTTCTTCTGAGGAGCTCGATATTGAAACTGAATTATCTCTGTGATTTCCAATCTTCAATATCTGAAATTCGGCCCCAACATATCCCTTTAAATCTTCTTTTGAATGCCACAATTTTGGCCTGATTTGGATTCTTCAAGACAAAGTTATGCCCAATCTCGTACGATGACCTAATTATGGACTGGTTCAGTAGAGCAAACTTGTACGACTTGCCACGTGTCACTGTTTCCTTCTTTGGCTCTGAAATTGATAAGCCGAAAACAAAATTCCCTGTACTTGCAGCCACTTTTTACAGAATCCCAATCTGACACTCAGAGAGAGACTTATGACTTTTTTCCCATGGTCATCTCTTTGAGATGAAATTCAGGAGCCTAAAACAATCCTATCTTCCACAGATCATATCTCACAAAATATTAAGAACCAAGATCTAAAATTTCTACACGAGGTTCCTCGGGATTTCAGTTTTTCTCTATGAAAATTTCAGCTTCTGAACCCTCGTAGAAAAAAATTTATAGAGAAAATTCTGCAATCACCTGTTTAGGTTAAATTTAGGAGGCTGCAAAATTCCCTAACTTCCACAGATCATATCTCCAAAACTATTACGAACCAAACTCTCAAAATTTTGCAACGATTTTCCTCAGGATTTCAGATGTGCGCTCTAAAAATTTCAGCTTCTGAACCTTCGTAGAAAAAAATTTATAGCGAAAATTCCACGATGACTTGTTTGGAGCAGTGAAATCCTAGAATCCAAAGCTCTGATGCCAAATGTTATGAAACTAGCTCCAAAAATAGAAGAAAAGAGAGATCAATGCCTTAGAAATCAGCCACTTCGAGGGAGAAACCTCCAATACATTACATAAATGAACAATTCTTGGATGATACAGATGACAAAACCTCCTTTCTATATATAGGAGTCCATGGGGCCACAATGTAATCTTGGCCGACCTAACAATAATAATGTAAGGGCAAAATAATAAAAATATGGGAGTTACAGGGGTACAAAATAGCAATAAGGGGGGCTACACTAACATAATAAGGGACTACACTAGTAATATAGGGACCTAACAAACTGGCTGACACTTTCTGTTGATCTCTAGGTCCCGAAGTTGAAAAGGTTGTGTTAATTAAAGAGCTTTTTTTTTGGATACACACCTGGATCTTTGGGTTTATGGTTAGCAAGTAATTCTTATGGTACCTAAATGGGTTGAAAGCTTGAGTCCATCTTAGTCCCACATGGATAGATTTTCCTGGTCAGGAATCTAGTCTGTATCGTTGTAGTGCCTAAATTGTTAAGAGACCAATGGATGGATTTACCTAGTCATGAATCTATTCCATGGCATTGTGGTGCCTAAAGTTATTCATTGTTTCATAGAGTTTGAGATATTCCATTGTATTTGATGAATACCTCCCTAGTTAAGAGGGAGTGTTGGAAAATGTAACTAGGTTTGGTCTTCATTTAATGTACTTGAGTCATCTTGTAATGTACTCGACAAAAGAATAAGGAAAATATTTTATTATTATTATTATTGTGACTTATTAAATCATGGGTTTCATGCTTGGGTCACCATGTTTTAAGTCAAAGTCCCCATTGAGGACTTCTAGGATTTATTCTGAGTTAATAGAGTCATTGTACATTTAAAGAGACCCTTCTTGGGCCTTTAAATCATGTAAAAAGGTTAATATTGAGTCAAATATGAATTATGTGACCTCCACACCAAGTCAGCCTAAAGGGGATCATGTCGGCCTAAGAGACATATATTCGACCTTACATGGAGTCTATAGAAGGAAGAAAATCCAATTCGATTGGAGCATTCGGTCTCTCAAGCAATTCGATATCTCTTGTAGTCGTGAAGAAGTTCAAAGTTTGTTTCCAAGAAGCTGGAAGAAATGCTAGTTTTGGGAATTCTAAGGAGAAGAAGAAAAATGAAATTTTGTTGCCTCTCTCTCTCTGTTTCGGGATATGGATTGGGAGATCGAAGTCTTCCAAGTTTCACTGATTCTAGAAGCTATATGTTGTCGGAAGCTACTGCCTAGTTGAAGTTGCTAGAAATGGGTCGAAATTATGGAGGTTGACTTGGTGTGGAGGGAAGGTCTGGTCTTGGTTCGAGGGTAAAGAGTCTCAGAGGATACTATTGAAAGGAAGAATTTATTAACTGGGTTTTCCCCTCAAGGGGGGGTTTTCTCTGGCATGTGCCTACATTTGGTGTCCATTGTTTTATGTGTTGTTTCTTTGGTAATTGCTTGACGAACCAAAAGAAAGAAGATATAAAGAATTGTAATAATAAGAAACATCACAAGTAATTATCACTTAGAATAAGAAAATATTTCTGCCTTTCTAATTTTCTTACAAATCCTCGGCTGATAATTTAATGAACATGTTGTTTGTCAGGCTTGTCATGGGAGTAATGGGTTGCATTGGGTGGATTCAAATTCTCATAGAAAATTCCTTCACCCTAGTGGTATTATGGTTTAGCTTATTTATGGAATCTATAGTTGATTCTTATGGTTGAGTCAAAAACTACTCCTTGGAAATTATTTCGGTGGACATCACTTACTTTCTTATATATATGATCAAAATAAAAAAGAAATAATTACGTTTAATGGCACTTGCATAATTCTTAATTATCACTTTTTTCTATTTGATTATTATATTGTAGTATCATGCATTCATGTGAACATTCTAAGCATAAGGGTTACCTAGTACACATGTACAATTGTTTTAGTCCATATTGTAACTAAAAGTGAAGTAGAGTGTACCACAATAATATGATCCACCACAAGGGTTTAACATTGTTAGCTTATTTACATTAGGTGCAACTCAATTGGCAATCGTTGTGTTCTGAAATATTATCTAAACCATAATATTCAAGGTTCAAATCCCGTGTAGATTAAACCAAAAAAAAAAAAACATTATTAATCCGTAAATGATAAATATATAAAAAATAAGCACAATAACACAAAAAAATATATGAGTTAAAAACAAATCATACATTGGAAAGTATTTTTTATAATAACTATATTACTATATATAAATCTTAAAGAGCCTAATAAAAATTATATAATTCAAATTACAATTCAACTTACAAAAATACAATTTTTTACTCATACCATTGTCAAAGTGTATAATTGATAAAATAACTTATTTAAATAGTTATGATAATTTTAAAAATAAAAAAACACAATATTGTTGTAAAATAATTTTATATATAAAAATTATTATAAAAAATTATTATTTATAAAATAGATAAATTATTATTTTAATATGAAATTATGTGTAAAAAATATATATATTCTAATATTGTATTTTATTTATTTTCTTATTTATTTGGTTTTGCATTAATCATTTCTGGCTCAAGTGAGGTTGGCATAAGAGTGCTCATTCTTGGCTCAACCATTAGGGGATAAAGAAAGAGATCATCTTGGAGAATAAGGATAATATTAAAAATAATATTACTTTCAAATTTAAGGATAAGTTGTGGGATGATAAGGAGTTAGAAGGAAAAAATAAGTTAAGATATTATAAGAGGGTGATCAACCCCAATCTTGCTAACCAGAATTATCTTTCTATCTTGACTAGTGCTAAGAAGAAAATGAACATTGCGAAGATAAGAACTAATTCTCATGAGCTTCAAAGTGAATTCGGATGTTGGTCAAGTCCCAAATCACCTTGGGACGAAAGAATTTGTCACATTTGCAATACTGAGAGGGTTGAAGATGAAAAATACTTTATCTTGGATTGTTTGGCTCTTAATCACATCTGTTCTCATTTCCAAAACCTTTGCCACTCTTTAAATCTTCTTGAATTGTTAAGTCAAAAATAGTATAGTGATCTAGGAATGTTTCTCTGCTTTCTTTTTTATTATATAAATAAAATATTAAAGAGTCTCAAATAATCTCTTACTTTCTTAAGGTTCATTAGACCATATTGGTCCTACTGGACATTAAGCATCATCATCATCATCATGAATGTGTGTGTGTTGGGGGGGGGGGAGGTAAGAGACACAATTTACAACCCAATATGAGGGAAATGTGTAATTCCTTTCATACTTAACTTGGAGCTTACATGTCTCTTAAAAAAAGTATTTATTCACTATGAAAACATAATGTTGACTATAATGAAAAAAATGATATATATATTTGGTTAGTCTTAATTAAGAGCATTACAAAACATTAATAATTTCAATCTAACTATATCAATTCATGATTGATGTTACAAACCAATGTGCAAAAGATGTGTAATTACATATGAGTATACATATTTTGTTATATCTAATTAAGATTAAGAGACTCTTGTCACTCTTGTAATGTTATATGGATGTGAGGTTTGGTGTTGCATTATATCTAAAGAGTTATGGGAGAATGTTGAACATATCCAAAAGTACTTTATAACATACAGCCTCAAGATTAAAAAAAATACTTCCTATGCTATCCTCTTGATTGAAGAAAGTTTTTCTCACAATGAAATCATGGATATGACTAGACATCTTATGTATATGAAGTTATACAACATGGACAACAAGAGTTTTTCTAAATTTGTTTCTAACTCTAGCAAAAGCCCCCACATTTGACTCAAACGAGAGTTGCATACAGATCCTCATTCTTGGGTAGACCATTCGAAAATAAAAGAGGAGATCATCATGTAGAATCCATATAACATAAAAAATATTATGAATTCAAAATTTAAGGATAAAGTTCCAAGAAATAAAGAAAAAATGATATTATAAGGAGTTGAACAACCCCAATCTTGAAAGTGGTAATTATCTCCCTGCCTTGATAATGTCATCTATCTATATATAGATGACATTTTATTTATAATCTTTATTATCCACATTTAAAAGTGTTTATATGTAAAAAGTAATTGATAATAAAATATTTCTTGTGGTAAAATATTTTTTGTATCTTAATTATTTGACATTAGCCCTTTTCTATGTTCATTTTAAAGTCCTAAATCCAATAAAAAATTGTTGGAATTACAAGTTTAAACTATGTAGTTTTTGACAATGAAAGTGTTTAAAAAGTGTTTCAATGTGTTGAATCCATTTATGCTTTCAAATGTGCAATTTAAACAATGAAAATTTACAATCTCTACTTAGTATAACCCAAATATTATATTGGAGTAAAAGAGATGTATAATTCCGTCCATATTCATCATAAAGTTGATACATGATACATATATACATACAGTGATACATGATACATATATACATATATATATAAAGAATCAATGTAGATTCATCTTAACTCTAAACTTATAAAGTATGAAATCAAAACTTTTAAAATACAAACTTTTAATTGAAAATTTAATTTAGATTTGTATATTTTACCAAATTTTCTACAATATACACCTTAATAAAGTGATATTCCTCATTAAAAAAATAATTTGTTGATGAAATTTACTACTTGATTTGAGTTTCACAAGTTGAACATGCTAGCTCCACTTGAGTTGTGAAAGGGCTTACACAATTATCTTTACTCCAAAGGATATTTCCTAATGGGTTCGCTTATTTGACTTGATTTGTGAAAACGGTAATACAACTTATTTCAATTTTTAAGCCAATAGACTTTCCTTTTGAATCAGTTCACTCCTTTTGACGTCTACCTTTTTGTTATTGTCGTGACATCTATTTTGAATGCAATGGATGCTCCAACAAAGTTGGAAAAAGTGATATTATTTACTGTGTCCAACGAAAACGACTGCATGTACGTTTAATTCTTGATCGTGTCACCCTCAAGACGGTCTCCTGCAATTCCACTCAATTTAATGTTTTGTTTTATTTTTAAGTTTAATATGTTTTATTCAGACTTTGAGGTTGGGGATAGTATTTTTGGGGTTTTTATTTAGTCATAATATTGTTTTAAGTTTTTCTCTCTATAAACCCTGGAAAAATTATATTCTCTCGCAACTCCACTCAATTTAATGTTTTGTTTTATTTTTTTTCGTTTAGCAGGTAAACTTTTTAAAGTTCAATATGTTTTATTCAGACTTTGAGGTTGGGATGGTATTTTTGGGTTTTTATTGAAGTCTTAATATTGTTTTCTATAAACCGTGTAAAATTTTTGAACAATATGTTGCTTCTTTCAGCATTTAATATTTTTTCTTTCTGGATAGTTTGCCCCTGAAAGAGAGTCCATTTATATCAATTCAAGAATCAGATTCAATTCAATAGTCTTACGAGTTCGTCTCCCTCCACAAATACAGATATTTTCGATCTCTCTATACCGTATAGTAAATCCAATCTAGACATGTTTAGGAAATAACTTTGATACTAGTGCTTATTTTTTTTTT
>JAXQQM020075539.1:0-13149 GCA_034641835.2 Pinus albicaulis | reverse complement strand
GGCCCCACTTTGGCTCTGACACGATGTAGAAATTTGAGTCTAGATTGTAGCCCAACCCAGTTTTATGTTTTGCATGGTTTAATGCCCAAACCCATCATGAAATACGAGACTGATAATTGCATTTACATAAAACATTAGGACTATTCTACGATTTAATTAGCAAAGCTAATACAAAAGACAAATTATATGCACACACGCAATTAGACGCAATGATTTTTGGTCAAATTGACCCTGGAAAAACCCCATAGCCACTTGGGGAAAACCAGTATTCAATGGGAGGATTTTCTTTGCTTCTAAAGGAAATTAGTACAGCAGAGGAAAGATTAACTTATCTCTTCCCTTTAGGAATGCCTCTGAAGTCCTCTTTTCACTGAGTTCTGGACTGATATTTCTTCTCACACCGTAAAGTCTCCTCAAGAAATGAATTCAGGCTTCATATCAGATCTTAATGCACAGGAAATAGCATCACAGGACAGTCAATTCTCCGCCTAGAAACATGTTCTTTTCAGCTGAAGAATACACCCTCAACACTGACCCAAAACACCTTAAATACAATGCTAATAGGGCCTTGAAGCCCGCCCACACAGAATTTTCAGCCTAAACTCAACCTTGAAATCACAACAAAACTCAACCTAACTCAGCCAAATAACCAACATAAACTTCAGCCTAGATTCAGCCTGAAAAACTCTGCTAACTCAGCCTTAGCTTCTCCTTAATTTTTGCCTCCTAAATTTTCGGGCTCCCCTCCTAGATTTCTGCTCCCGAATTTTTTGGGCTGCACTCTTAGATTTTCGCTCCTGAAATTTTCAGGCTGCTGCTCCTAAATTTTTGGTGCTTAGCCTCTCTGTTAGCAAACTCAGGTCTGGAGGTGACTTTCCTTTGCTGTGAGATAATTTGCTCCTACAAATCTTTGCTCTCCTTCTCTCAAATGCACATGAGATAATGAGCTTTCATTCTCTCATTTTCCTCTTTTCTCTCCCTAAAGTGAAGAGAACCTAACCCTTAAATCTAATGGCTAAGATTAAATCTCAGCTCATTAGATCAAGGGTGGAGATCATTTCCTCTTGACCCCTTTTTTAATGTGGTCCCCCTTCTTTTAAAAAGACTTCCTAGTAACTTTTAATGTTTTTAATGTTTTAGTGCCGGTCACTTTTTCTCTCATAAAGTGACTTTCAAAATATAAAAGTCACTTTAATAATAAAGAGTAAACTTAGTACTTTACACATAAAGTCACTTTATTACACATGTGACTTTAATAATTAAAATACCACGTACATCTCCACATAAAAGGTATCTTAGCCCCTTGGCACTAATAAAACACATAATCTCCATAGACAAAAGAATGATTAATGTGTTTCCCAGGCCAAAAAGGATAAATGCCTAGGAAACACCTCCTTGGTACCATTTTCAACAAAAGCTTAGCATGAGCTCTACCCCCCTCATTAGCCATCACCTAGATCCTCGAGCACATGATGCTCCATCTATAAAAGGAACTCTTGTATTGTCCCAAGCCTAATGAGCAATAAATTAACTCATCATTAAGGGGTATTAAATGATAAATCTTAAAAATCAAGTTTGGGCTCCTGAGCTATGCACCCAAATAGAAGCAAATCATAAAGAAGTAAAAGGCACACCAGAGAGGTGGAAAAAGCACGTTGAGGAAAGGGGTAACTCATGGCTCCACAATTGCTCCCTTCTTACATCTATATACTCAAGGTGTTGGACCACCATTAGCTAGTCACTTGGATATGGCACCCTGCCCTGAAGTCATTCACACTCCGTTGCCAACATTTCACACACACCTATGGATTGATGGGCTAACTTGGGACTTGTCACCTCCCCTTGGTGGCTGGAAACACCGAATAGGGTTATCCATCTAACCATCCCTCCTAACATAACAAGGTAACTTGTTTATGGGACTTAATCTAGTTAGACATTTGAAGATGAGCTTTGTGTGAAGTATCATTGTGCCCTCATTATTTGTTGTGATCCACTGTCATACATCTATGGCTAAGTCACCTGACACGAGGACACGAGACAAGAAGGACACAAGGATTCAAGTGTCGAACATGGACACGTTGAACCTCCGGAATAGGACACGTTATTATTATTATTATTATTATTAAAAATTAGATATTTCTTGTAGATAAAAATGTGTTTCAAATTAATCACATTATTAGGATTTGGTCGACGTTTCGAACCAGCTAATGCGGTTCATCCTCAGGACTAGCTAAGAATTTGTATTTCTTATACAAATTCTCATTCATGATACAAATTCATTGATTCAAACATAGATCTTCATCTAGATATAAGTTTTACAAAGTAACACTATGTATACAAATACAATTGTGACATATTCATCAATGATCCAATAAGAGAAAGACAAGATACTGCAGTTTTCTCAAGTCATCAAAATCAAAATGTGTTACATAGGTAGTAGAAATGTTAATGGCAAATAGAAATAGAAAATACAAAACAACTACAAGCCTCAAGGTAGTAGGTAGCTCTTGAGTCATCAATCCTCATCATCAAAATCAGCATCACTATCATCATCATGGTCACCACTGCTCTCCTCTGTTGCATCCTCCTCCTCAATTGCCTGGCCCATTGCTCTCTTGTGACATATTTCCACAAGGGATATTTGTTATCTTGAGGTTGTTGTCTTCCCTCAACATTTGAAGTTGTTGTTGCAGCCCCACTTCCAATAGAGGGAACACTTGCAGACTCTGATGAAATTTGAACAGGAGGGGCATCTCCAATGGGGACATCCGTCCCCTTCCTTTGCCCCTTCCCTACTGCCCTTGATTGAGCCATGAATGTTGTAAAAAAATAAAGAAAAAATGCACATGCAAACTGTTGTAATAAAAGTGCAAAAAAATTAGAGACAAAATGCATTAGCTTGTTGCTTGAATCGCCTCCAAAATGCTACCACACCCTTTTCTCTTTGCTCCCACACACCCACATCAAGAGAGAGTGAAATGTGAAGTTGAAATGGGCCAAAACAACCCTTTATGGGCCGCATGATACTCATAAAAGTCGGATAGGTGTCCCAAAATCAAGACACAATCAAGACATGATGGTGTCCTGATGGGACACGATCGGACATGGTCCAGAGTACACGTGTCCCATCGAATCATGTCTGATTCGACCGATTCGGGACATGACGACGCTGAGGAACGAATCCGGTTTCATAGATCTATGTTTATTATACCTAATGATTGTTGATTTTCACTTGATCTTGAGAGGATTTTATCAGATGGTATCAGTACAGCAGTAGAGGCCTCTTGAGATGATTGCCCTAACATTGCAAGAGCCATTTTACCCATTCCAAAGATAGAATATGACATTGTTGATGCAACATTGCCTATCCAAAGCAAAGCATTAAGCTACTTCATGACCCTACATGATGCTTGAACTTCGAGGTACCCCCAGATGCTAAAATGTTGAACCATAAAGCTTGGTGTTAGAGATAATGATGATGTGCCCAATGGACCCACGATGCCCCCAGGATGACCTTGATACTATTTGATGGGCATTACTTGTTCCAGAGCCCAAATGATGATGGCCATCCTTGTGATGACAAGGGGGGGCTTGCAAATCAATTTTGAGCCCCAACACTTGAGTGACAATGGGCATGGTGGAGATAATGTCTTGGTATGGAGGTACTTTGGAGGCATGCCCGTGATCTAGGAGCTACATCTTGGAGTATGGAGCACTCATTAGCCCACATGACAATTATTTGTGGCATTTAAAGCTCATTTAGAGGATGATGTCATGCTTGAGAAGGTATTTCTCGCACACATGTGGGCATTTATGGCATCTTTGTTATGTTTTTGAGCTATGAGGCTCGCTTGTAACCTTTATCTTATGGAACACTTAAAGTAAACCTGTCACTAGGGATTCTTTACTTGTATTATTGTAGAAATTAGTGGGATGAGTCTCATTTAAATGAAAGCTCCCCTCATTTCATTTTATCATTATCACACATTTGATTCTTTTCCTTTCTAAGAGAGTATGAGCTAGTCTTTTTCACTACTATGGGCAAGATGCGATCTTTATTGGTCAACTCTCTTGTGGATGTGATTTTTGCATGGAGACATTATTCAGGGAAGAAAATAAGTGCCCTTTGTGGAGAATTATGTAAGTCTAACATCTTACAATTGATATTTAGCATGTTGAATGTTTTAAAGTAGGGTTTCTATTGTGCCATGACAAAATGCTTGATGATTGTTGGAATATTGCTACATTATTGCATGTAAAATTGCTCGCTTAACGACTAATAGGGAAACTCTTAATGCACAACCCCTATATTTAATTTCTAAACTCACAAGAATAATAGTTAAGGTTTTAAAAATGTATTCCCTAGCCATACCCCCTTACTCCATCAAGGTCCTTCCCTTGAAGTTTAACTCTAAAAGATTCCATTACACCCTAGTAGGATAGGGCACTAATCGTTAGTGTGTTGAACATCCATAACTTTTTCTAAATTCCATCTTCTTTTCCTTTCTCTTAGACATCTAGTGAAGCTTCTAAGGCTTCTAGGGTTGATTTATGCATTAAAGTAAATTTTGTGTGGATGAATGTGGCTAATAATTAAAGATTTGCATCTATAAATTGTTTAAAAGCAAAACCTAGCATAGTGCATGGTTGTACGCTCGTAATTAGGGTTGACATCACCTTCTTTTTGTCATTTATGTATACCGAACATCCATAGAAACAAGTTCCCAAGCCAAATACCAATCTTTGTTGGAGGATCATTGATCCTTTGTTGTTGAATATCATTTTAAGATATTTTATAGGGTTGTTATACAACATTGAATACCCTTTCCATTGCAAACAATCCAAACCCTAACTTACAGCAGCCTTATTCTTGGTCTAGGAATAAAGTATTTGAACCCTAGTATTGAAAGCTTCGATCATCTTAGGCCATGTCAGTACTCTATCCAATATTATATACCTTAACTCATCACCTTCAACCATAGCATTAGAACACCCTTTGGGTGATTTAGGGAAGCCTCCCATGTGGTTTAAACTTTAATTCCACTAGAGAGTAGGAGAAAGGTTGCCGAGGTTACAGTGGCAACCCTTTCCCTTGTTGCCATAAGGTCTAGCCCCACCTAGTGAGGCTTTGCACCAAGGCTACTAGATTTTGCAGCAACAATACCAATCACTCCAAAAATAAAAAGTGTGAGATCTCCAAGTGAAACTTCCAATCAAAAGATCATGCAAGAGTGTGTAATGAACCTCCATAAGTAGATTCCCTCACCAAAAAATTTGCATGGAAATGTGTGCAAACTAACCTCCTCAAATGGACATCCTCCTCAAACAATGAATAAGAGTGCAATGAAGCCTCAAGTGATGGATGTCCTCCTCAAATCAAGCGCCAAGCAAGTGGATCCATGAAACAACGAATCAAATTTGTGAAGAAAAAATGTGGAATGTCATTAATGCTCAACTAACTCAATGAAGAAACGAGGTGGCACCTAATCAACCAATAAAATAAGACTATGACTCAACACGTATCTAAGATAGTCCTCCAAAAATGGCACATGTGACTCTCCAAACAAGGAAGCTCATCCAGCGAGTCATAAAGAGAGAGAGAGAAAGAGCACTCTATTAAATAAGTGGGGATTGACCATGAATAAAACAATATATAAGTGCCAAACTCAAACTCTGTGGCACTTCACTCAAATCTCCTCAAAAGAGTGCAGTGCTATATCCATGGAGGAAGGAGTCAAACAAACCGTGATCACCAGCAAGCATGTGCCAAATCATCCAAGTGCAAATCCATGAAGAAGTGGGAACAACCTCAACATTCAAGATATAAAATGATGTCAAATGTGTATACGCCTCCACATATGTGCCAACAAATGGGAGTGCTCTTCATAGAACCATGATCCACCTCATCATTAGAGCAATTTGAGTGATAAACCAGGCCACATGAGTTGGGATGTTCTTATACCAAGGCTCCATTCATGGTAAACCAAGTCAAATCACCCCGAATGTATATGAAATAAGGTGAACACACAAGTGGGACATGCCAAGCATTCTATACCACCATAAATCCAACCAAATGAAGATGCCAATACAATGTTGACTTAACCCAAAAGTGTCAGCGCCTTCTACTAGGCTCGTGTATCAACAACGCATGTATCCTCATGATCAAAAAGGGGGGCTTCACAACAAGGCAACCAAAGCATTATGAAGATATTCATGACTATAACATCATCAATTATCAACCAAGGCATCAAAATCATCAAGTGAACTCAAACCCCTAAACCATCCAAAGCTCCATTAACCTGTGAACTTGCCCTAGTGACAAAAATCACACAAGTCTTTGTAATCAATATCATAAGTGAAGCCTTCAATGCAAATCTCATGTACGGTTTTGTAGAGTGACAGTGAAGAAAACTTATCTGTCAACTTTTCCACTATCACCCAAAAAAACCAAACTCTGCCTTACGTAAAGTTGCCAGAGTACGATTAACCTCTGGATTTGAAATCACTGCTTATATACCTGGTATTGACCATAATTTACAAGAACATTCTGTAGTATTAGTAAGAGGAGGAAGGGTTAAAGATTTACCCGGTGTGAGATATCACATTGTTCGAGGAACCCTAGATGTTGCCGAAGTAAAAGATCGTCATGCAAAATTAGGGGCAACAACAAGCATGTATCTAGTATTATCTTTGTTCCTTGGGCATCACACTCACTAACCTCTTCACATGCACTCATGCCTATCACAAGGATGAATCTACTCCACATACTCCACCTCTATAGAGCTTCATGGGCATCCCACCTGTCGCAACTTCCGATAAAAGCCCTCTCACAAAAGAACTCCTTCATGTGCTAGATAGAAAAAAATTCTGTGTACAAACCCAAGTATCATGGGAATTGTTGCACTCAAATTGTCAAAGTTCCAGGGAAGCATAAGTGCCTATATTTTTCAACTACGATCGGATCACCTATTAACAATATATGTATCATGGTCTCCCATTCTGCAAGTTATATGATGTAAATGATCCTAGTATGACCTTGATTCTATGTAACAACCTAGGTAAGTCTATGATTTTGGTGACGAATTTTATCCTAGAAGGTTTTTTAACCTCGCTGATTACCTGTGTTTTTAAACACGGTTAATCATAGGATTTTTTCCCCTCCAACTTAAACCCCCAAAGCTAGAGTGAAATTTATTGCCAATGTCTTAGATAAGTCCTATTGTTTTAGTCGAGTCTATTATAAAAGTGGTTTGAGAATAATTTAAGCTAGTTGGCTTAATTATTTATTACAAATCAATTAGTCTACTAGATCATAATGTGTCGCAGATGGGTTATGTGTCTTGAGGGTCTAAGTCTAATGTGTGTTTGTTAAAATTGGACAACTAGGTCCAAACTCCATGTTGTGATGCTCAGATGAAGATACCAATATTTGTATTGGGTTCCTCTTTCGAAGAGGTGTAAGATCAATCTAAAATTTTATCTTAATCCGATGAGCAAAACATGTATTTTGAATTTATTATTTATAATAAATTATATGTGCAGGTCGGCCTTAAGGTTTTGCACCCCCGGCAAATGTGTCACACACCTCAATGATGGATATAAATACAGTCAAAGTTGGAGAGCATTTCAATCATCTCATCTCATCACATCTTCTTCTTCTCTGATTTAGTACGAGCTTCTTGGAGGACGAATTCAGCTCACACGTGGGAAAAAGGACAAGCTACTACAGCCAAGAAGAAGGATGCAGTTTGCTGCAGCTAGGGTTTCCTAGGAAGTTTGACCAGCGTTGACTTTGGTCAACGCATGGTCCAAAGAGGCCCAAAATTTGTGGAGACTTCGATTATAGTAGGCCGTACACTTTGGCACAAGAACCGAGGTCAAAAGGTTGACTGAAGTTGGAGCTGCGTTGACTTTTATGTTGCTGCCCTACATTGACTTTTCTGGACAACGTTGACTTTTCTAGAGTTGACTTGTGTTGACTGATTTGAGGATTGTTGTGACACATTCTGTTGGCTGATCAAGAAGACTTTGCTGGTTGAAGCATCCTGTTGACCGCCGTAACGCACCATCACATTTTTTCTGTTTCTGGTTTGTCTTCTACAGATCCACTGGTATGTTCTATTAGCATTTTACTTAACTGTTTGGGTGATTGCTGTAATAAAAGTAAAGTTGCATCAAGCATAGAACATCTACAAAAAATTACATGGTATTGGAGCTGAGGTGAAGACAAGCCCTAACTTTAGCAATCACCATCTAAGAAAATGGGTTCCACAAGTTATGAATTCAAGGAGAATGACAAGCTGACTGGAAGGGATGACTTCCATGCTTGGAAGATGATATTAGATCTCAAATTGGAAAACCATGATCTCATGGACCATGTACTGGGTAAGATACAAGAACCTCCATCCAATGCTACTGCTGCTGCTAAAAACAAGTATAAGAAAGGGGAGATCAAAGCAAAGCTGATGATCAGGGAATCCATTCATAAAAGTCTGGTAGCCTACATCTCTGAGTTGGGCACATCCAAAGAGATGTATGATAAATTGATCCTAATGTTCCAAGTTAACAATGTGAACCAAGTGCTATTATTCAAGAATCAATTGAAGAATCTGAAGAAAGGCAGAGATGAGTCTGTTCAAACATTCTTTCTGAAATTGACCGAGATTAGGAACAATCCGCTGGCTATTGAGGAGACAATAGCCGATCGTGAGATGGTACTCACCGCACTTGGAGGACTCCCATATGAATGGCAAGTATTCACCACCACCATTCTCAATAATAGTACAATTCCTAACTTTGACGAGCTACTGTCTAGATGTATGCAAGAAGAGACAAGAATGAAGGAATTCGAAAATGACAGAAATGCTGCCTATGCTGCTCATTCTAGAAAGAAGAACTCTGGTGGTCCTAAGAACAAAGGAAGAGCAAGGGCCCAAGGAAAGAAGGCCAAGTGTTTCACTTGTCATAGGCCTGGTCACTATGCTAGAGAATGTCCTTTCAAGAAGGATTCTCCCGATAGTGACGACAACAACAACAACCGGAGAAATGGAAATCAAAGAAACGACAGGTCCAAAGGAAAGAGGAAGGCTCCCTCTGGCGAAAACAATCAACCTTTCAAAAGGTCTAGAAACTCCAGGTATGAGGAGTCTAATGCTGTTGATAAAAGAGATGAATACATTCTTGTATCTGCTCTCTCTGCTGCATCCCCGCCCGACACCTTGGATGTCTGGCTGATAGATAGTGGTGCCTCAAGACACATCACTGGGTTCAAGGAAGCACTCTCTGACATGGTTGAAAAGGATACCAATCTGGAAATTATCCTTGGAGATAATGCCACATATCCCGTGAGAGGGACAGGGACTGTGACCCTCCACTTGTCTCAAGGACAAGTCCTACATTTGCAGGATGTACTCTATGTACCAAAATTGAAAAAGAACCTTGTGTCTATATCGGCAATTGAAGACAAAGGCTTCAATGTGGCATTTATTGATGGAAAGGTGCGCATGTGGAAGAAGAATCTCAAGGAAGCTATCGTGATTGGTTTTAGAGTTGGAACACTCTACCAAGTTGAAGGAAGTCCACTAGGAGCTATGACATGTGATACTATCCGACAAACTGAACTATGGCACCGGAGGTTTGGACACCTTCATTACAAGGCCCTTCCTGAAGCAAGGAAGGTGGTGACAGGGATGCCCGATTTTGGAAATAATCATGAAGGTGTATGTAAGGGTTGTGTCGAAGGAAAGCATACAAGGGGACCTTTCCCCTCAAGTGTCACAAAGACATCTGATGTTTTGCAACTGGTCCATTCTGATCTATCTGGTATGCTACCCGTGACATCCCTGGGAGGATGTTCTTACTATATGACATTCACTGATGACTTCTCCCGCAAAACTTGGATATACTTCTTGAAGAAGAAGGATGAGGCTTTCATGTGGTTCCGTACCTTCAAAGCCTTGGTGGAAAATATGACCGGAAAGAAGATCAAGATTTTGAGGACCGATAATGGCACTGAATATGAGTCAAATGAGTTCAAAGACTTTTGCAGAGAAGCTGGCATTAAGAGGGAGACTACCACTGCATATACTCCTGAGCAGAATGGTGTTGCTGAACGCAAGAATAGGACTATTGTGGAAGCCGCCCGTGCCATGCTATGTGACCAGGGTCTACCGAAGTTTCTGTGGGGAGAAGCTGCAAATACTGCTGTGTACATTCAAAACCGATGCCCTCATTCCGCTCTGGACTCCAAAACTCCCGAAGAGGTTTTCTCTGGTAAGAAACCGATGTCTCACATTTTAGAATTTTTGGATGTCCTGTCTATTTTCATGTGCCGAAAGAAAAGAGAAGTAAGCTGGATGCTACTGGGAAGAAAGGAATGTTTGTGGGCTACAGTGAGACTTCTAAGGCCTATAGAGTCTATGTACCTGGTCAAAGGGAAGTAGAGATAAGCCATGATGTCACCTTTGACGAAGATGCTTCCCCGAAGAAAGTAGTAGATCTTCCAAGATCTGGAGAAAATCATGAAGAAAGGCCTGGAAATCTGGAAGAACCGCAGGATGAGACAATGCCTGATATTGAAGGACCAATGGACCCTATTGATCCATCTCCTTCACTGGGAAAGAGACCATCGTGGCTCAGGGATACCCTTGAAGATGCTGAGGGTCATGCTGCCCCAAGGGGGACATTCCGAGAAAGAAAGAAGCCGTGTAGATACCAAGGGTATCTAGCTGCCATGAGTACTATTGTACAATCTGAACCTGGATCTTTTGAGGAAGCCGTAAAGCATCAAGTCTGGAAGGATGCTATGCACAAAGAATATGAGTCCATAATGAAGAATGATGTCTGGGATGTGGTTCCAAGACCGAAGGACAAATCAGTTGTCACAGCAAAATGGCTCTACAAGATCAAGCATGGTTTTGATGAAAGTGCTGAAAAGTTCAAGGCAAGATTTGTTGCCCGTGGCTTCTCTCAAAAGGAAGGAGTAGATTATGATGACATATTTGCACCTGTGGCACGATATACTACCATTCGATCAATCATAGCCCTTGCTGCTACGCAAGGATGGAGTCTTCATCAGATGGATGTCAAGACCGCCTTTCTGCATGGTACAATAAAAGAAGAGGTGTATGTAGAACAACCTCTGGGATTTGAAGTTCAGGATCGAGACACTCATGTTTGCAGATTGAAGAAAGCCCTCTATGGGTTAAAGCAAGCACCCAGAGCTTGGTATGAGAGGATGGATAGTTACTTGATGAAGCTGGGCTTCACTCGAAGTAATGCTGATCCGAACCTTTACTTCAAGGTTGCACAGGGGAAGCCTCTCATTCTGGTGCTGTATGTGGATGACCTCTTTTTGACAGGTGCTGACCCTCTCATTCATCAATGCAAGAGGGAGCTCGCTGTTGAGTTCGAGATGAAGGACCTAGGACTGGTGCACTACTTTCTAGGCCTGGAGGTCTGGCAGAGACCTGGAGAGATTTTCCTTTCTCAAGGAAAATACATTGTGAAACTTCTGGAAAGATTTGGTATGGTGGACTGCAAGACCGTGTCAACACCAATGGAACTCAACTTCAAGAAGTTGAGTGGCAGCGCTGCTGGGCCCGCATTGGCCAATCCTACTGAGTATCGTCAACTCGTAGGAGCTTTGATGTTCTTAGTGAACACCCGTCCAGATATATGTTTTGCAGTGAACACTTTGAGTCAACAGATGGTTGAGCCTCATCACTTTCACTGGGTTGGTGCCAAGAATCTTCTGAGATATCTTCGGGGCATGATAAACCATGGGCTGAGATACACTGCCGGGAGTGTGACACTCCGTGGATATACTGATGCCGATTGGGCTGGCAGTGTGGTGGATCGTAAGAGCACATCGGGATGCTGCTTCAATCTTGGTTCTGCTTTGATTTCATGGATGAGCAGGAAGCAGAAGTCGGTGGCTTTGAGCACCGCTGAGGCCGAATACATTGCAGCGAGTATGGCCTGTTGTGAAGCAGTTTGGTTGCGAAAGCTCTTTAGTGAGATGTTTGGACATGTGCTAGATACCACCGTGATACTCTGTGATAACCAGAGTGGGATTCGCATGACTGAGAATCCTGTGTTCCACGACCGATCCAAGCATATTGATATCAGGTACCACTTTATCCGGGATATGGTACAGCGAGGCGCCGTAAGGCTCGATCATATAGGAACTGATGAGCAGGTCGCGAATATTCTCACAAAGCCCCTGGGGAAGGTCAAGTTCCTAACCTTCCGTGAGAATCTTGGTATCGTGGAACGACCCTATGATGTGGGTCCCGTTGGACGATGAGCTCTGGGAGCTCTGGGGGCTTTGGGGATAGCTTCTCGGAGCTATAAGCACTCACGGGGCTAGGCTTGCCGAACCTTGTGGTGCTTCTGCCCCACCGTTGTGATTATTGAGTTGGTTCACCTCTCATTTTTCTATGCCCCGTATGCATCCTACCCATTGAGTTCAGGGCTCATGGGAAGTACCTCTCATTTGGCCAATGAGGTGGGAAAAGCTAGAGACTAGTAGCAAATACTGATGGACGCATCAAAGATTGCCGTACTCTCTATCTAGGATGGTACGGTCCAACCACTTGATCTGGGATCAAGTATAGTGAGTGCTTTGACCGTTGACTTCGGGTCGATGAACCAACTTCGGTTGGTTGGAGACTTCCTTGTAATCACCTGCAGGTTTCGACCTCTGGGCCGACCACACGGGGATGATGTTCAGGATCGACCCACTGCGTTCAAATAAAGAGGCCAACAAAGCCAGTTACGGCTGGATGACGCACGATGTTTGGTTTCACCGATGGATGGAGTTCTCCTCCTAGCTGAGAGGGAGTGTTAAAATTGGACAACTAGGTCTAGCCCATGTTGATGCTCGCATGTCTAGTAGTGGATTTTTATTGATTCCTCTTTCGAGAGGTGTAAGATCTATATAAATTTGTATCTTAATCCAATGAGTTAACATTTATTTTGAATTTATTATTTATAATAAATTATATGTGCAGGTCGGCCTTAAGGTTTTACACCCCCAGCAGATGTGTCACACACCTCAATGATGTATATAAGTACAGTCAAAGTTGGAAAGCATTTCACACTCACTCATCACCCATCTTCTTCTCTTCTCTGATTTAGTACAAGCTC
>JAXQQM020071838.1:0-25598 GCA_034641835.2 Pinus albicaulis | reverse complement strand
GCTTTATGCTAATGTTTATATGTATATATATATATGTATGTATGTCGTTGTCTGATAGGATAGTCAGGGGCCATAGTTATGGAGGAATGATTGCTTATGAAAGTGAAAGGAATGAAGAGGTTCCTGGTTTTATGAAGAATAAAGTGGGTAGAGTTGCCTTGAAAGATCTATGAGGTTAGTATCACATGGATATGAATTGATATTATGTGATTATACTATGTCTTTGCTTATGTTATGGTAGGTAATGCTGAGGGATACATTAGTGGAATGAAAATAGTGTGATCTGCGACATGCCGAGACAAGCATAGATAAGAAACTAGAAGCTAGGTTGCTTGATAGAGACAATGTGGTCTTTGGATGTACATACGTTGTTGTGTACATGCTGTACACTATGGACTTGTGTGCATGTGGTGTTGTGTACATGTTGTACATGTGGTGTTGTGTATAAGTTGTGCAGGTGGTGGTGTGTACATGTTCTGAAGGAAGTGTTGTGTACACATTGTGCAGGAGGTGTTGTGTACATGTGGTGTTGTGTACACACTATAAAGGTGGTACTGTGTACATGTGGTATTGTGTACATGATGTTGTGATGTGTACATGTGTTAGTGTGTTATGTGTATTCGTTTTGTCGTGACGTGTATTCGATGTATTCTACGATGTGTACGTATATGTATTGTGTTGTGCATTGGGTGTAGGTATATGTGTTGTATTGTACACTAGGTGTAGGTGTATGTGTTGTGTTGTACATCGGGTGTAGGTGTATGTGTGGTGTTGTACACTAGGTGTAGGTTTATGTGTTGTGTTGTATATCAGGTGTATGTGTATGTGTTGTGTTGTACATTGTGTATGTTTATGTGTTGTACAATGTAATGGGACATGCATGTATGGGACTGTCTGGGCCCTTGTTGCTGATATTGAGGGTAGAGGCGGTTTAGTCTCTGGATTCAATTTTTGCTGATAATTAGGGGTAGAGGCTGTTTAGTCTTTGGATTCCCTTGCTGCTAATATTGAGGGTAGAGGCAATTTAGTCTCTAGATTCCCTTGTTGCTGATATTAAGGGTAGGGGAACTTTAGTCTCTAGATGCCCTTGTTGATGATATTGAGGATTGAGGTGGTTTAGTCTCTGGATGCCCTTGTTTATATTAAGGGTTGAGGAAATTTAGTCTCTGGCTGCCCTTGTTGCTAATATTAAGGGAGGAGGTGGTTTAGTCTCCAGATTACCCTATTGCTTGAAGTGAAGAGAAGGCACTGGGTGATTGCTGGGTTTGGAAAAGAAAACCAATGTGTATACGTGTTTAAAGAGAAGAGAAGGCACTGGGTGCTTGCCAGGTTTGGAAAACCAAACCAATGTGTATACGTGGTTAAAGATAAGAGAAGGCACTCGATGCTTTCCAGGTTTGGAAAACCAAACCATTGTGTATATGTGGTTAAAGAGAAGAGAAGGCACTAACAGGTTGCTCGGTTTGGAAAACCAAACCAATGTATATACATGGTTAAAGAGAAGAGAAGGCACTAGGTGATTTCCGGGTTTGGCGACCGATTTAGTGTGTGTACAGAAAGGAAAAGGAACAAAGGCAAAAGAAAAGAACCATTTGAAAGATAAGTATAAGTATTTTATTTCAGTTTTTAATTATGCACGTGACCTATGATTTTGATTTATGATGGTTGCATGTGATCAATGTTTCTAATTTTTTTATGATTGCATGTGATCTATGATTTTGATTTATGTCGATTGAGTTTTGAGCTAACCATATGCAATATTTTTATACATGATGATTTGGTCAAAGAGCTAGTTTGACTTGTGACAGGAAGTAAAAAAATTTGCAAGTGTACCTTATTGACGAGACACCAATGAGGTATGATTTGAATTTATTTCAATTCTTATAATGGAAATTATGTGTTTGGTATAGGAGAGTAGGGAAATTCCCGATTTGGGTGGTTGAAACTGACTACAAGAATTAGTAGTAGTAGAAAAAATGAATTAGAGCAAGTAACAATATGTTGGTAAATCACTTCAGGAGCAGGACAATTGTGTGACATTGGTACCCAATAGTGTCCATTGATTTTCATGAGCATGATATGACTGGTATGATGGTTTTGAGGTAGAGATATGCCTTGGTTTTTAGATCTTTTGATGCAAGGAAACCTTGCCAAGGGATGGGTCGCCCGAGGGACTATGTAGTAGAGAAGGGGATGTGAGGGAACTTGGAAAGTGAGTGATTGAATTAAAGGGGGTGACTAGATTTCCTGAGGGACTATGTAGTAGAGAAGGGAAGGCTAGAGAATAAATTTTTTCTAGTCGTTAGCATTTCCAGATGGAATCAAAAGCACATTGGGAGTGTGCCCTAGAACAATGAACCGATAAATTTTCACTGAGGGACGAGGTAGCACTGGAAATTGGATGCAAGTTTGATTTTGGTAGTGGATTCTAGGCTTCCTAGGAAGGAAGTGAATCCTGGTATTACTTTGAGGGTGGAGGTGTGAGCCTTTGGTTTCCCTTGTTGCAAATGCAAGCTCGTATCATTTTATTTTCTGGTTAGAGAAAATGTGCATATGTATATATGTGTATTTTTATTGTGAATACTGTATCGAGCTAGATTTATAAAGCACCATGAATAATATGTTTATTTGTTGGTTGAAGAAAATGTGCATAAGTATATGTGGCTGTTATTGTAAATACCGTAAACACCGTTACCGGTGAAATAGGTAACTGCACTGGTACCTACTTTTTGACGTAGCAAGAAAAACACCCGATTTTGAAAAGTGGTGATGCAGGAACTTTTTTTTTTTTTTTTTGAGCATGTTCATGGTTTTTTTTTTTTGTGACATTTTTTATGTCGATTTTGAATAGTGGTGGCATATCATCACCAACGTTTTTTTACAAGATTGATTTTCACACTATACATTTTCTAATGTCTTCTTCTTCCATGAGATGTTTATTTTTAAGTGCATTTATGTACTCGTGTTTTATTTTTATTTTTATTTTTTTATTTTTTATTTTTTATTTTTTTTTAAATAAAAATTTGTAATGATATCTTCACTTTTTCACATAGATAAAAAATGAAAAAATGGTCAATATTATAAAGTTTATATTTTCTACAAGTTTATCTATTGATAATTAATTTTTCAATGCACATCAAATAATTTTCGCTAAAAAACCAATATTTTGAACGATATGACAAAAAAATGCAAATTTTCAATACAAATAGAATGCAAAAAATACACTTTTAGAGACTTTTTGTTTAAAAAAACATGTTAAATAAACTAATTTTTGGGAAAATCTTAACAAAAAAACATAAGAAATTAGCATTTTTATTGAATTTTATGTCAAAAAATAATAGTAATCACATGTTTTTTGCAAAAAATAAGGGTTCTTCTCATAAAATATCAAAGTCTAAACATTACAAGTAAAACTGATTAATAGATCTAAAAAATGAGCTTTGTTTGCAAGCATAAATTAAAGATCCTCAACAATATCAACTAATACATGTTCAACATCATCTAGAACATCATTGATGGCTTCTTCCGCAACATTTTCTACTTCATTTTGGTCGTTGTCATCTTCTAATGGATCTTTCATGTCTGCAAATCTTCCAAAGTGCCCCTTTCCAATCATTCCATATAATGGTGGTTGAGGTTCCTTTGATTTTTTTGCCACACATGATTCATTAAAATCCCCTTTCCTCAAACCAACTTCTTGCTTCACATCTAGAAGGAATTCAAGAGCATTAATTCTTTGTTGAATAAATTTGCATTGCACTGGGTCTTTCTCAATGGCAATGCAATTTCTTCCTTTTGGTAGGCAACATGCTGGTGTTGTACCTAATCATCAAGTACAAAAGAGATAAGTAAGAAAATTAGTATAAAGACATAAAAAGTGAAAAATAAAATATTTAAATTTAAATTTGTATAATAAAACTTACCTGAACTTGAAAATAGATCCAAAACCCAATCTCCTTCATTTTACGGCATCGCCTGGCCTGCCTCCGACCCCCGGCTGGGTGGAGGGAAATTCTAAGAATCGCCCTCCGCTCAGCTGGGGGTCGGAGGCAGGCTAGGCAGCCCTCGAAGGCACCACCTGGAGAATCTCCCTCTGCCTAGCTGGGGGCCGGAGGCAGGCTGGGAAACCCTCGAAGGCGCCACCTGGCCGACCTCTTCCTAGCCGGGGGCGATTCTCGGAATCACCCTCCGCCCAGCCGAGGGCGATTCTCGGAATTGCCCTCCGCCCAACCGGGAGCGATTCTCGAAATCACCCTCCGCCCAGCCGGGGGCGATTCTCGGAATCGCCCTCCGCCTAGCCGGGGGTTGGAGGCAGGCCGAGCGACACCGTCGAGGGCTACCCAGCTTGCCTCCGGCCCTCAGCTGGGAAGAGGCAGGCTCGACATCCCTCAATGGCACCACCTAGATGGCCTCCGGCCACCGGCTGGGCGGAGGGAGATTCTCAGAATCACCCTCTACCCGGTTGGGGGTGGGAGGTCGGCCGGGCGACCCCGTCGAGGGCTGCCCAGGCTGCCTCTGGCCCCCGGATGGGCGGAGGGCGATTCTGAGAATTTCCCTCCACCCAGCTGCAGGTCGGAGGCAGGCTGGGCGGGGGGTGATTATGAGAATCACCCCTGGCTGGGCGGAGGGCGATTATGAGAATCACCCCTGGTTGGGTAGAGGGCGATTATGAGAATCACCCCTGGCTGGGCGGAGGGTGATTCCGAGAATCACCCCCAGCTGGGTGGAGGGCGATCACATTTATTTATGAAAATAAAGGAAAATAGGATAAAAGGAAGGTGAAGAGACACATATTTGCATGAGAGGTAAATTGAAGGAAAATTAAGGAAAATGAAGAAAATAGAGGCCTCAATGATAAAAGGGCACCTGAGAATCAATTGATAGCTTTTTCCCAATATTAGAGCAGGTGTAGCAAATGAAGAGGACAAACACTTGGACAAGCACATAAAAGGAAGGAAAAGGAAAGCAAAGGAAGGAAGAGGACAAGAAAGGACAAGCAAGGATGGTTGGGTCAAGAAACTTCAACAAGAAAATTTTATAGGTAACAAGTTGCAAGCACTACAAGGAAAAGACCCTCTAGCGGAGGTTATAAAGGAGGTTTTTAGTGTTATAAAATTGGCCAAAATTGTCAAAAAAACATATGCTACCACATCCGTTTATGGGAACAGAGGTTTTTGCGGAGCTTTTAACAGAAATTCAACACAACTAAAAAAAAAAGGGTGGCCGGAGGTTATTACGGATGTTTTTTCATCGGTGCACTACTCTGGCTTTAATGCACCAGTGCGTACATGTAACGGTGCCCCGGGGCAGTCTAAGGAGAATTCACTGGGCCGTTAAGGTACAAAATAGCACCGGGCGTAGTGTTGGTGATACAACGCATGGGCCATTCTAATTGGTCTTGGGATTTTAGTGGTGCCCATAGGTCGTATCAACGCATCGGTGTGTATACCTTTATAATGCACCAGTGCACCATTTCATAGAAAGGCACCAAGATTTATAATTGGTATCAGTATTAGTGTGGTGTACATGGATCGTACAAATGCACTGGTGCTTATAGATACATAAACACCTCAGTACACAATATCACACAAACGCATCGATATTTATAATTGGTATCAGTATTTGTGTGGTGCCCATAGATCATAAACCCACCGGTGCGTATATACACATAAATGCACCGGTTTACGGTTACTGACACGCACCGATTTTCATTTAGAAACATCGACCTGTGACAATCCACTTATTGTGATTGTTTTAAATTCATTATTCATCAAAAGTAGACACATCTTATAACAATATTCATATTAATTACATTTTTACTAATGCATTTGAATGTGATATTTGGATTAATTTGTTATATCATATCAGAATTATTGTGGTTTTTAAAAATTCATTATTCATCAAAAGTAGACACATATATATCTTATAACAATATTCATATGAATTAAATTTTTATTAGTGCATTTGAGAACGACAATGGAGAACGCAATAGCGACAATGGAGAACGCAATAGAATAATTATAATATATTTTATGATTATATATATAATATATATGAATAAGACAGTCTTTATCATACAAAATGGGACAGTTTATATTCGTATCCCTTTGTCTTTCAATTGGGACACTATGTCCATTACATTAAACAAAATGTTTGATTTCACAGACATATTTCAAAAAATAAAACACCTTGCTTTGATATCCAAACATAGTGATCATCAGTCTTCGCTTGAACTGCTATCACTGCTAGAGCTACTTCCATGACTTCGGTTATTTTTAGGAATGTTGTGTTCATGACATTGATTGTTTTCTTCTTCTTCACCTTCCATCAAAAAACATAAAAATAAACTGAAATGAGTGTATATACATTGGTGAGAATAATGAAAATTACAATATTAAATAATATACATCAATGTAAATCAAAAAGAAAAATGTACCATAGCAACAATTGACTCATAAACTATACACATTCTTTCAAAACCATGTAACATGCCATCTTTCAAAATTTCGTCTGTTGTCGCAGTTCCATACTTTGTTTCCTGCAAGTTTTATACCCCATAAAAAATCATATATTTAATATAAAATATGTTTTTGTTCTATTAATTATAGACGGAGCTAAGTAAAACAAGATCGATAGATGCTTACAAATTCCACAATTAAATTATGATATGCCAACATATACTCACAACCCATATTTAACCCAATTTCAATCAATTCGTCTGATGCTTATTTTTTGTATGTTAGCACCTGTTTGAAGACATTCAATGATGATTTTTGTAAAACAAGTTAAAAAATACAAAAATTAAATCTAGTTAAGTTGTTATAAGGAAGTAACAATTACTCACAAACTTAGAGATCAACCATTTTCTTCCTTGTTGTCCTGTTTTATGTGCTGAATGGGTTCCATTTTATTTTATTTTTTGCAAGAAATTTTTTGAAAATTAATATTTAATGCTAAATTGTTTATTTATTGTACCTAATGATCGAAAAATTCAATGATTACATATTACATTTGAAGCACGTTGTTGTTGTTGGAAAGAACGTCTATACATTCGTTCCACTAGATCCCTCAAACTTTTGTAAAATTTTGTCCCCCTTTTGTTAACTTCTAGCACCACTCCAGATGAGCTAAGGAGAAATTGAATTTCATTTTCATGTTCTTTTTTCTTTTCTTTTCTTAGAACAACATTCCTTTTCTGAGTTGTTGGTCCCTGTAGAACATTAAACATATGTGAATTAGTAGACTGTTTGACACATGTTATCTAATAATTTTAAGTATATTATTAATGATAATTAAAAAAAGAAACTCATATTGGATCGATAGTATTTTTTCATTCACCCGATTCATCCTTTTGCAATTTTTCCATTAAAATTTTACGCTCTTCTGGTCCTAGATCATAAATAATCAGATCGAGCTTCATCATTTTGTGGCTCTGCATGAAACACAGTAAACAATGCATATTAGTTAAACTTACATATAGTTCAAAAATAATATTTTTTATAAAGAATTTACAAAGAACTTTCTTTTTTTGCTTTTCTTAATGTGTTAATAGTATTTTTGTTACTTGATCTCTTGTCAGACATTTCTTTATCAATCTGAAACCTGTACCATATCATTCATTAATATATTTATAAATAAATTCTCAACTTTTTAGGTAGAAAATAAATCTCAAGACACTGGTACGCCTTTCATGAGGTCTGCACCGCAACCGGTGCGTGGGGATATTAACAACGCACCGCAAAACAGTATAATACACCATACGGTGCATTGGGTATTATAAACACACCGCAAAAACGGTGTAATACACTGTACGGTGCTTGCCTAGTTAAATGGAGCACTGGTGCCCTATTTCAGATTTGGCGCATAGATTTAGAAAAAATCTTTTCATTTTTTTTACTACAGTACTTTTGTGGTGCATTGTATAATACATCACGGTAGCGTACGCAGGGCGCACTGATAAAGAAAAATCCATTTTTTCAAAAATTCACGTAATGGCCGAATGGATTGGGATCCGACTATGCAAGTCGTCCCGTGGGTTGGACGTCAATTTAAAATGAAAAATCCTAATTCTGAAATCACAGAAACAAGGAGAAGAAAGGGAAAAAACATAAAAATGAAGGGTTTAGGGTATAAATGGATAAAACTATAGAAAAAAGTAAAAAACTGCAGAAAAAGTAAAAAAAAAAATCAAATTTAATCACGAGATGGTTTCAAATTCTATGATACAGGGTTTGAAACACCAAAGGTTTGGTTTCTGATTGTCTGAATACTTCTGTTCGAACGTATTTCGCTGCTCCACAGTGCCCTCCTGCTCTCTTGCTCTAGGGCTGTCTCCTGCAAATATCTGGATGAAAATTTTAGCAAAAATAGTGAAATAATGAAAAGTGTTTAGTATTTAAAGAATTATTTTATGAAATTAGATTTTCGAAAATATTTTTTTCGCCCATTTTTCAAATTGCCGTTTTTTTTTTCACTTAAAGAAAATAGCGTTGCGTTTTTTTTTATTTGCGTTTATTCGTTACCGGTGCGAAAGATTTGTGACGCACCGATGCGTCTTATTAATACGACGCACCGATGCGTGTTAGGATGATAAGCACACCAGACTGTATAAAGTTCTTTTTTGTTTGTTTGTATGTAAGATCATAATAAAATAATGATAATTATAAAGTACATGAATTTATTTTCATTATTTTCTAAACTTTATTATGTTACAAAAATTCGTATTATTCTAGATTTGTTATTTTACAATTATTTGCAAATTTGCAAATTTAAATATTTTAATAAAATCATTTCACATTAATAGAATTAAAATTTTACAAATATTTTATATACAATTACAATTAGAATTAAAAATACAATTACAATTTTAAATTAATTTCACATAAATGAATTACTATTAGAATTGCAATTACAATTTTAATTTTACATACAATTACATTTACAATTTTACATAGAATTACATTTACAATTACAATTACAATTTTACAAATATTTTACATACAATTCAATTAAAATTAAAATTACAAATACAAATACAATTTTAGAATTTTACATACAATTACATTTACATTTTTACATATAATTACATTTACAATTACAATTACAATTTTACAAATATTTTACATACAATTCAATTAAAATTACAATTACAAATACAATTACAATTTTAGAATTTTACATACAATTACATTTACAATTTTACATAGAATTACATTTACAATTACAATTACAATTTTATAAATATTTTACGTACAATTCAATTAAATTTACAATTACAAATACAATTACAATTTTAGAATTTGACATACAATTAGAATTACAATTACAATTTTACAAATTTTCATATATACAATTACAATAATTTCTAAATAAATTAAATATTACAATTACAATTAAAATTTTACATTAATAAATATTTTACATACATTTACAGTTTAAATTACAATAAGTACAAATACAAATACAATTTTACAATTTTACATACAATTAAAATTTCAATTACAATTACAATCACGACATAATATTTAATAAATATCATGGTCATTTAATATTAAATTAATTAATAAACATCATCACGATCATGATAACCATCGTACAAACATCATATTCGACTAATAAACACATTCAAACATCAAATTAACATTATATATTAAGATCATCACAACACAAACATCAAATATACATCTCAATATGTCAAATAACTCATGCTATCACATATACACATATATCTGCAAGCTAAACATTAAATGAACATATCTAACATGACCTAACAATATGCGCCACATCATGATGATCACCAACATGAAAATTAAATACAAATGCAACATGAACATAAAATACATGGACCATATATATATATATATATATATATATATATATATATATATATATATATATATATATATATATATATCTTTAAAACTGAATAATGTTAAAAATATACAACTGTAATATAAATGTCATGGATCAGGCGCTGGTGGTAGTATAACAACATCAATAGCAGTACAAGTGGATGCTTGCTCAGTAAAGCTAAGTGCAGCCTCGACAGTCGATGGTCGAGCCTACTCATGATCATAATCACTAGTACTAATGGATGCATCCGCTGGTGGTAGTACAACGTCAATATGAGCAGTAGTAGTGGAGGCCTGCTCAATCAATAGTGCAGCCTTGACGGTCGATGGTCCAACCTACTCATGATCATGACTAGTACTGATGGATGTAGCTGCAGGCTGCTGACTAGACGTGGCCGATGGTCCAGCCTCATCTCCATGATGATTGTCAGATGCTGCTAGTGGAGCGTCATGCTCATCAGGCACGCCGCGAGGTGAACAATCATGAGATGCATGTGAGTCGCTGCTCGCGAATTGTCCATCACATGCTGTGGCTCGACTACACCTATAGCTACGGACAGTCCTCCTCAGTCGCGTAACAGTTGTCGTAGATCCTACGACATGCCGCATCAGGCCGTACATGTCATGCGGCATGCCTCTCCAAATCCATAACAACCTATCATCGGGCTGTATGTCTCTGTAATGAGTGGGCCTGATGCTCGCATCAACAATCAATGCACAGAGTTGTTTGGCCAACTCCATCCTATATCTGGTCTCAGGTCGACCACGCCTAGCAAAAGGTGACATTGGTGCACCATGAGCATGAGCATGTCTCTCTGCTGCACCGACCTCATCCTCATCATGATCATCCTCGGCATCAGCCATGTCCTGGTCGTCATCATCAGGATCCACACCTGGATCATGTGGTGGACCCGACATCTCCTCGCCATCAAAAGAGCCAATGTCTCCAAAATATATACAAGTACATAATAATAATTAGAAAATTTCATTACACAATTTAATAAAAACAAGTTAAATAACATGTTAGAATAAATATAAATAAAACAATAATATTAACTCTATCATCTGGTGGCTCATCAGCTGTGAAGAGGATGTTGGGATACCCTCTCCAATCTAAGACAACATAAGGACATGGAACCATAATGAAGGGATGCAGCCCGTCAAAACTGGCTAGTAAGTCCAGTGAATCATGTGATATCCTGGCTGGAAACAATTGTCTCCCCTCTTGGCATCATCTGCCCCCACATGTGCATCTGGGCTTCAAACATCAGCCTACGAGGCTGTCGAACAAAACTAGGTCTCATCTCTCGAAACCTCTGAAAAAAAAAATAAAACAGCTCTGAAGCAAAAGGGAAGCTGACCCTCCCTTGTGCATGAGCACGACATCTATCTAAGGTCGTACAAAACTGCCACAAAAAAATGGCAGACCACCTGACAAGTCGTGGCTGCTATATTAAAGAATCAACATAATATAAAAGTGAGCAACTAATGCATTGCCCGTCATTGGTGTTGTGCGAAATGGTCGAAATGATAAGGGAGAGACACTGCACGTCATTTCTACCAAAAGCACCTATACGTAACTGACCTCCAGGTACCTGAAACTCTGAAGGATACAGTACATGTGCTCCAATTTCTCTCTGGGAGTAAACTAACTCACTCCCTGCTACACAACCAGCTGACATGTCTGGAAATGAGGGAAAATATATCCCTCTCCTCGATAGTCCTGTAATAAAATAAATATCCTCCTTAGTGGGTGTGTACCATTGGTCAGGACCAACCTGGAAAGCCTGTCGGTGGGCATTCCACCTGCGGATAAGATATCTCAAAAACATACTATGGGCCTTTAGGGAAGTAGCCTCCTCATAGAAATTGAGGAGGCCTACCTGCCTAAGGATCCCTTGGGTATCTACAGTAATAGGGCGAGGGTATGCATCTCTCTCCCTCTCTCGGGCCTCCCATTGGCAAATCATGTCATACTGTTCAGCCTATTGTTGTTGATGTTCCTCCTCTTCTCTCTGAATCATTGCCATATTAAATAATTTTTTTTTTGTAGATTTCAGATTTCTGTGGTGAGAGTTTAGAGTTTCTGGGTTCAGAATCTCCACAGTGAACATTTTTGTGTCAACGTTTCGGGTCTAGAAAAAGACCCATCATCAGGAAAATACACACACACACACACACACACACACACACACACACATATATATTTGAAAAAAAACAAACAGACAAGTCGGTGCACCATAAAAATAGTCATGCACCAGTCGCGGTGCGTCTTAAGAATGTAGCGCACTGGTCCCGGTGCCCCTAATGAAATACAACACATCGGCCTCAGTGTAGCTGCCTATTTTTCAAGCACTGTTAACTTTATCAAAGTTCAGCATAGTGGTACGCTGACTGAAATATATGCCCTGATGCGTATAGTCGTGTCAGCGCACCAACTTCATGACAATTACATAGTTGACGGTGCGGTATTTTACCTGGCCGCACTGTTGACCCTCTCGGAATCCAGAATGTGGTGCACTGACATGCACCGGGCCGGATAATTTCGTCAATGCACTGCACTGTGATTCTCGTGGTCAACGGTGCGCCTGGATAAATAAGCGTACTGCCTTTTATTTTATTTTTTTTATTTTAAAATTATTCAGGGTACCTTTCGGTACCGCCCCAGAAACGATGCAGATACCATTAGCACCGGTGGCGGTGCAGCCTGTAAATTTTACAGGCAACACCGCTATCTGGTGCGAGCCGAACAACTTTGGCGCACCGCACGACAATTTTTCTTTTCTTTTCTTTTTTAATGGTTATTTTTAAGGCTATTTCAATTTCTAACACGCTAAAAGTCTTAATTATGGAAAAACTAGAAAAATACTTGTACATTTTTCCGTCGAGGAGGCATATTGGCTGTAAAGTTTGCAAAAGAAAAATTTCCCACTATTTTTCAAAATACAAGCTGGATATTGGTGGCCAATGGAGAGCAGCAGTGCGTGTAATGGGTGCAATGAGAGTACCGATGTCAGGGTGGCTCAGATAAGGGGAAATGACACCGGTGCTTGAGAGCTCTAGAGCACCGAGGAAAGTGAAAAATGAGGTTTTTTGGCCGTATTTTTTTATTTATTTAACCTTGTTCTGGTGTGTGGGATTTTATATGCGCACCGGTACGCTTACCTACAACCGCACCGGGCTGTGTCAAATTTGGCGCATTTTTTATAATGCACCGGGGCGGTTCCCTAACACCGCACCAAGATGTTTCAGTTTTGGCGCGAAATTTTGATGATGCACCGGGGCAAAATATTCGTAAAGCACCGGTGTGGAATAGTCGTAAAACATCGATTTTTTGGCCTTAATTTTTTTTTATGTAACGCTATTCCGGTGCGTGCAGTTTATAGGCGCACCGGTGCTCCTAGATAAGAATGCACCGGCGCATTTATGTTTTTGTGCGGTGTTTTATGATGCACCGACGTGGAAGAGTGGTGAAGCACCGGTGCGTTACAGTAATAGAATGCCCCGGAGGTGTGTGTACGTCGCGCAAGCTGTCCGGTGTGCCAATGTTTCGTGCACACCGACGCGTTCTATGGTAGGGCACGCACCGGTAATTGAGAGCTCAGGAGCACTGGAAAACTGAAAAATTAGGGTTTTTTTGCCGTAATTTAAAATTTTTTTTTAACCCTTTACATGTGCGCGTGGTTTATAGGCGCATTGGTTCTGTTTCTTACAAACACACTGGTCAGTTTGTGTTTTGGCGCAATGTATTATGATGCACTGGTGCAGTTTCTTTCTACCACATTGGGTGGTTTCGGTTTTGGTGCGGTGTTTTATAATGCATCGACGTGGAAGAGCTGTGACGCACCGGTGCTATAGAATAATAAGACACACCAGGTGGGTGTGTGCGAAGTGCATGGTGTCTAGTGTGCCAATGTTTTGGTCACAATCGATGCTTTCTCAGTTCTAGAGCACCGAGGAGACGTGTAATGATAAGCGCACTTAGAGGAAAACATCCGCAAAACCCTCCGCCCACCAACCTCCTCTAGTAACCTCCGCTAGAAACAGACGTATGGGGTATTTTTTGTGGGGTTCCTCAAAAACATCCGCTAAAGGGTATTTTCCTTGTAGTGAAGTGTGATTTCCTAGCTGAGGTGAAAATGTATGGTGCATCAATTTGTGTATTTGGTTCATTTTCTGTCAATGGAATGGGTTTTCCCTGGTTTGTTAGTGGTTTCAACCTTGCCTTGCCATTTCATGAATAGCCATGGTGTGATGGGATTCATTCTTGGGTGAGCTTTGGATTGTCAGAAGGTTTCAGAACTAGGTGAGGTGGTCTTAGGAAAATTCCTAAGGGTTGGGGTTGGAAATGTTTTTATCTAGGAAGCCCTCGACAGGTGGGTGGAGACAGGAAAATTCCTCAAGGTAATGGTGAAGAAATTCCAAGGCATCCAAGCTTGTTTGGTCTTCGTTATCTCTTGACCGATTTTAGTGAGGTTGCAATATCCTGAGGGTGGAGGTGGTTTAATCTCCAGGAAGCCTTGGTTTTTTAGGTGTTAAGATCCCACATTCACGATTGGAATATGGTAGGGGTTGTTGATTGGCTGAAAGAAAGATTTGGTTAAGCCCAATCTATGGCCGGGTGGTAGGTAGAAGTCCATGACTTGGATGGATTTTGCATAAGTTAATACGAGCTATTTTCCTATTGTAATATATGAGCACTTGCAGTTATTATTATGGTTATTTGATGGCCATTATGTCATGTTTAATAATATGTTTATATGGTGGTTATAATCATGGATCTGTAATTTTCTCTAGCTATGACTTGTTCAATATTTGATAAGTATTTGTTGGTTAATGAATGCATGGGAAAATAAGTGTTATTTCAACTATTATGAGAGGGAATTAGACCTTCTTGGTGATTCTTAGATAAGTTTTAGACTCTGATGATCAAATATGCATTCATGACATGTAGTTTACATGTTCACCATATGTTTGACGAAATGACTGTCATGGTTAGGCTTGGTTAGGTCAAGTCCTTGTTCAAGTTATGCATTTTTATCATCATCCTTATGTCATTTATCATTCTAAGAAGTCTCAGATAGTTCTAGGCAGGGGTCTGGAGGCTGGCCTAGAACAAAGTTCCATCTTAGGGATTGACCACTTAGGGTGTTTCTTCAACTCTTGGGTTATTTGTAGTCCCTATAAGATGCTAGTTTGTGGTCAGTAAGTTTTAGTTGTAGGCCGCACTTCCTAAAATGGACTTAGGAGGCCAGGTCATGTCATAGTGGAACTTCATTTCACATTTACCGGTATTGAAAAATGTGTAACTAGGTTCGGTCTTCATAAATATTAAATTTACTTTTGAGTCTTGTATATTGTAAAATGAAATACAAATTTTTATTTTTATTTTTGAAGCATGGGTTTCATGCTCATGGTATTTTATTTTAGAAGTCAAGCACCCATTGAGTGATTCTAGGGTTTGTCCTAGGGTCAATAAGTCAAAAGAGTCATTGTCATATGAAGAAGACCCCATCAGGTACATTATAACTTTTGAAAATAACTATTTTTGTATTCAAGTGTAAAAATACCCTCCAAGACCAAGTTGGTCTGGAAGCTAAGAAGTTAGCCTCAATTAGGGTATTTCATCCTCATTGAAAGCCTATATATAAGAGGGAACTTGACCTCCTATGGAAATAATTCATTCTCTCATCATTCATGCGAAGGAGAAGAAGAAAGAGGCTAGCCAAGATGGAAGAAGGACGAAGGACAAGTGTTTGGGTAATTTCTCTCTCTCTTTTCACATGTTCAAAGGAAGGAGGCTATGGTTTTGCTGCTGCAAGATTGAACTTGGAGAAATTGGAGAAAAAAGTTCGCAGGAAGGTATATTAGGTCATCCTCAATCCTTAGAAGAAGGAGAAATTCAAGAAAATGTCAAAGAAAACCTTATAAGACCTATATTTTCTCACATGTGTGGAGGAAACAACTATTGCAAGGGCCAAAAAATTTTGACCTACAGTAGAGGCCAAAATTATGTACTTGGGGGTTGAAGTTGTGCAGCTGGAAGAGATTTGACTGGGTTTGACTTGGACAAATGAAAAACATCATCAAGAATGTCAGACTTGGTCTTGGAAGGGTATTGGTCTTGGTATAGAGGTCTTGGAATTCGTCATTTGAAGAATCTATAATAAGAGAAGAGATTTGTGGGTTTTCCTCTCAAGTGAATAGGTTTTGGCCTTGGCTTGCAACCTATAATCTGTGTTCTGTGTATTATTGATCTTCTTGTTTTGGTAGCTGTTTGATGATAATAATAGCATAATAATAAGAGGAGAAGATAATAAGTAAGAAAATGTAAACTTTTCATCATAAGAAGTTTTCAATTTTAAGAGAAATCATCCTAACTGTTAGTGTCCACATGTTCAGTGATCAAATGTACTATTTCAGGTTTAATTAGTAGTGGTATTAGGTAAAAATTTCATGTTTCAAGTCAGTTTTCAAATAAAATTTTGTTCACTAAATGTGTCTAGGTCTGAAATGCTACTCCCTTCACTCCATTCATGGTCATGTCATCCATTATCATCTAGGGTCTGAGGTCATTCATCACATCTTCATCTAGGTAAGAGTCTAGGTCTTTTGTTTCACCACCATAAGAGTCAAAATATGTCATGAAAGAGGGCGAAACAAATTTCATTTTCACCATACAAGTCATTTTCATAGGGAGTTAGAAAAGATAGGAAAATAAATTAAGGCACTTTGTATTTCCTCAAATAAAGTGTGTTTCTTGATTAAAGCTTTTCAAAAAAGAAATTTCTTCAAAAGAGCTTATGATTTCACAAGAATACAAAAAAGGAATTTTATGATGTTATAAAAGGGGAAAAAGAGACTTATTCAACTCATTTTATCCTTTTATGTTCGGTAGAGCTCCTCTCTTCTCACCATCATACTCCACAACTGCCAAGGGTTGAAGAAAAACAATAAATTTGTGTCAAAGTTGCTCCTACTATGCTTCTGGAGGTGTTGTGCTACACTTTTGGCATGTGAGCTCCAAATAAATCATTCAAGCTTCAAAAAACTTTCACAAGGGTTCACTCATCTCCTACACAGCAAGTAGACATCATTCCTACCTTTCTCAAGTCAAATTTCATCAGCAAAAGAGCGGTTTCTTTCATTAGGTCATTCCCATTATGCTTTTGGTGTTTTTCATCATTTACTTGTTTCAGCTGATAAAAACCTACCCTAAACATCTACAACCTTCCTACAACACTCATACATCATAATATAACACTCACTATCACTCACAACCTTATTTTTCATCAATTTCATCAAAACCCTAATTTTCACTACATTTTGGCAAAAAACTAGGAATTTCCCGTGTTTTGGTCTTTTGGCCACCTTCCTCATACTCATTTCTAGAAATTTCACTTCAATCCTATTTCCATCTCATCACCCTACCTCCTAAATGTTTTAGGTATTTTTCCACAGCTTCCTTTCACCCCATTTCTGTCCCTCAAATCACCCTACCATTATCCCTTCTTTTCTTAATTCTACATCTTCCCTATGCATCTCATCCATCTAGGGTTTCATCTTGTTGAAAAACACCATGGAGGAAGAAAATAAGATTCATAAGGGAGGCCACCATTCTAGGTTTTGTCCAACTCAGATCCATGGAATCATTTTTAGAGCTTAATGATCATTTGCTAGGGTTTACATTGCACACAAGGAAAATCTTACTTCAAAATCATTTTCTGAAGTAATGGAGATGAATTTTACAAAAGTGAAAGACATTTTTTTCAATCATAGGCCAAAGAAAAAAAAACTCCTTCATTTTATGCACATGTTCTATTATTTGATAGAAATTCCAACAATATAGTTGCTCCTAGTAATTTTCTGCACTTTTGAACAGGTTGTCTTCAAGTCAAATTTTCATGGGTATGGAGCAGGGGTTTGCAGTGCTTGATGACTCCATTTTTTAACAGAAATCCAAATATTTCCAAAATTACCACTTTCATCCCAAAAATCCTCTTGGAAGGTCTCCAAAATCCCTCTCAAAGTGGCGCGACGCTTCTGCTGAGAGTGCGCTACGCTTCTGCAAATTTTTAGTGGTCAATTTCAGACTTGTATTCAGAGCAAATGAGAAAGTATTTTGAAAAAATGGAGGAGGCATTTGTTCATAACATGCCCAAGAACAAAAATCCCTCTCATTTTTTTAAAACACGTTATGGTTAGATATATATTGATCCATATTTGAGCCCTATTTTTGAATATAATTTATGGAAAATCTGAAAAAAATGGTCATTGCAGAAGCGTCTGCAACGACACAACGCTTTTTATCAGAGCATATAAATGAATAAATTATTATATTTTTGGATTTATTTTCTCTTAAAAACCACAGATATGACCTCATCTTTTCATGTCACCCTCCCATTTTGAAGAAAAATCCCAAAAACATCACTTTTTTCATGTTTCTGCTACCTATTTTGCCTGTGCGCGGCGCTTCTGGAGTGAGGTTGGAAGAATAAGTTTTTGAAGGCATTACAGTGGGTATTTTATCAGTTTTTAGGGTGAAATGGAAAGAGGACACATAGGGATACCTATCATAATTCTCAGATTTGCAAATTTGTTCCTAAAAGTCAGTCAAAATTAGCTCCAAAGTGGTGTGGCGCTTCTGCTGGGAGTCACGACGCTTCTGTCATTGGATTCCTTTGGATAGTTTTCAAGCCAAAAAAACTCCAAAAGTCGAAGCTAATATGTCCCATGAGGTGTCATTTCAGTAATTGAGTTTTTTTTTTCCTCTTGTGATGATGAAACATGTAATTTAATGAAGGAGACACACACTCCTAGTCTTTAGCTGAATTTTAGGGAATAGTTTCTAACTTCCCTAGATTCTAGGAAGTGACTCATATGATGTAATTATGATGATTTTTTGATAGGATTTCGACCCTATGAGGTTTCATGACTATTATTTTCCTATATGTAGTCCAACTCAAGCCATTTGAAGGGTTGGATAGTTGTTATTTGTAGTGGAGTTATTGTACAAGTTTTTTTGAATGAAATCAAAGACAATGTTGCAGACATAGTGTTGAGACTCCAGTGGTATGCCTTTAAGCATTTTTTTTTCTCTGTAATATTATCAAGTTGAATTTTATGTTAGCCTCCTTTCACATATATGATTTTGTATGTTAATATTATCAGTATATAGACAGAAATAATGCTTTCCATGCTCCGTTTTAATAAGATTTACATGAACATGTCTCTGCTCTTTTGATGAAGGAATTCATTTTAATTACTAATATTACTCTCTCTTTGTTCACCCTATACACAATGACAAATTAATCATATTCCTAACCTTACCTACTTGACCTCATCCTTTCCTCTGCAAGCTAACCTTTGAAATTTGACCTAAACCCTAGACCTAGTTCCCTAACTGTCATTCCTATCCAGCAAAAAAACTAAAAAAGAACAAAACCCCAATTTACTGAACTTTAATACCTAGCCTATGATCATTATAAATCCAATCATCTCACTGACTGCTAAAGTGACATTGAGAAAGCCCTCTTTGGTTTTGGTATGGCTAGCTACCTAACCTAAAGATTGGTTTGTGGTACCTTCCTTTAATTCCATTCTCAGCCTTGGGAATGGGGGGAGTGATAACACTAACTATAACCCTATAGATTTCCCATCATAGTGTCAGAGTTAAGGTTGTCTAAGGGCATGATGAAGATCACTACATCCTTGAATAAGTCTTTAAATAAGTTTTATATGGTAGCAAGTAATCTAAAATAAGGTATCAAGGAATTGTGGATTATCTATTATCCATTAAGAATAGTATGACCAAGAATTCTACAAAGGATGAAGAGTTATTCTCAACGTTTACTGGCACATTTGAAGATGAAAATATTTGGGTAATCGAAAGTTAGCATCAAGACATATTACAGGTGATCACAAAAAAATAAATATCTTATCAAGAGGAAAGCATTATTACTCCATTGAGCTTGGTGAAAAGAAGGGCTATCCTGTAAAAGGAATTGGATCAACCTCATTGAAGCTAGAGAATGGAGGAAATAATCATCTCAACAACATCCTATTTGTTCCAAGTTTTTAAAAAGAATCTAATTTCCATTTCATGTTTATAATATAAGGGAGATAGAGTCGCTTTTATAGAAGTAAAGTTTGTAGTATGGGATAAAAACTCTAGCATTAAAAATGAAAAAATCATTGGGATTTGTGAATGAAGACTCTATAGATTGTTGACTCCTCTCTCTCAAGATTTGGTTCACATTGAAGTAAGTCCATGTGAAATTTTGCATGGAAGGTTTTTTCACCTTCACTACAAAATCTTACCAACTCTAAATTCAATGGTGAGTCACATCCCTGGAATAAAGAAGGATCATGAAGGAGTATGAAAGGGATGTGCATTAAGTAAAAATATTAAGAGACCATTTGGAAGAAGTGCTTCAAGTTCAAAAGAAATCTTGGATCTCATTCATTCTGACATCTGTGGTCCTATGTCTACAAAGTATCTTGGAGGTCATCTATATTATGTAATTTTCATTGATGATCACTCAAGGAAAGATTGGATTTATTTGGTGAAGTCCAAGGATGAAGTATTTGAAGAATTTCAAGAATTCAAAGCTAAAGTAGAGAACCTTATAGAAAGGAGAATAAATATTCTAAGATCCGACAATGGAGGAGAGTACACTTCAAAGGAACTCATATATTTTTGTAATGACGTTGGGATTAAGAGGGAGTTGATAGTTCCAAATAATATTGAACAAAATGGAGTTGTTGAATGAAAGAATTGATCTATTGAAAAAAGTGTAAGAGCTATGTTACATGATTAATACTTGCAAAAATTTATGTGCGGTGAAGCACCAAAGACTATTGTATATATTCAAAATCTAAGTCCTCATATATCACTAGGCGACTTGACTCCTGAAGAAGCATTCACTGGGAAGAAACCAAGCGTGGACCATCTTCGAATATTTGGTTGTCCTGTCTATATTCACATTCCGAAGAATAAGATAAAGAAGTTGGATCCTACAAGAATGGAGGGAATATTTGTTGGCTACAGTAATAATTCAAAGGCATATAAGATTTACATAAAGGAAGGAATCTAAATAGAAGTAAGTTGAGATGTGATATTTGATGAAACTATTGCATTCAAGAAACAAAAGGGCCTCCCGATGGAATATGATGATGAAGAACTTACAATATTGAAGAAGAATACACCATGGAGGAAGATAACTCAAATCATGAAGATGAAGGTCCCAATGAACATGTAAAACCTGTGATCATACTTGAAATAAAAAATGGACCTAATTGGTTGAAGCATACTTTTCTAGATGTAGAAAGATATGGAGTACCAAAAGGAACATCCAGGGAAAGTAAGAAGCCCAAAATATATTTAGGGTATGCAACCTATATTACGAAGTTAATAGAAGAAGAAACATCCACCTTTGAAGAGGTTGTCAAACATCAAGAATCAAAATATTCCGTGAATGAAGAGTATCAATCAATAATGAAAAAATGAGTTTGGGAGATTGTACTTGGGCCTGAAGACAAATCTATGGTAAATTCCAAGTGGCTCTACAAGATTAAACCTGCAACAAATGGAAGTATTGATAAATATAAGGCAATATTTGTGGCTAGGGGATTCTCTCAATAGGAATGCATCGATTATGAAGATACATTTGCACCTACAACAAGATTTAAAACTATACATTCATTAGTCTCTTTGGAAGCATTGATGAGATGGAACAACTATCAAATGGATGTCAAGTCAACATTCTTGAATGGAACTATTGATGAAGAAGTATATATGGAAAAAACCTTGGGATTCAAAGTAAAAGATAGAGAGACTTATGTCTGCAGGTTGAATAAGGAATTGTATGGACTCAAGTAAGCACTAAGGGCATGGAATGCAAGGATGGATGCATACCTACAAAGACTGGGCTTCTCGAAGAGTTCTACTGATATGAATGTCTACTTCAAGGTTGTGAAGGATGGGACTGTAATAATTCTTTTATATGTGGACAATCTTCCCATGACAGGTGTGGAAGGTCATATTCAAGAGTGTAAGAAGCAATTGGCAACAAAATTTGATATGAAGGATCTAGGGCTGATGCATTATTATTTAGGGTTGGAAGTTCGACAAGGACCTGATGAGATTTATCTAGGCCAAGGAAAGTATGTGATCAATATGTTGAAAAGGTTTGACATGATGGATTTTAAACCTCGGGCAACCCCCATGATCACAAAATTGAAAAGGCTAAGAAATTCTGAATCAAGCCTGATGGATTCGACTAGGTATAGACAATTGATTAATTGTTGATGTATTTGGTAAATACTTGACCAAACATTTGTCTTGTAGTGAATTCTCTTAATTAGTTCTAGGTAGAGCCCAAGCATGATCATTGGATAACAATAAAACATATACTGAGATATCTGCAAGGAACACTCCACTATTGCCTAAAGTATGATGAGAGAAATGATGTCCACTTGATTGGATATATAGATTTTGACTGGGGAGGTAACGAGATGGATATGAGAAGCACTACTAGAGGATGTTTTAGTTTTGTATCCTCCATGATATCCCTGATGAGTATAAATAAAGAATAAGTTTCTTTGAGTAGTTTTGAGGCTGAATATATTACATCCTGTGAAGTATTAAGCAAAGAATTTGTCTGGTTCATGAAGTTGTTGTCTAACTTGTTTGAAGGACCGATGGACCCTACAATGATATATTGTGACACCACTAGCTGTATAAGGTTGTCTTAAGACCAAATTTTTCATGGAAAGACAAAGCATATAGATAAAAAGTATCACTACATTTTAAAGATGGTGCAAGATGGAGTGTTACAACTACGATATATTTGCACTGATGAACATGTAGCTGACATATTGAAAATTTCTCCTCCTAATAAGAAGCTTGTGTATTTGAGAGAAAAGCTTGGACTAGTTGATATATCCTCCCTAGTTGAGAGGGAGAGATAAACACATCATTGTTTTCTTCACTTCATGAAGAAATAAAGGAGGATTGGGTAAGCATCTAACATCTGATCCTCTTTGAGGATGATGTAGGGAATCCAAGATAAGAGTAGTCGTAGAGGAAATTCCTTGAGGATGTGTCATTCGAATATAGGAGTTGTCCTAGAAGGACATAGTATGTGAACACTCAGGTGGTGTATGTGCCTTGAGATACAATGCTGATGGTGTCTATCAGTCATTGGTCTCACCAACATTGTGCTCTATCTTGTGGAGAGATAGAGTTGTTACTTAAGGCCTTGATATGTGACAATGCTGGTTGGTATGATGCAAATAGATGGCTTACCAATCCAACTCTTATTATGAGATCTCTTACATTTGAGAATGTCCATGTATCATTTATGAATACCTCCCTAGTTAAGAGGGAGTGTTGAAAAATGTGTAACTAGGTTCGGTCTTCATAAATATGAAATGTAATTTTGAGTCTTGTATATTGTAAAATGAAAGAAAAATTGCTATTTTTATTTTTGAAGCATGCGTTTCATGCTCAAGGTATTTCATTTTAGAAGTCAAACACCCATTTAGTGCTTCTAGGGTTTGTCCTAGGGTAAAGAAGTCGAAAGAGTCATTTTCATATGAAGAAGACCCTGTCAGTCACATTGCAACTTGTAAAAAAAGTTATTTTTGTATTTTAAAGTGTCAAAATTCCCTCCAAGACCAAGTTGACCTGCTAGCTAAGAAGTTAGCCTCAATTAGGGAATTTACTCCTCCTTGAAAGCCTATATATAGGATGGAACTCAAACTCCTACAAACATAATTCATTCTCTCATCATTCAAGTAAAGGAGAAGAAGAAAGAGGTTATCAAAGAAGGAAGAAGGACAAAGGAAAAGTGTTTGGGTAATTTCTCTATATTTTTTCACTTGTGTGAAAGAAGGAGGCTAGGGTTTTTCTCCTACAAGATTGAACTTGGAGAAATTGCAGAAATAAGGTTAAAGGAAGGTTTATTAGGTCATCCTCAAGCCCTAGAAGAAGGAGAAACTCAAGAGAAGGTCAAAGGAAGCCTTGAAATCCCTATATTTTCTCACACATGTGGAGGCAAAAAATGTTTCAAGGGCCAAAAATTTCAGACCTGCAGTAGAGGCCGAAATTATGTAGTTGGGGGGTTGAAGTTGTAAAACTGGAAGAGATTTGACTAAGTTTGACTTGGAAAAAGGGAGCGCATAATCAAGAAGGCCAGACTTGGTCTTGAAAGGGTATTGGTATTGGTATAGAGGTCTTGGAATTGGTCATTTGAAGAATCTATAAGAATAGAAGAGATTTGTGGGTTTTCCACTCAAGTGAGTGGTTTTGGCCCTAGATTGCAGCCTATATCCTGTGTTACCGTGTATTGTTGATATTATTGTTTTGAAAGTTGTTTGATGATAATAGTAACATAATAATAAGAGAAGAAGTTGATAAGTAAGAAAAAGTAAAAATACATCACAAACAATTATCAAGTTTAAGAGAAATCATTCTAACGATAGCCCTATAGATTTCTCAACAAGCCAGAGGGCTTGTAAAAGTGGGTAAATGTGGGAGGGGGTGTTACAATATTACAACCCTTTTAGAATTTAATAAAGCATCACAATAGAAAGAAATAAACTGAGAGATTATCCCTCATAATCATAGTTGCATCACTTGGCCATGTGCTTTTGTAGTTATCATTTATTGAATTCTTCAAGGTGTGTCTAGTCAAAATCCTAACTGTGTTCTCTTTCAAAAACTTGGAAATCAAAATCATATTGAATCTCTTATTTTGTTTCATATTCAACAATACTACCTCAATCCCTTAACATAGATTTTTTTCTCTTATCTCAAATACATTCTATACATATCACATGCTTGGGTCTATACATCCATTATTTTGTGCTTAATGATCCTAGTTCCATGATATATAACCTTATTTATATACTCCTTACCCTAGAACCTATACACTATTACTCTAACACTCTGATTTTGCATTCTTTTTTCTTAGCCCATCCAAAGCTAGCGTTGAAATTTTTCTTTGTCCACTCTATAGTGGAGTAGTAATAGATACAATTTGTAGTAAATTAGTACCTCTGTAATCCAATCTTATACTAATTTTTTGTAGATACCATTATGATGCATAGAACTTCCTCTAGTAGATCTCTACTTTTATTCTCGTGGTTCATCTCTCGCCCTCCAAGCCTAGTGTTTTGAACCATAGCCTTGTTAGCTCTCTTCATTCTTGTTCTAGATCTGGCCCATCTAGGTCTAGTGTTTGGACATCACTATGATACCACTCTATAACACACCCAACCCCCATATTACGACTATGGGGCATAATTTAGACCCAACCTTCAAGGTTTTTCATGAATATGGGGCTATCAAAATTCCTCTTTATCCTACTACCTCAAATCACTTTTTTGATACTATCTTGTATTCTATTTATTGAAAGTTTTCCAACAATAAAGAATCTCATCTCAATCTGAGCTCCATGCACAATGTTATGCCCTTTTAAAAGTTTTCCACTTTAAGGGCCACATCATCATACGTACTTGCCATGTGGATAGTGATGAGCCCTTGTATTGCACCAAGGATTTTGTAACTCCTAAGGGATTCTCAACTTCAATTATCAACCCGAGGTTCTGTTATCGCTCCAATAATTCTCAAGGGTTGTTATTATTTTTTGTTGTAAAGAATATTAGAGGTAACCACAAACCTACTTTTAAGCCTTAGGATCTAGCCTTCCTAATACTCAGAGAGGGCTCTCTCTACATGAT
>JAXQQM020058408.1:0-42045 GCA_034641835.2 Pinus albicaulis | reverse complement strand
AATTTCCGACAATTGGTCAAAAGCGTCGGAACCAAGTGTCAAAATTTCCGCCAAATGTAGTAGTGTTGACATGGGGGGTAGCTTTGAGGAGTGCAAAAATAATCTTCTCCTGGTCGGAAAAGTCATGAACCGAGAAATATCATTCTAATAGATTCAACCATCTATCTACAACATCTGCATCTATTTGACCCTCAAATATGGGAATGTCAAAGTTTACTTGTACCTTAAAGGGATTCGCGCCTCCAGAGTGGTTTCTAGATGCAAATGCACCGCCGGTGGGCAATCGTTGAAGGATCTAAGAAAAGTTATCCATCATCGCATTCCTTTGTTTTTCGAGGGCCTCCTCGAGCAATATTTTGGTAGGATTTCTTACTCCCTCATCTTTCTTTTCATCCCCCATGGACATCCGTCGGGGTTTGAGAGGCTAATCTTGCAAAGGTTCCACCAAATTGAGCCCTAACTCCTTATACCCCGACCTCATTGGGGACATGCAAAGAAGGATCGAGAAAAAGAAGACCGCTCTGATACCAATGATCCGGATTTATGCAGGAACACAACAGAATACACATATAACCATAAATACAAAGATGCAGTGGAAATAACACTTCATTTAATTAATATCAAAGAACTGAAATTTGCTTACAAACATAATGGAAATAAACTAGCTAGGGTGCTGGTAGCGAATCTTTGAGAAGATATGTGGTGGCTACAGACCTCTGAACTGTGTTACAATGAGGCTCGAGGGCCTATTTATTATTGAGAAATAATGGATAACTCTAAACGTCCAAAAACATAACCCTAGAATATGAAGCGCCAAAACTATGGGCCCCGTTTGGGTAAATTGGTGTTTCAACTTCCCGGGGACGTAACTTCGGCATACGATCTCAGTTTGACACATATGATAAATCATTAGAAATATCTAGCCAAGGAATACAACTATGGAAGCAAATATTTATTTTGAAATTGAATCATATTCACCGGACAAACAATGCCCAAAAAACATCGTTTAAAGCCTCAAAACGGCTCCGAAAGTTCATGACCCGAAAAACTGCTAAAAATAGTAAGTTGTGCCAAAACTAAAAAACTGAAAGAGACAATGGTGGGGGCCAAGTGGAATAAGCGGGTGGCCACCAATATCCACCTGGATCAAGCATATTGTTTTAGGAGGTGAGTTGAGGATAGACCCCTCTAAGGTTGATTTCATTGTGAATTGTCCAATGCCCAAGACAGTCACTGATGTAAGAAGTTTTTTGGGAGCAACCCAATATTGGAGGAAGTTTATTTATAAACTATATTCTATCACAACTCCTTTTCATGCATTGACTAGTGTGAAAAAGGTCTTCTAGTGGGGAGGCAAGTAGCAAAAAGCATTTGATGCTTTGAAAGAGAAGATCAGTTAAGCCCCAGTACTTGCATTACCGGACTTGATACAGCCCTTTGAAATTAAAGCTAATGCAAGTGAGTATTCCATGTGTGTAGTCATTATGAAACATGGTAAGACCATTTCATTTCATTCAAAAACATTCAATGGTGCAGTGCTTGATTATCCTACTTATGACAAGGAGCATTATGCGTTGGTTCAAAGTGTGAAAAAGTGGAAACAATATTTGATGGGAAAGGAAACCATCATACACACCGACCACCAACTATTGCAATACTTTAAATCACAAAATAAGTTGCAATAGTCAAGGCACTTTCGATGGATGGGTTTCTTACAATAATTCCACTTGGTCATCAGGTATAAGAAATGTATTTTCAACAAGGTTGCTTATATGCTTTCTAGGCCTATTATTAGTGTAGCTGATTTACACAAGCATAATTATGTTTTGCATGAAAGTTATGTTGAGAAATATGCATGTGATAATGACTTTCAAGATGTTTATGCAAGCTTGATTCAAGGAAACCAAGTAGATGAATTGGATGAACATATACATAATAACTAGTTGTATCATTTTGGCAAGCTTTGTATTCCATAGGGGGGAAGAGTGAATGTCACAAGGGAAGCACACACTTCTCTTATTGCTGGACATTTTGGTGTAAGAAAAACATTGACACATATTCAGAGGTATTTTTATTGGCCTCGTATGATTGAAAGTGGGTCACATTTCATTAAAGGTTGTTCATTATGTGCAGTCAGTAAGCCTAGCAATAGGAAGTTAGGATTGCACACACCACTTCCTATACCTTCACGTCCATGGGAGAGTGTTTCTATGGATTTGTAGGAGGTCTTCCTTTGTCAAAAAGAGGTCATGATTATTTGTATGTAGTTGTGGATAGGTGCAACAAGATGTGTATATTAATGACATGTAAAAATAAATACACAGCTGAACAAAAAACTCACTTATTCTTTCAGCATGTTTGGGTTCATTTTGGTTTTCCCACATCCATTGTTAGTGATCATGATTCTCGATTTGTTGGGAATTTTTGGTCAAGTTTGTGGGACTTGATGGAGGACCAAGTTGAAGAAGAGTACAACCTTTCATCTGCAAACATATGGTCTAATTGAGGTGGTCAATCGAACATTCATACATCTTCTTCGAGGATACTGCAGCAAGCATCCTAAGTTGTGGGATGAAAACTTGGACTACATTCAACATGCTTACAACCGTGCAAAACACTCCTCTACACAAACATCGCCATTTTGAGGCATGTCTTGGATACTTGCCTAGATCGCCATTGGATTTCATTTTTGGGAAGAATGTTTCTATTGATGGCCATAGCGACATAGCAATAATTTCATAAAACAAATCCAATTGATACATCAAACAGTTCAAGATCAACTTGAAAAGAGCCAAGGCAAGTACAAAGCAAGGCATGAAAATAATCGTGTAGATCACAAGTTCCAAGTTGGCGATGAATTTTGGCTTTACATTAGAAAATAGAGGCTTCAAGGGGAAGGTAAAAAACTAAAATCAATCCATTATGGTCCTTTCGAAATTTTGGAAAATATTGGTGAAAATTCCTTCAAGTTAGATTTTCCTTCTTACATGCAAATTTACTCTAATGATAATGTTGAGAACTTGAGGTTGTATGAGCCTCCATTGGTTGAATATCAAGGATAACAAGTTCATATTCCTTTGATTGAAGAATTTTCTCCTAAATACCTTGATGAGCTTCAACAAGACACAATTCTTGACAGAAGAACAAGGACATCAAAACGAGAGAGTGTAGACTACCATCGTGTGGGGATCAAAGGCACAAATCATTTTAAGGAAAAATGGATCGAGATTGGAAAGTTGAGGGAACTGTACCCTCATCTGCTGAACAACTAAAAGTGATATTTTTGGGTCCAAAATATTCCAGTGGGGAGGAATGATCAGTTGCTCAAAATTATGCTCAAAAATCAAAGTTGTCGGAATGGTGTGGAACCTGAACGACCATGTATATCTCGTTGTTCTGACTCTGGCACGACTCGTTTCACGGAAAACTAACACTGTATGCTCCCAGAAACACGTTCTGGGCCACTTTGTGAAACATGAAAATTTAAAAAAAAAATGCAGAACAACACAGCCAACAATTTGTACAGCTGACTAGGCATGCCTACGTGGCAGTTTGACCGGTAAAAAGAATTTTTCCTCTAGCAAAGGGTTTGGTGCTAAGGGGCACTTGGTTATTGGTTGCATTTGGAAATTTTTTCTTGGTGGTTTTGGTGGCCAACCAAAGGTTGTCACATGGCCTAGCCAGGGGCCGCCACGTGGTAGCCCAAATGCCACAAAAACATTTGGGTCAAGTCCGAGCAACAACGGGGGTCGAACCCACGACCACTGAGAACCAAGAACTAAGGCATATAGTCGCACCATCGCTTATGATTCTTAACCAACTATGTACTCTGCATATTTTTGTGTTCATGTTGTTTCCTCCGCGAGGGAGTGGGTCGGGGTCTATCCCCAACCCTAGTCACAACTGGGGGCAGTACTGTTACAGGTAAATTTGGGCATCGTCCCCCAATACTAGTATGAACAAGGTCTATCATCCCCTAATTAAGTCGCTACATGCCCTAAGAGAAGTCATTCTATTGAAGGATTTAATTCATGAGATTTCCAATGTTTGAAGTATATAATATATGACCCATTGACTCATCAACACTCCTCTGAATGGGCCTAAGTGCATTGCAAATCACTTATCTCCATGAAAGGATGCTCTACAAAGCACTTCCCGGCACTTAAGGTTGTGTTGGTCTCTTGAGAGCAAAATCATCATTGTTCTGGGAATATCCATGTGTCTAGTTCCTTCTAGAAGATCTCATAGGTGTCATACTTCAAATACATGTGTTCATTCATCACCATTGAACCTAGAAACATGTCTCACCTATTATTAGAAATCCATTCAATTCCATTTATTGAGAAACTACTTACAATTTCCCTATAAATTGAGCACTCATCTAAGTGCTAGGGAGGAAGAAATTTGTGTAGTGTTATGATGTTGGATTCTCAATTGATGAGAGCTATATTTTTGTTATGCTGATGAGATGATGCTTGGTGTGATGAGGATGGAATGAAGTTGGAGAAGGTTGACGATTAATCGATCTATTGGTTGTAATTTTTGGGTATGTGTTATATTCTTTCCACGACTAGTCAAAAAAAATTTGGACCCTATTTTTCGGTGGGCGGACCCGCCCATGGTTTTGTGCATGGGTTTGCACATGGTTTTGGGGCATGATGGTTCTTTGCCCTTGGTATTTTGTAGATCTAGTCAATGGAACTACAGTTATGTTCTAATCCAAGGATAATGGATTGGGGTTTATGTATGCTTCGACATGTATATATATGTGTTGTAACACTAAAAGGAATATAATAGAAAATCAAGCTGGTCGTCTCGATTTGGGATCCAGGGGAAAATCTCTGTGTATATATGTTTTATGTTTTATGCTCTCGCTATTGTTTATTTTCTGTTTTTAAGATTCGTTTGCAGATAATTTCTGTACAGGGTTAAAACCTACAGTAATCCTCTCCTCCTGCTTTCTTAATAAAGATATTTTTTCTTTCTCTCATATATATATGCTTATATCTTGTGAATAAATTATCATGTGTATGTATTCTCAAATATAATCGATTTTATTTGGTTAAGATAGATAGATAATTGTATATTTGTATGTTGTTTTTGTTCTATGTCTTTGATTGCAGGTATCGATCTAGTGAATTTAGTTGGATTGAGAGTGACGACAACAATGAAATAAAGGGAACGAGAGAAAAGGATCCCAAGTAGGTCCCTTTCCTTTCTATTTATCTATTTGTCTTAGAGAAAATAATATTTGTCTTTCTTCTGTTGTTCTGAGTGAAGGAACACCACACTCAGGGAGCTCTAGTTTATCCGTAGATTAGAATTCTGTATAACAAATTGGCGACTCCGCTGGGGAATCAATAGATCATTATTGGTGTTTCTTCCTTTGTTTACCATCTTTAGTAGACTTTACTTCATCTTATCAGTCATTTGAATGAACATTTTTCTTTTGAAGTGTGTTTGAGTTTCTTGTTTTCCAAACTTCGCTACACCCAACGCACTGTTGGTCAGGGTACAGTGCTTTGTAAAGCATTGTATCCCATTCAGGGGTGCTCTGCAACTCACTGTATTCCCTTACAGGGTGTGTTTCCCCCTCAGCCAGCCAAATTCCATCAAAATTTGTCTTTGTGTTCAGTTTCATCCAATTGTCTTCTATATTCTCAGATGTTTGATTGCTCTTAGAGACCAGTAAACATTACTTGTTCTTCCTCCTTTGGATAGTTATTTGTTCAATGTTTCATTAACTGTTTTCTTTATCATTGTCAAATTAAATCCAAAGTTGTAAATTTTGAATTAGATCAATTCGTTGTTTTCAAAAAGGAAATTTTCATTCCATTCTTCATTTCCTAAAGGAAAATTGTCGTTTCATTCTTCATTTTCCTAAGAGAAATTGTTGTTTAATTCCTCGTTTCTCAAAAGAAAACATTTGTTTGATTGACTTGTGCATTTAGTTTCTTTTTACTCATTCACATTAAAGGAAACTGAAAAGAAAAATATGCATGTGCATTTAGAAATTGTGTGTGTTGCATAAGAACAAATTAGGGAAATCTGAATTTAGTTTGTGCTCTTTGTTGTATGTTCAAAATCTAATTGCTCTATCCCTTTAGTAGCTAAGATTTTCAATGAAAAACTGAATTGAAAAGTTTTCTTCTCATTTAGTTTGCATTTTAGGAATTTTCCATTACATCACGCGAGGAACCTCAAATGTAAAATTTTAAACAAGTTCAACATAAACTTCACCTCAATCAACATAATAAAGCATTGTAACATTAACTATAACACTTATAAGATCTAGGCTAGAGACGTGTTCTAGCGTTGTCAAACATAGAAGTTGTTGCTAACTTGTTTACGATACATTCCGAGTGTGAAATCCCACTCCACATACGTAAGTATATAGGAGCATGTCTACGTACCTTCGGGTATATAGGGTGGTATTCTAGTACGAAAAGTATAAGGGGGTGCTCTCACTGTGTCATTTTTCATTAGACAACGCTAACACGGACTTGGGCCTCCACGTACCTTAGAGATATTTGGGAGATCAACTTTAGGTTGCTTATCATCCATAGGTAATCGAGTCGGCCTCCTTGTAACTTGTGATACACCAAACACAACATTTGGGGAGATTTCCTGCCTGTACTTCTTGGTTTGCCAGGAGGTATTCTGCAGCTCACAATTACTTGGTAAACCTTTTTCCTAGTATCACCCTTTCATTTGTTTTTTTTTTTTTGTAATAAAATCAATCAGTCATCATGGAAGAAGAACTTCCATTTCCCTGTCGTTCGCGTAGAATATCACTTAAACCACCTTTACCACCAGAAGCCATTTATTGTCGGCGAAGGCAACCACATTCTACCGAAACCAGTACCATCAGTACCTCTGGTGCGTCATCTTCATCACATCTACTAAATTTGTTTCGAGTCATTTCTACACATCCTGGTATATATATTTTCATTGAAACGGAGTCCTCATAGCTACCTATGGACACTTCACATCCAATCAGTGAGACCATACATCCAGAACTCGACGTTGTTCAACTGGAAGTGATCCAGACCCCATCGTTCTTCTACTAGAACATCTAGATCCTGAAGTCGAACAACTAGAAGTTGTTCCTGTACTTTTGGCTCCTCAGTCGATCGTAGCCATTGAGTCTTCCCTTTCACGCAGTAAACCACTTGAAATATATCTCAGGCCTGACAAAGAAATCCTTCCACCTGGTTTGATTTTGATTGAGGAAGAAACTCGCCCTTCAACTCCAACTCATTTTGGTCGGGGCTTGACCTTTACGAATCTATTCCTCGATTAACATACATTACTTTTGTTGATCCTGTTTCAATTCAAGTTACCGTAGATCCTATAGGGTATACACTGGGTCGTTTTACCATGGCTGAGTCAGCAAATTTGGCTGTACCATTTGTTACAGTTATGACAACATCTACTATTGCTACTCTGTCAATTTTCACCACATCACCCGAGTCACATCTTTATGGTGGTATGTTCGTCCCACCGGGTTACCAATCATTATCTGGAACCTACTCTGGTGCCTCCTCAAGTCCATGGACTTCACCCGTGTCATATTTTGGTATTTTATCTGATACATCTCTAATGAGTATTGAACGGCTTGATCCTTTACACACATATTTAGTGCAACATCAAGCTAGTCCATCTGCGTACATTACATCCAGTTCAATCTCAATTAAACTCCCACCATTTGGAGAAAAATATATTCCATCTTATTATACTCGTCATGATGGGGGCAACCTATGGTCACCCATTTTGACAGTACTCCATCGTTTTATGGTCACCCAAATGTTGGAATGATTGTTTGTCAGTGGCAGCCTATCCTACCCGTTCAACCACAAACAGTTGTGCATTCATACCAACCGATTCAACCTGTTGCGCCTACATCTACCCCGCCTATTAATAATTCATTACCCCTTTTATAGGCTCAATTGGTTGTACCTCAACTATCTCAGGTGGGTCCTTCAACTCATTACCCTCAAGTCTTGGGCCTCCAAACTCCACCTCCTTCAGCTGGTTTACAACAACCACTTGTATCTGGAATTTTACAACCACAGGCTAGATTACCCTTTTATGGGATGTCACAGGCTCCTACCGGTCTTACTTATTCACAACCGGATCCAAGATATTATGGTTTGGGCTATAATATTGGCGGGTAGTCACCTTGGCAGCCACAGCCTCAAATGCTACAACAACAATTCCAACAACAAGTATCTTATCCAAGACTTGGTCAACAAATCCCTCAAGCGTTTGGTTATCAAAACAACCCCTATCTGGGTTACTAGCAGCAAATGCCTTATGCTGGTGCACAAAGGCATGTTTCCCAAGCAATTCCAACATATCCTGGCTATGCTCAACCTGAATTTAATTGACAGCTTCCCTTTGTCACAACATTATAATTACCTGATTTAAACCAGCTTACCAATGATCCCATAAGATATTCTCCTTAGTGGCTGGTGATTCCACATAAATTACCCTTGGACATTCATAAATTCAATGGAAACCCTAGAGAAGACTCATCAACGCATGTTATGACTGATCATTTGTGGTGCTCATCAAAATCCTTAAATGATGACTCCGTTAGATACGTCTTTTCAAGCGTACACTTACTGGTCCGGCTGCGAAGTGGTATATTGAATTACCATGAGCTTCATTTGATAACTTCACTACCTTAGCCACTACCATTTTAACCCACTTCCAGTTACCCATACGATATGAAACTAGAACGAAACTGCTGACCAAATTTAAATAGACTACTGCTACTCACATTTCTTATCATATTCATGAGTGGCGTCATCATTGTCGAATGGTCCAAACATTTGTTCCTGATCAGCTCCTCTCTAAGTGGATTATTAAGTCCTTGCTGCCATCTATCACCGAGGATGTATCTAAAGGCGGAATCGTCACTGAAGAGAAATTTATTTCTCGTGCACAGTACTTAGATTTGATTTATACTTAGTCTGGCATGCTCTATGAGAAAATTCCAAATGTGTCGCGATCAAATTTTAATGTTCCTCCTCCATCTGGTAAGGACTCTCATGTTGACGACGGTATGATTAGTTCTGCAAACACTCACACCTCTACTGCATCTGATCCTGCACCTTCTTCCGAAATACATACCGTGTCATCTGAAAAAGGAAAAAGTGACAAGCAACCCGGAAGTAAGAAAAAGGGGAAAAAATAAAAACAAAATTCAACCTCGTAGGAATGATCATCTGATCAAAAATTTGGAAATTATCGGAAACCTCGTTACCCTTGCTTAATATGTAATGAGGAGCACTTTATTCGAGACTATCGTCACCGCGCCGAAGTCTCAAAATTTCTTAAGACCTCGGGTGCATATCCAGTGTTGACATATCCTTTTCTAAATTCAGACACAAACATGGTTGCTACGGATCCCACTTCTAGTTCCCAAGTGCTTATGCTATCTGTCACAAAGCCAAAAACTAATGTTTTGGTGTCTATGCAAAATAAATATTACGGTATTTAGGCTACTAATAAACCTACTACCTCGACCACGAATCCATCCACTAAATCAATTCCGCCAACTTCTATTCCAGAGTTAACAATAAAGCCACCGAAGGGAGTCATCCACAAATCGATGTTCAATCCTCGAGCCCGTGCAACTCGAAATTATAATATAGTTGAAAATATGGCTCAGTCACCTTTAGCTATGTCGACGCTTGAGGTATTTCAAAATTGTCCTTGCCAGAAGCAGCCTTTGTTGTCAGCAATAAGTGGAATTGACTCGACAGATTCTAATCTTGTAGTCTTTAATCATACGGGCTATGTGCCACAATTACCAGCTGAATCAGGATTTTCACTCCAAGTAAATTTTCTAAATCACCTCATTCATCGCACTATTAATTATGAGAGAGAATCTACTTGTATTGTGTCTTTCAATTGCTAGAAGTCACTTGGCTCGCCTCACTTATCTCAATCGCCTACGATGTTGAAACCTTTTAACGGTCATACATATAAGCCCTATGGTATTATCAATAACTTGCATGTTGAACTAGAGGGAAAAAATGTAACTGTTGAAGTTGAGGTCATTGATGGACCCCTCATTAGGGGAATTTTGAGGTCTATAATGGGCCTCCTAAGGAAATAGTAAAATAATAGCTAAACCAATAAAATAATATTTATGAATTTACAATTCACTTTTTGCACCAAAATCCATGTAACCATGGTTAAATTCAATTAAAAAGTTGTACCAAAATAAAATTAATATAAAAATTGTATTGATGTGACTATAAAAAAAAAAAATGAGCATTTCAAGAAAAAGTCATTATCATTGAACAACTAATGCATTTGTACTATGTATTTAAATAGCTTAAAATAAATTATAAATACAAATTCATAAATTCTTAGTTGTACAGTATACCATTAGTAAAAATTTATACTATTTAAATTATATAATAACATGTAATTAATATACTATATAAAAATCAAATAATATAATAAAATAAATGTAATATATTATTTTATGTATTAATTTTATATTACATATTGAATTGATTTGATTTATAACATAAGAAGAAATAATATATAGTATAAAAATTAATATGATATATGAAAAGTGCATAAAGACATGAAGATTGTATAGGGATATGGATTTTTTTTCAAAAAATATGAAATGACAATAATAATATTTTATTCAAAAAGTGTGAAATGTCATTTATTATGAGTACTTTATTTTGTGACTTTAAAGTACTTAGAATACTACCATGGTTAACCATGAATTTTTATCCACCATTGAGAATGTGACAAGTAAGTACATTTAACTCAAGCAATGCCATCTCAACCATGGGGGATGATGGAATCCCATAAAATGTGATTGGTTATCATAAAGTGAATTTTGATTGTACATTTTTCTTAGGAGGCCCATTTTTTACCTCAAAATTCCCCTAGTGTGACTACAACATTTTTCTCAGAAGGCCATGGGTTTACGCTATGACTGAGATCATTTCTACTTACTTTCGAATGATCGCCTTCCCTCATAAAGGCATTATCATAGTCATCAATCAACTCTCCTTCTATTCCTCTAGTTCCCAGGTATCTAGAAACATTCTATTAGTTCACGCACCCCAACTAGCTCTTCAAATTATTGGTGTAGGGCTCTTAAATGATTCTTCCTTAATGGGCACATTCTCATTACCACCGCCTGTGACGTCGGTGGAAATTGAAAGAATAGAGACCTGATGCATGATATATTCCACTTCATATGACTTAAGGAAGATTACCAATGATTCTGAATTTGATACGTTGGGTGAATTTCTACCACCAAGCCCAATTGAGTTGGCATAGCAATCAATTTTCTTGGCTTGGGCGACGCATCCTGATTCATCATTGCCGATCATTTGGGTCGATCGTTCATTAGATTTTGGTACTCCTTCCGATCCTTTTTCATCCACATTCTTGACTTAAGAGATCATTATGGAATCCATGATGCTAGAAGGAGAACCATGGGAATATTATCATCATCGTTCCTATCTTCCAGATTACAATGAAGATAATCTTATTGAACTATATCGACCTACGATCTCTGATTTCTTTTCGAATTCTATTCCAATTAATTCCATCGAATTCGAGCAAAACCTGTCAAATATTGAAGAAATTATTTCTATCGATATTTCAACCAAACCTGGCGTTGTAGAAAACATTCATGTCAACATGTCTTGTTCTGCATCCAAACTCGACACTTATCACTCTCTTTTTCGTGAATTTTGAGATATATTTTCTTGGTCTTATGAGGAAATGACAGGCATAGATTCTAGTATTGTTGAACACACAATTAAAATGTATCCTGATGTCAGACCGGTATGTCAACGCCTTTTTCCTATTCATCCGAAGAAGGTTGTTGCCATTAAAGCAGAAGTTGAAAAACTTTTGCGTGTTGGTTTCATTTACCCTGTTCTACTTACTGATTATGTTTCCAACATTGTTCCTGTCATGAAGAAACAAGGGACAATTATAGTGTGTGTTGATTATCGGGATTTCAATCTTGCTTGTTCAAAAGACAATTATCCTACTCCCTTTATCAACCAAATTATTGACGAATGTGCTGGTTGTGAAATATTTTCATTCATGGATGGATTCTCTAGTTACAATAAAATCAATATTCACCCAGAGGACCAATATAATACAACATTAATCTGTCCCTGGGACACATTCTCTTATCATAAAATCCCATTTGGTTTAAAGAATTTCGGGGAAACATTTCAGAGAGCAATGGATTATGCTTTCAATGAAATTAAGCACCTTGTTCAACCTTATCTAGACAATTTACTCGCGCATTCACGAAAACAGATTGATCACTCGACGCATTTGAGAGCTATATTTTTACGCTGCCAACAATACAAGATGCACTTCAATTCACACAAATGTGTGTTTTCTGTTAGTTCTGGTTATTTGCTTAGATTTGTCGTCTCAAAAGACGGAATTCGAATCGACCCGCTGAAGGTCCAAGGCATTATTGATTTTCTTGCACCATCAAACTTACTTCAATTACAGAAACTTCAAGGAAAGGCTAACTTCCTAAGGAGGTTCATACCCAACTACGCCGAAATGGATAAAGGATTTACTCGTCTCTTGAAAAAGGGGATTCCCTTCCATTGGGATAAGGTTGCGCAAGCTTCTTTTGATTCTATTAAAGATACCTTGATCCGAGCATATTAATGTATCCCCCTAATTATCAGAGTGATTATTTCCTATATATCGTAGCGGAAGATACGACCATTGTTGTGGTGTTGGTCGAAGAAGAAGATGGGATAGAACATCCGATATATTATTTGAGTCGTAATCTCAATGATACGTAAGTAAATTATTCATACGTTGAAAATCTCACCTTCACAGCCGTTCAAGTTGTCCAAATATTTCACCATTATATCCTGCTCTGGAAGACCATTGTCATTTCATATTGCAACCCTATGAAATACATTCTGTAATGTCAATTGTTGGGGGGGGAATATTCAAAATGGATCGTCATTTTGCAGGAATTTGATTTGGAATTCATCAAATCCAAGTCAAATAAGTCTTTAGTTTTGATTGAGCTTATCTGCAACCTTCCCCCTGATAGTATTGAAACTACATCAGAACCATCACTAACAGATGAGTTTCTGTTTCTGATTGGGTCATCTGACTATTGGTATGGGGATTTCATCATTTATCTCCAAACCCAAACTTTCTGGCCCGATACCTCTCGCTCACAACACCAACGTATTTGATACCAAGATAAATATTATCTGATCATCGGTGATACACTTTATCATCGTGGTGTCGATACGATTTTAAGCAGGTGCCTCACTCATGAGAAGGCCGAGAAAGATTCAAATGATTTTCGTGTTGGTGCTTGTGGGAAATTTGTCTGGCTACGCTATCGCGCAAAATATTATCCGTGCCGGTTACTTCTGGCCAACCATATTTTGCGACTGGATTCTTGCGGTCAGAAGTTGTTATGCATGCTAAATATTTGATCATAAAATCCGCATGCCGCTAGCACCAATGCATCATGTCATCACTGTGGGACCATTTGAAAAATGGGCAATTGACTTCATGACCTGTAACCCTCATTCAGCCGGGGGGCATGGTTATATTATTGTCGCAGTCGACTACTTTACGAAGTGGGCCGAAGTGATGCCTACATTCAATAACACAGGGGAAACAACTACATTGTTCTTTTTCAATCATGTCATTTCACGGTTTGGTGTACCACAATCTATAGTTACATATCATGGTAAGCATTTTCGCAATAACATGATGAATGAGTTTAATTCCAAATTAGGGTTGTCGCATGATAGTTATACCCCTTATTATCCACAATCCAATGGACAAGTTGAATCCATTAACAAGATCCTTAACTGAATGCTTCAACGAATGATAGGGATTCACAAACGAAATTGGAATTTAATCTTGTACTCGTCTTTATGGGAATATCGAACCTCAGTGAGAAACGCAACCGGATTTACTCCCTTTCAATTGGTGTATGGTTTGGAAGATATCTTGCCAATCCAATGTGAAATTCTGTCATTAAAACTAGCTATTGACCTGCTCCATAACACCTCTAATGAAGAAGCACATATTTTTAACCTCATCCATCTAGTTGAAACGTGTCGTGAAGCCGAATTAGCCACCAAAGCGCATAAGAGATGGATTAAGGCACAATATGACCAACATGTCAAGCTTCGCATTTTCTCATAGGGAGACACGGTCTTGCTTTATGATTAGGACATTAATTTGATAGGAACAGGAAAATTTGAGCCACTATGACATGGCACTGTAGAAATTATATAACTAATGCATTATATATCCAAGTGTTACACAGCAATTTGTCACCGTCCCTACAATCCCCATCCCGCACATTGGAGGGCCCATTCCGTGACCTGTGAGCAGAGACAAGACTTGAAAATACTTTCATTGCATCCCTCTGAAGATGAGCTTTCATTGCCCTGAAAACATCTCCCTGCAAAAAACCCTAAAAATATCTCTTTCTTCATTGGCGCGGTTCCACAGTTCAGCCCTCGCGCCAAGGGGGCAAATCCTCCAAAGAGGGCGCGCCAATTGGCGCTCTGTCATAGAGCCACACCCGCGCCAACCATATTAAGAGGTGTTTTTTAAAAATAAAAGGTGGAAGTTTCGTCCTAACAAATTCCTGGACTGATATCTATCTTGAGTTGGGAGGTTTGGCTACGGATTTCCATAGAGAGGAAGTGGTTTGCCACCTCTCATGGAAGCTTCGTTGATGATAGGGCCAATCCCATATTTATAGGGATCCCAACTCCCCTTCCTCCTTCTATAAAAGCTTGCTCTTCTCCATGGCAAGCTAATCTCCAAGTTCCCAAGAGCTTTCACATCCTTATGCTGCAAGAGCCTTCTTGATTCCCTTAAGGCCAAATCCAAGCAAGGATACTATTGCCAAATATCCGGAGAGAGAGGCTTGTCCCATCCTTGATAGGATTTATCGAGACATGTTCTGCTGACGACCTGCCAAAGGAGAATTCAACGTTGAAGCTTTGGTTGTATTCTTCTTTTTGACTCATTAATGTTAAGCGACTATTGGTTATGGTTCCACTCTTGTTCTTGATCATGTTCATGAGTTATGTCCTCTTCGACTGACATATAGTTGTATATACTGGATTTTATGCTTGCGTTTGTGTTGTTTCTTGCATGTGTAGGTGTCCGATCGCGGAGATCGTGAGGATTGTGATCTATCAGGGAAAAGGAATGGGAGCACCACCTCTTCTACAAACGATAGCGTTGGATTCCAGGTAAGCCTTCCTCGCAAGTCGGTTTATTTACGATTAGGAACCTGCACTGTAGCGTGTTTGATTGTTGCTAGACCCGATCTGGGCTAGTAGGGATCGCCTCTGTCCGCAGAGGGGATTTACCTCCTCAACAATTTGGCGACTCCGCTGGGGACTCAGCTTGTTGTTTGATTTGTAAGCTATAGACGGAGCCTGAAGTACAGCCAGATAGCCTTCGAAATGCTTTTGCTCTGCATTAGCGGAGTAGATCAACGCTGCTTCAGTCAATCTCCGGTTTAGTTTACGGACTAAACAACTTGGAGTGTTGTCTTGTCTTTTCGGTCGATTCTTGATTCTTCTTGCTTGATTAGCTCTTTTGGGCTGGTTCTTTCTGTGAATTTGGCTTTTGGATAGCTTGATTATCACTGGTCTGCTTGTTGGATTGCTCTTTTTTATTTTTGACTGGTAAACTCGACTGGCGCGCTTTTTAGCTTGACAGTCGTGCCCATTGGCGCCAGTTGCTAATGTATTACCGCGCCAATTCTATTCTGGCGATAGTTTTTAGCCTTACAGTCGCGCCAATCCTGTAAGGTACTAGGTTTTACTCTATTTTGAGCTTTCTGAGCTTGATCTGTGTTTGTCTCGCTTTGAGCCTAGATCACATGGTTCATTTGAGTCTTGGAGATTCTGCTTGAAGTGGTGAGTCTGGTCTTGGTTGGGAGAAATTCTTTGTTTTTTCATTTTCAGGCGTTGGTGCTTGTTGTCAGTTAGCAACTTGCGCCAATTGGCCATTGGCGCTAGTTGTCAGTGTGCAAGTCGCGCCAGTTGGCGCTAGTTGTCAATGTACAAGTCGAGCCAATTTCAGGGTGTGTGAAAATTGAGATTTTTTTCCCTAAATCCTTCAGAAGTGTGTCTTTCCCTTACGGTCTTTTCCTTGTATGAGCATAGATTACATTGCTCATTGTTTGGAATGTCTTCTTTCCATGATTGTTTGATGTAAAAGGGAATGAATGCCTTGTTTTGATCTCATTCTTTGGAAGTCCTCTTTGTGTTTTTTCAACTTTTGAGGAATTTTGTTACAAAGTGTTTTGAAACAACCATTGCATTCTTAGTGTTTATTTATGTCTCTTTTGCATTCATCCTTCATTAAGAAGCTTTGCGTTTATTTAGTTTTTTAGACTCCGTCTTATCAAGTCCTCTGTCAGAATCGAACTCACCAAGGTTCATAGTCATGGATGGCAAAGAGTCTTTAAGAGCTTTAGCTCTAGGGTTTTGTTGACTTAGCCGCATGAAAGGTTCAGTTTCCCTTGCTAAGTTTCATAGTCAATAAGGCTTGAGATTGATTCTTCTTCAAAACCCTGTTTTAAAGAAGAAATCAATAAATGTGTTTTTTTTAGAATATGTAATTTTTCAAAGTGTTCCAAAGCTCTACAGCTCCTCAATGGTAGCCTTGTTTCAGCTTCAGCAGTTCTATACCCTGTGAGACAAAAAGAAATCCATCAGTCAATTGATCAGAAACACAATATCCAAAGCAGGAATAAGCCACTAACTCTGGATTACACAGTTTCCTTCTTTTGAGAAAACTGGAAAGAAGATATCACTTTGGTATGATATTTTATTGCAGATGGCGTTATTAATTTTGTGGTTAAAATACCAAAGGAAGTTTCAGTGAGTTAGTGTTTCAGGAGTTTGTAATAAGTATTTTTGAAGTTTGCCCTCATGTGACCCACTGTAGAGGACACTTTCATAGTTTCTTCTTGTTGTTACAGCCAAAGATAATACATGACCTGTACCACCCTGGATTGTAATGTATGATATGCTTCTTGAATTATTTGACACCGCCATGGAATTAAAATCACAGGAGCTATCAAAATCCAAACAGCTCATTTGGTTTCGGTGATTTCATTTGGTTTTCAAATGTAGGGATCCATCATAGCACTGGGAGGTCGAATTCATGGTGTTAGAACCAATGTTGCATCATAGAAAACAAGTTTGCAGTTTGCATTCAAAATTATGGTGATACAAACCGAGGATAAGCATTGGTATATTGTTTGAATCTTTTGTGGACAGGCACTAGAGGAGCGTGCTACCCATATAGCAGGTGCGCTACCCATATGAGGCGCGCTACCCACATAAGCTCTCCAGCTAGTACAAAAATACATGGGTGCTACCCACATAGGGCGCGCTACCCGTTGGGTAGGTGCGCTACCCATACAGAAACAGAGCTTAAAAAAGTTGTCTTGCGCCCAAATTTCATGCCAAAGCTCCTCAAATCGGTTTGCAAAGAATTCATTATGAAGTGAAGAAGGAATTAACAATGCGGAGTTCATGTGGTGGAAAAGTTGGGCCAGCTACTTGAGGATTTGAGGACCGTATTGATGCCCTCCAGCGCAAGATTGGAACTGAAGTGGATCCTCAGCGTGTTTCTGGAATGGCAGCAGAGTTAAAACGATACCAGGAAGATAAGGCAATTTTGAAGCAATATGCTGACAATGATCAAATCTTTGACAATGGGAAGGTCATCAAAGCTGAATCTGAAGTTGTTCGGTCCCAGTCAGACAAGACCCTTCCTATTATTCGACCATTGATAAGATTGCAGGATAGAAATATGATTTTGACCAGAATTAATCCTAATATTCGAGATACCAGTGTCCTTGTTAGGTTACAGCCTGCTTGGGAAGAACTCAGGACCTATCTAACTTTAAAGGGACGTAAACGCTTTGAAGTTTATATTTGCACTATGTCTGAAAGGGATTACGCATTAGAGATGTGGAGGCTCCTTGATAGTGAGGCTCGCTTAATCAATCCCGCAGAGCTCCTTGACCGTGTACTTTGTGTGAAGCCAGGTTTTAAAAAGTCCTTGTTGAATGTCTTTCATGATGGCTTCTGCCATCCAAGACGGCAATGGTAATTGATGATCGACTGAAGGTTTGGGAGGACAAAGATCAACCTCGTGTCCATGTTGTTCCGGCATTTGCACCATATTACGCTCCACAGGCAGAGACCAGTTGCCCTGTTCCAGTATTGTGTGTTGCAAGGAACGTTGCTTGTAATGTACGAGGTGGTTTTTTTAAGGATTTTGATGAGGGTCTTTTGCAAAAGATGGCTGATGTATTTTATGAAGCTGATGTAAAAAGTCTTCTTCCCGCACCTGATGTCAGCAATTATTTGATTTCAGATGATGATCTCAATGTGAATAGAGATCTACCTTTGCCAGAGGGCATGGCTGATTCAGAGGTGGAAAGGAGGCTTATTCCACAAGAATCGAATGCAGCTGTACAACCTGGAACACTACAAGGCACAGTTGTCATCATTTTAGTTTAAAAAATATTTTTATTGAGATTAGTTTTTATTCAAATAGCAATTTGTTAATAAGTTAGAAAATAAAGGAAAAACAAGTGGCAGTCAAAGGCAGAAAGTTTAAATTTAAATCGAGACATCTGCCACAACAGAGCGTACTGTCTATTTTGGTCTTCAGTTGCAAATCTAAAGGATCTTCAGCTACAGCTTCCGCCTCTCCATTAGTTATCAACAAACAAAATTTAGCGCTGTTCCTTTTCAAAATAGATGGTTGGCTTTTCAGCTCTTATTAGTTAATGAGTAAACAATCCCTTAGTTTTAGTCGATCTGTTTTCCCACAGATAGTGTTATTTATTGTATGTAAAATTTTTTGTAAAAGGAGGAAGAGTTCTGAAAGCTGGTGTAGGAGAGAACAGAGTTTCATTGTACAGTTTTTGACAGGGATTTAATGAAAAAATACAGCTCTGACTCCTGAGATTCTTGTGGTGTGGATTTAGCATTTTGTCTTTTCTTATGTTTCACATGTAGCTTGTAATGTTTTACATTTCATTTCGTAATCATTTTCTGTTGAATACTTTTAAGTGAGAAAGGCAGAATACATTTTACTGCTCTGCCTTGGGAGGTATTCATTTTCTATGTTTTCTTCAGTTTGATAAGGATTCAACTATTTCCCTTGTCAACCTCGCAGTGGTATTTCACTCCATATAATTCCAATTTGATTGTTAAACTTCATGCTTATCTTGCCTCAGGAGATAATCTGTGTTTTTCATTTAATCTCTGCTCTTGCTGTCTTTGCCCCACACAGCCCAGAAACCCATCATTTATTAAAAACCCTTTTCATATCTATTTACTAGCCTAAAATCAATATCAGTGTTTCATTTAGGTCATCTCAGATCCTATTGGACATCTTTCACTGAGTTTGACCCGGAGAGAGCCCTCTCCTGTCCTCGTAGGGCTAGCTACGAGGCTAAGCTTGGTTTGATGTTGCCTCGAGTTTTGCCTTCCTCAGCCTGAGGCAGATTCGAGCGCTAACATAGTTTTCATCTCAAAGTTTTCTTTTTGTTAAAATGCATTAGATCACATTGCATTGAAAAGTATCCTTGAGATTTATCATTGAACTTAGATCACATTGTTTAATGATTGAAAACTAGAAATCGCTTTGATTGCATTCTCTTTTATTAAAAGCATGCATTGAGTAGATTCTCATTTCATCGAAAAATGCATTGAGTGCATTCTTATCATTTGAAAAGGAAAAGGAAATTGTGCATAGATTACAATTGCATAGTTTTTGAAAAAGAGGATTTTGCATAGATTACATTGCATTATTCGCATCGTTGAATGTTTGAAATTACTTTTGGATAGTGAAAGTCATCTAGTTTTGAAAAATTTCGTTTACAGTGTTGTTGTTTGTTGCATCATTGTTTGAAGTTCTTCCTTTAACTAGATAGCATTCATCGAATTGAAAAGATTTCTTTTCTCATATAGCTGCATATAGGAGATTGTCATATGACACTCGCTAGGGCCTGAAAACTGAAACATAATTGAAGATCAACATTAAAATTTATTCAATTTACACTAAGGCAGCATTGAAACATTAACGAAATATTTAGAGGTATAGGCTAGAGACATGTTCCAGCATCTGTAAACATAGTAGTTGTCGTTCGTCTCTTGGCTTTAGACAGCACTAGTACGGACTTATGCTCCCTGTATCGTCGCGTATATAAAGGGAGACCCCACTAGGTTTCTATCCTTTATCCATAGGAAGCTGAGTCTGCCGCCCTATACTCGTGATACATCGGACGCAACATTCGGGGAGATTGCCTGCACATACGTTAAGTCCTTGGTTGATTTCTCTTTCATTTTGAAACCAAGGTGTATATTGCAGTTCACGGTTATTTGGTACACCCTTTGCCTAGAATTCCTGAGTAGTCATTTCGATCTTTTATGACTCTTTAAATTTGAAAAGGTCATCAAGCGCTTGTCCTTTCACGCTTGTTTCCAATCTGAAAGTGATAGAGTCACCTTTTTCCTGTTTCTCGACTCTTAAAAGATGAAACGGTAGAGTTTTGTTTCAATGTTTTAAAAATTAACTGCCCACGAAATATTCCTAGTTAAAGTTAGTTTCCTTAGGGTGTTGTTCTGAAGATCGTTTCTGATGGCAACTTTTCCAGATTTCACCTACCAAGGAATCCCCTCCGATGGGAATCTTGGTCATTTTCCTCCTTTTGGAAATGTTGGTGCTCCTTATATGGCAACATTGTCCCTTCCTGGGTTAACTGTTGGGTTGCCTATCTGGTTGTTTTCAACCTCTATGGTCCTGAATGTCTCAGCTACTGTTCAATCAATTCCTCCACCTGAGCAACATCATGTTGATTCCAAGGTGGACCTCTCCCCTTCTTCGCCTGTTTCTGCGTCCTCCTCTTCTACTTCGCCTGGTGAAAGTCTGGATTCTAGTAACCAGGTGGATAAGAATAAGAATAAGAAGACAAAGAAGAAGAAGTCTGATAAAGGAGAGGCTAGCTCTGCAACTACTGCTTCTGAAGCACCTCCTCTTGATAAACCTTCCAACCCTCTGCGGAAAGTCAAGTTCCCTTGCATGTTGTGCACGGGAAACCATCTTCTTCGAGACTGCCCTGGCATTCCCAAGGTGCTCGAAGTATGGTCCAACGGTCATCCGCCATTGCCTTTAGCTTCTGGGAGTCAGGTTGGGGGCACATCTTCAACTGGTGCCGATAAGGATTCTAAGAAGCAGGGTAAGCTCACCAATATCTGTAATTTGTGTGAAGGGCACCATGCCATTCACCTTTGTCCGTATATGGATGAAGCCAAGAGAGTTTTGGACAACTTAACTGGTTCTACACCATGCCTTCCAGCTAGTTATAATCGGCTTTCTTTGGGTCCTCCACTAGCTGATGCCCCGATTGGTCAAGAGTCATCCTTGGTCGATCCCGCTCCCTCGGAAATTCAAATTTAGGAATCCATCCCCGACCAAACATGAGTCATGGGATCGGTTGAACTGGCCCCGTCTACGGTGCACCAGGTATTTTCCGTGGAGATTGGATCTCACACCCCTCAGGTTCTTCTTGTTTCTTCAGATTCCTCAGACTTGGAGAAAGATTCTCCTGTTCCCTATGCCACAAGAAGCTACTCCTCCACCTCCCGTGATGGAGGTCCTGGAGGATACTCTTCCCGACTCCGTGATGGAAGTCATGGAATATGCTCCTTCTTCCATAACACCAGGGGAAGACCATCTCAGTTCGATGGTAGCCCCTCCGAGTAGTTCGGTCGCTTCCTTTGATTGGAATCGATTTGTAGGATATCGCCTTCCGTCTTATGTGCCTTTTGATATCACAGTACAGGCTCTTGGTCTAGTCGTACCCAGCACCATTATAGACGAAGGCGCCTCTATTAGTATTCTATCCTCAACTACCTGGCAAGCTTTCGGTTTGCCGCCGCTCGCGCCCGTTACGCAGAATTTGTTGACATTCAATAGAAGAACGAGTCAACCTTTAGGGATCCTTCCAAGGTTACCCGTTACTTTGGGAGGTAAAACCGTCCATATGGACGTTATGGTCATTCCAGGCCCCTTGGATTTTAATCTGCTCCTGGGGCGCGATTACACCTATGCCATGGGAGCGCTCGTCTCCTCCCTTTTTCGTGTGGCTTGTTTTCCGCATGAAGGACGGATCGTCACCATTGATCAGCTTTCGTTCTTTGGTCCTGATGTGGCAGCTGGCCCACCATCATCCCTTCCTAGTTTTTATCCACCTGTTGTATCTGCCCCACTGCAGGTCAACTATGTGGCTACCTATCCCATGCCTGTGCTCAGTGATGATGGTGTCGTGCATAGTGTGCTGGGGGCATTGGATCCTGACTTCCAGGATGTGTTCCTTCCATCAGGAGTGGAACTCTTGGAAGTGATGACTTATTGTTCATTATGATGAGGTCTTCAGAGCAGAGTTCATTTTCCTTGTGTTAAGCTCCTTAAAAAATGAAACAAGGTCTTCGGAGCAGAGTTCCTTGACTTGTGTCAAGCTCCCTAAAAAATGAAACAAGGTTGTCGGAGCATGGTTCGTCTACTTGTGTCAAACTCCTTAAACCATGAAACAAAGGTGTCCTTAAACCATGAAACAAAGGTGTCTTTTAATGTGTCAACCTCATTCAAACAATGAAACACGTTCTCGTTCAATTCGAGTCTCTGATAAGTTCTTGTAAAATCCCAGTCGAGCCTTTCTTTTGATCTCGTAACTTGAACCTTCACTCCATCTGCATCTCATATGGATTGAAGCTTGGGGGGCATGTACCTCGAATTGAGTCACCATACTGGGGGCATGCTTAATTTTTCAAGCATAGTTTGTTTCCGTTTCAAGCTTGTGTAAAAATGAAACCGGTTTCAAGCATAGTTTATTGTTGTTTCAAGCTTGTGTAAAAATGAAACCATTTCCATTTTACCTCTTGTGATTGCCATTTTATCAGCCTGTTTTTGTCAGATGAGCCTTGGTTTTCTCACTCCATCGTCATTATCTGCTTGGCCGATTATATGCCTTCACTTGGTTGTTTTACCCGTTCCTGAGGAACCGCTCCGATGAGTGGTCTTGTTAGCCAGCCTCTTGACATTTATTTGTTTTGAGCAGTTCCACCATCACCGGAACCAGTTGCTACCCTTTATACCACTCGTTCCTTCAGGAGGAGTCATCTTTCAGCTCTTTTCTGACTCTCTAAACATGAAAAGATTGTTGAGGCCCTTGTCGTTTCGATCTCGTTAAAGTGGACATGAAATGACATCTACCCAGTATACGTTTACCCCTTTTTCGGGTTGGGATAGATTATTTACGAAAAAGGAATACCCTAGCCTATCGCGACTAGGAGGTTTTCTCGGATATTTTTTTCTACCTTTTCGGGTCCGAGGAACTATTTACGAAAAGGGACCGCTGGAGTTTACTTTTCCGCTATCTTTTCAGACTCTCCAAACATGAAAAGACGCCGATTTCTTCCTTTGTCAGACTCGTTAAACCCTGATGACATCGGATTTATTCGAAATGACGTTATTCGAGTCGCTCCTTCCTAGGGCTCGTTAACTGTACTAGGATGGACTTATATTACAAGCATATGCTATCCCCTTCAAACATGTTATCAAAAATAATTGGGGTACTCGCCAGAAATGGTGGGGGAAAATGGAACCAGCATCATTGTCGTGTCAGCAGTATGTCGCTCTTGAACATGGCACTTGTCTGCATTCGTGTCGGGTTGGGGACATCTCATCTCATTCTCTGTTTGCCTCCGTGGGTTTGGGTGATCTCTTTTGACCTCTCATCTGCTCTTTGCCTCGTCGTAATGACCTCTGATCTGTTGATGTCAAATACTGCCAAATCCACTGTCGTGCCGCCAATGTGTTCAAGAGAAGTTGGCCTCTGCAAATATCAACCTTCCTTTGTTTCTCATATGGTCCTGATTCACAACAAAACATTATGTTCCTCTGTCTCGTGTCGATGATGTGGGAATCATTATGGCCCACCTTCGATCAAGGTCACTTCCTGTCGACTTCAACTCATTATCCAGGAAGTTGGTCTAGAGACTCCTTACGGTACCTTGGAGCCTGCATGCCTCAATGGCAGGTTCGTCGCATTCGACGAGAGGTTTACATCATTGGCCTCCGATCGAATGATTCTGCGGGTGTTCGACGTCAGCTCATTTATTCGCACGCCGTAGATTGTACCTGTAGTACCTTGAGGACCATTGTCATTATTGGTGGTTTCTCTCGCGTCTGTTAACGACTTTCATCATTGGCTGGTAATCAGACGATGTTCTTGCATGTTCGACTTCAGCTCACATATTCGCATGCTTGAACTTGTACTTTGTTCGAGTCGAGATGGAGCGCAAGACCCTGGATTGTGTCTGTTGTAATCTAGGCTGCGATATTGTGGATTATTATGATTATTTACATGACTCACTGATTGGATGGCTGCAACCATACCTGAGTCCATTTATCGATCTTCATTGGATGGCTACGTCCATGCCTTGGATCTAGATTATTGTACACTCTGTTATGGATGGCTGCACCCATACCACGCATATATATCATGTATTTGAGACATCAGTTGTACTTCGCTCCGCAGGTTTTCCGATGGCGGTGTTTTCGGTCGGCATGTTCTCGTAAAGCATTTCACCCCTCTCTCTCTCTTTCGGGCCTCATGCTTTAGGGGGCATCTGTTACACAGCAATTTGTCACCGTCCCTACAATCCCCATCCCGCACATTGGAGGGCTCATTCCGTGACTTGTGAGCAGAGACAAGACTTGGAAATACTTTCATTGCATCCCTCTGAAGATGAGCTTTAATTGCCCTGAAGACATCTCCTTGCAAAAAACCCTAAAAATAGCTCTTTCTTCATTGGCGCGGTTCCATAGTTCAGCCCTCGCGCCAAGGGGGCAAATCCTCCAAAGAGGGCGCGCCAATTGGCGCTCTGTCATAGAGCCGCACCCGCGCCAACCATATTAAGAGGTGTTTTTAAAAAATAAAAGGCGGAAGTTTCGTCCTAACAAATTCCTAGACTGATATCTATCTTGAGTTGGGAGGTTTGGCTACGGATTTCCATAGAGAGGAAGTGGTTTGCCACCTCTCATGGAAGCTTCCTTGATGATGGGGCCAATCCCATAATTATAGGGATCCCAACCCCCCTTCCTCCATCTATAAAAGCTTGCCCATCTCCATTGCAAGCGAATCTCCGAGTCTTCAAGTTCCCAAGAGCTTTCACATCCTTATGCTGCAAGAGCCTTCTTGATTCCCTTAAGGCCAAATCCAAGCAAGGAGACTATTGCCAAGTATCTGGAGAGAGAGGCTTGTCCCATCCTTGACAGGCTTTATCGAGACATGTTCTGCTGACGACCCGCCAAAGGAGAATTCGGCGTCGAAGCTTTGGTTGTATTCTTCTTTTGACTTATTAATGTTAAGCGACTATTGGTTATGGTTCCACTCTTGTTCTTGATCATGTTCATGAGTTATGTCCTCTTCGACTGACATATAGTTGTATATACTGGATTTTATGCTTGCGTTTGTGTTGTTTCTTGCATGTGCAGGTGTCTGATCACGGAGATCGTGAGGATTGTGATCTGCCAGGGCAAAGGAACGGGAGCACCACCTCTTCTACAAACGACAGCGTTGGATTCCAGGTAAGCCTTCCTCGCAAGTCGGTTTATTTACAATTAGGAACCTGCATTGTAGCGTGTTTGATTGTTGCTAGACCCGATCTGGGCTAGTAGGGATCTCCTTTGTCCACAGAGGGGATTTACCTCCCCAACAATTTGGCGACTCCGCTGGGGACTCAGCTTTTTGTTTGATTTGTAAACTATAGATGGAGCCTGAAGTGCAGCCAGATAGCCTTCGAAATTCTTTTTCTCTGCATTAGCAGAGTAGATCAATGCTGCTTCAGTCAATCTCCGGTTTAGTTTACAGACTGAACAACTTGGAGTATTGTCTTCTCTTTCCGGTCAATTTCTTGGCCTTCCTTGCTTGATCAGTTCTTCTGGGCTGGCTCTTTCTGTGAATTTGGCTTTTGGATAGCTTGATTATCACTAGTCTGCTTGTTGGATTTATCTTTTTTATTTTTGACTGGTAAACTCGACTGGCGCTCTTTTCAGCTTGACAGTTGCGCCCATTGGCGCAGGTTGCTAGTGTATTACCCGCGCCAATTCTATTCTGGCACTAGTTTCAGCCTTACAGTCGCGCCAATCCTGTAAGGTACTAGGGTTTACTCTATTTTGAGCTTTCTGAGCTTGATCTGTGTCTGTCTCGCTTTGAGCCTAGATCACATGGTTCATTTGAGTCTTGGAGATTCAGCTTGACATGGTGAGTCTGGTCTTGGTTGGTAGAAATTCTTTGTTTTTTCATTTTCAGGCGTTGGCGCTTGTTGTCAGTTAGCAACCCACGCCAATTGGCCATTGGCGCTATTTGTCAATGTGAAAGTCATGCCAGTTGGTGCTAGTTGTCAATGTACAAGTCGAGCCAATTTCAGGGTGTGTGAAAATTGAGATTTTTTTCCCTAAATCCTTCACCAGTGTGTCTTTCCCTTCCGATCTTTTCCCTGTATGAGCATAGATTACGTTGCTCATTGTTTGGAATGTCTTCTTTCCATGATTGCTTGATGTAAAAGGGAATGAATGCCTTGTTTTGATCTCTTGCTTTGGAAGTCCTCTTTGTGTTTGACCTCATATGTCTTGTCGCCTTTTGAAGGATTTCGTTACAAAGTGTTTAAAACAACGATTGCATTCTTAGTGTTTGTTTACATCTCTTTTGCATTCATCCTTCATTAAGAAGATTTGTGTTTATTTAGTTTTCGTCTCAAAGTGTTCTTTTTTTAAAATGCATTAGATCACATTGCATTGAAAAGTATTTTTGAGATTTATCATTGAACTTAGATCACATTGTTTAATGATTGAAAGCTAGAAATCGCTTTGATTGCATTCTCTTTTATTAAAAGCATGCATTGAGTAGATTCTCATTTCATCGAAAAATGCATTGAGTGCATTCTTATCATTTGAAAAGGAAAAGGAAATTGTGCATAGATTACAATTGCATAGTTTTTGAAAAAGAGGATTTTGCATAGATTACATTGCATTATTCGCATCGTTGAATGTTTGAAATTACTTTTGGATAGTGAAAGTCATCTAGTTTTGAAAAATTTCGTTTACAGTGTTGTTGTTTGTTGCATCATTGTTTGAAGTTCTTCCTTTAACTAGATAGCATTCATCGAATTGAAAAGATTTCTTTTCTCATATAGCTGCATATAGGAGATTGTCATATGACACTCGCTAGGGCCTGAAAACTGAAACATAATTGAAGATCAACATTAAAATTTATTCAATTTACACTAAGGCAGCATTGAAACATTAACGAAATATTTAGAGGTATAGGCTAGAGACATGTTCCAGCATCTGTAAACATAGTAGTTGTCGTTCGTCTCTTGGCTTTAGACAGCACTAGTACGGACTTATGCTCCCTGTATCGTCGCGTATATAAAGGGAGACCCCACTAGGTTTCTATCCTTTATCCATAGGAAGCTGAGTCTGCCGCCCTATACTCGTGATACATCGGACGCAACATTCGGGGAGATTGCCTGCACATACGTTAAGTCCTTGGTTGATTTCTCTTTCATTTTGAAACCAAGGTGTATATTGCAGTTCACGGTTATTTGGTACACCCTTTGCCTAGAATTCCTGAGTAGTCATTTCGATCTTTTATGACTCTTTAAATTTGAAAAGGTCATCAAGCGCTTGTCCTTTCACGCTTGTTTCCAATCTGAAAGTGATAGAGTCACCTTTTTCCTGTTTCTCGACTCTTAAAAGATGAAACGGTAGAGTTTTGTTTCAATGTTTTAAAAATTAACTGCCCACGAAATATTCCTAGTTAAAGTTAGTTTCCTTAGGGTGTTGTTCTGAAGATCGTTTCTGATGGCAACTTTTCCAGATTTCACCTACCAAGGAATCCCCTCCGATGGGAATCTTGGTCATTTTCCTCCTTTTGGAAATGTTGGTGCTCCTTATATGGCAACATTGTCCCTTCCTGGGTTAACTGTTGGGTTGCCTATCTGGTTGTTTTCAACCTCTATGGTCCTGAATGTCTCAGCTACTGTTCAATCAATTCCTCCACCTGAGCAACATCATGTTGATTCCAAGGTGGACCTCTCCCCTTCTTCGCCTGTTTCTGCGTCCTCCTCTTCTACTTCGCCTGGTGAAAGTCTGGATTCTAGTAACCAGGTGGATAAGAATAAGAATAAGAAGACAAAGAAGAAGAAGTCTGATAAAGGAGAGGCTAGCTCTGCAACTACTGCTTCTGAAGCACCTCCTCTTGATAAACCTTCCAACCCTCTGCGGAAAGTCAAGTTCCCTTGCATGTTGTGCACGGGAAACCATCTTCTTCGAGACTGCCCTGGCATTCCCAAGGTGCTCGAAGTATGGTCCAACGGTCATCCGCCATTGCCTTTAGCTTCTGGGAGTCAGGTTGGGGGCACATCTTCAACTGGTGCCGATAAGGATTCTAAGAAGCAGGGTAAGCTCACCAATATCTGTAATTTGTGTGAAGGGCACCATGCCATTCACCTTTGTCCGTATATGGATGAAGCCAAGAGAGTTTTGGACAACTTAACTGGTTCTACACCATGCCTTCCAGCTAGTTATAATCGGCTTTCTTTGGGTCCTCCACTAGCTGATGCCCCGATTGGTCAAGAGTCATCCTTGGTCGATCCCGCTCCCTCGGAAATTCAAATTTAGGAATCCATCCCCGACCAAACATGAGTCATGGGATCGGTTGAACTGGCCCCGTCTACGGTGCACCAGGTATTTTCCGTGGAGATTGGATCTCACACCCCTCAGGTTCTTCTTGTTTCTTCAGATTCCTCAGACTTGGAGAAAGATTCTCCTGTTCCCTATGCCACAAGAAGCTACTCCTCCACCTCCCGTGATGGAGGTCCTGGAGGATACTCTTCCCGACTCCGTGATGGAAGTCATGGAATATGCTCCTTCTTCCATAACACCAGGGGAAGACCATCTCAGTTCGATGGTAGCCCCTCCGAGTAGTTCGGTCGCTTCCTTTGATTGGAATCGATTTGTAGGATATCGCCTTCCGTCTTATGTGCCTTTTGATATCACAGTACAGGCTCTTGGTCTAGTCGTACCCAGCACCATTATAGACGAAGGCGCCTCTATTAGTATTCTATCCTCAACTACCTGGCAAGCTTTCGGTTTGCCGCCGCTCGCGCCCGTTACGCAGAATTTGTTGACATTCAATAGAAGAACGAGTCAACCTTTAGGGATCCTTCCAAGGTTACCCGTTACTTTGGGAGGTAAAACCGTCCATATGGACGTTATGGTCATTCCAGGCCCCTTGGATTTTAATCTGCTCCTGGGGCGCGATTACACCTATGCCATGGGAGCGCTCGTCTCCTCCCTTTTTCGTGTGGCTTGTTTTCCGCATGAAGGACGGATCGTCACCATTGATCAGCTTTCGTTCTTTGGTCCTGATGTGGCAGCTGGCCCACCATCATCCCTTCCTAGTTTTTATCCACCTGTTGTATCTGCCCCACTGCAGGTCAACTATGTGGCTACCTATCCCATGCCTGTGCTCAGTGATGATGGTGTCGTGCATAGTGTGCTGGGGGCATTGGATCCTGACTTCCAGGATGTGTTCCTTCCATCAGGAGTGGAACTCTTGGAAGTGATGACTTATTGTTCATTATGATGAGGTCTTCAGAGCAGAGTTCATTTTCCTTGTGTTAAGCTCCTTAAAAAATGAAACAAGGTCTTCGGAGCAGAGTTCCTTGACTTGTGTCAAGCTCCCTAAAAAATGAAACAAGGTTGTCGGAGCATGGTTCGTCTACTTGTGTCAAACTCCTTAAACCATGAAACAAAGGTGTCCTTAAACCATGAAACAAAGGTGTCTTTTAATGTGTCAACCTCATTCAAACAATGAAACACGTTCTCGTTCAATTCGAGTCTCTGATAAGTTCTTGTAAAATCCCAGTCGAGCCTTTCTTTTGATCTCGTAACTTGAACCTTCACTCCATCTGCATCTCATATGGATTGAAGCTTGGGGGGCATGTACCTCGAATTGAGTCACCATACTGGGGGCATGCTTAATTTTTCAAGCATAGTTTGTTTCCGTTTCAAGCTTGTGTAAAAATGAAACCGGTTTCAAGCATAGTTTATTGTTGTTTCAAGCTTGTGTAAAAATGAAACCATTTCAATTTTACCTCTTGTGATTGCCATTTTATCAGCCTGTTTTTGTCAGATGAGCCTTGGTTTTCTCACTCCATCGTCATTATCTGCTTGGCCGATTATATGCCTTCACTTGGTTGTTTTACCCGTTCCTGAGGAACCGCTCCGATGAGTGGTCTTGTTAGCCAGCCTCTTGACATTTATTTGTTTTGAGCAGTTCCACCATCACCGGAACCAGTTGCTACCCTTTATACCACTCGTTCCTTCAGGAGGAGTCATCTTTCAGCTCTTTTCTGACTCTCTAAACATGAAAAGATTGTTGAGGCCCTTGTCGTTTCGATCTCGTTAAAGTGGACATGAAATGACATCTACCCAGTATACGTTTACCCCTTTTTCGGGTTGGGATAGATTATTTACGAAAAAGGAATACCCTAGCCTATCGCGACTAGGAGGTTTTCTCGGATATTTTTTTCTACCTTTTCGGGTCCGAGGAACTATTTACGAAAAGGGACCGCTGGAGTTTACTTTTCCGCTATCTTTTCAGACTCTCCAAACATGAAAAGACGCCGATTTCTTCCTTTGTCAGACTCGTTAAACCCTGATGACATCGGATTTATTCGAAATGACGTTATTCGAGTCGCTCCTTCCTAGGGCTCGTTAACTGTACTAGGATGGACTTATATTACAAGCATATGCTATCCCCTTCAAACATGTTATCAAAAATAATTGGGGTACTCGCCAGAAATGGTGGGGGAAAATGGAACCAGCATCATTGTCGTGTCAGCAGTATGTCGCTCTTGAACATGGCACTTGTCTGCATTCGTGTCGGGTTGGGGACATCTCATCTCATTCTCTGTTTGCCTCCGTGGGTTTGGGTGATCTCTTTTGACCTCTCATCTGCTCTTTGCCTCGTCGTAATGACCTCTGATCTGTTGATGTCAAATACTGCCAAATCCACTGTCGTGCCGCCAATGTGTTCAAGAGAAGTTGGCCTCTGCAAATATCAACCTTCCTTTGTTTCTCATATGGTCCTGATTCACAACAAAACATTATGTTCCTCTGTCTCGTGTCGATGATGTGGGAATCATTATGGCCCACCTTCGATCAAGGTCACTTCCTGTCGACTTCAACTCATTATCCAGGAAGTTGGTCTAGAGACTCCTTACGGTACCTTGGAGCCTGCATGCCTCAATGGCAGGTTCGTCGCATTCGACGAGAGGTTTACATCATTGGCCTCCGATCGAATGATTCTGCGGGTGTTCGACGTCAGCTCATTTATTCGCACGCCGTAGATTGTACCTGTAGTACCTTGAGGACCATTGTCATTATTGGTGGTTTCTCTCGCGTCTGTTAACGACTTTCATCATTGGCTGGTAATCAGACGATGTTCTTGCATGTTCGACTTCAGCTCACATATTCGCATGCTTGAACTTGTACTTTGTTCGAGTCGAGATGGAGCGCAAGACCCTGGATTGTGTCTGTTGTAATCTAGGCTGCGATATTGTGGATTATTATGATTATTTACATGACTCACTGATTGGATGGCTGCAACCATACCTGAGTCCATTTATCGATCTTCATTGGATGGCTACGTCCATGCCTTGGATCTAGATTATTGTACACTCTGTTATGGATGGCTGCACCCATACCACGCATATATATCATGTATTTGAGACATCAGTTGTACTTCGCTCCGCAGGTTTTCCGATGGCGGTGTTTTCGGTCGGCATGTTCTCGTAAAGCATTTCACCCCTCTCTCTCTCTTTCGGGCCTCATGCTTTAGGGGGCATCTGTTACACAGCAATTTGTCACCGTCCCTACAATCCCCATCCCGCACATTGGAGGGCTCATTCCGTGACTTGTGAGCAGAGACAAGACTTGGAAATACTTTCATTGCATCCCTCTGAAGATGAGCTTTAATTGCCCTGAAGACATCTCCTTGCAAAAAACCCTAAAAATAGCTCTTTCTTCATTGGCGCGGTTCCATAGTTCAGCCCTCGCGCCAAGGGGGCAAATCCTCCAAAGAGGGCGCGCCAATTGGCGCTCTGTCATAGAGCCGCACCCGCGCCAACCATATTAAGAGGTGTTTTTAAAAAATAAAAGGCGGAAGTTTCGTCCTAACAAATTCCTAGACTGATATCTATCTTGAGTTGGGAGGTTTGGCTACGGATTTCCATAGAGAGGAAGTGGTTTGCCACCTCTCATGGAAGCTTCCTTGATGATGGGGCCAATCCCATAATTATAGGGATCCCAACCCCCCTTCCTCCATCTATAAAAGCTTGCCCATCTCCATTGCAAGCGAATCTCCGAGTCTTCAAGTTCCCAAGAGCTTTCACATCCTTATGCTGCAAGAGCCTTCTTGATTCCCTTAAGGCCAAATCCAAGCAAGGAGACTATTGCCAAGTATCTGGAGAGAGAGGCTTGTCCCATCCTTGACAGGCTTTATCGAGACATGTTCTGCTGACGACCCGCCAAAGGAGAATTCGGCGTCGAAGCTTTGGTTGTATTCTTCTTTTGACTTATTAATGTTAAGCGACTATTGGTTATGGTTCCACTCTTGTTCTTGATCATGTTCATGAGTTATGTCCTCTTCGACTGACATATAGTTGTATATACTGGATTTTATGCTTGCGTTTGTGTTGTTTCTTGCATGTGCAGGTGTCTGATCACGGAGATCGTGAGGATTGTGATCTGCCAGGGCAAAGGAACGGGAGCACCACCTCTTCTACAAACGACAGCGTTGGATTCCAGGTAAGCCTTCCTCGCAAGTCGGTTTATTTACAATTAGGAACCTGCATTGTAGCGTGTTTGATTGTTGCTAGACCCGATCTGGGCTAGTAGGGATCTCCTTTGTCCACAGAGGGGATTTACCTCCCCAACAATTTGGCGACTCCGCTGGGGACTCAGCTTTTTGTTTGATTTGTAAACTATAGATGGAGCCTGAAGTGCAGCCAGATAGCCTTCGAAATTCTTTTTCTCTGCATTAGCAGAGTAGATCAATGCTGCTTCAGTCAATCTCCGGTTTAGTTTACAGACTGAACAACTTGGAGTATTGTCTTCTCTTTCCGGTCAATTTCTTGGCCTTCCTTGCTTGATCAGTTCTTCTGGGCTGGCTCTTTCTGTGAATTTGGCTTTTGGATAGCTTGATTATCACTAGTCTGCTTGTTGGATTTATCTTTTTTATTTTTGACTGGTAAACTCGACTGGCGCTCTTTTCAGCTTGACAGTTGCGCCCATTGGCGCAGGTTGCTAGTGTATTACCCGCGCCAATTCTATTCTGGCACTAGTTTCAGCCTTACAGTCGCGCCAATCCTGTAAGGTACTAGGGTTTACTCTATTTTGAGCTTTCTGAGCTTGATCTGTGTCTGTCTCGCTTTGAGCCTAGATCACATGGTTCATTTGAGTCTTGGAGATTCAGCTTGACATGGTGAGTCTGGTCTTGGTTGGTAGAAATTCTTTGTTTTTTCATTTTCAGGCGTTGGCGCTTGTTGTCAGTTAGCAACCCACGCCAATTGGCCATTGGCGCTATTTGTCAATGTGAAAGTCATGCCAGTTGGTGCTAGTTGTCAATGTACAAGTCGAGCCAATTTCAGGGTGTGTGAAAATTGAGATTTTTTTCCCTAAATCCTTCACCAGTGTGTCTTTCCCTTCCGATCTTTTCCCTGTATGAGCATAGATTACGTTGCTCATTGTTTGGAATGTCTTCTTTCCATGATTGCTTGATGTAAAAGGGAATGAATGCCTTGTTTTGATCTCTTGCTTTGGAAGTCCTCTTTGTGTTTGACCTCATATGTCTTGTCGCCTTTTGAAGGATTTCGTTACAAAGTGTTTAAAACAACGATTGCATTCTTAGTGTTTGTTTACATCTCTTTTGCATTCATCCTTCATTAAGAAGATTTGTGTTTATTTAGTTTTCGTCTCAAAGTGTTCTTTTTTTAAAATGCATTAGATCACATTGCATTGAAAAGTATTTTTGAGATTTATCATTGAACTTAGATCACATTGTTTAATGATTGAAAGCTAGAAATCGCTTTGATTGCATTCTCTTTTATTAAAAGCATGCATTGAGTAGATTCTCATTTCATCGAAAAATGCATTGAGTGCATTCTTATCATTTGAAAAGAAAAAGAAAATTGTGCCTAGATTACAATTGCATAGTTTTCGAAAAAAAAAGAAAAAAAAAAGAGAATTTTGCATAGATTACATTGCATAATTCACATCGTTGAATGTTTGAAATTACTTTCAGATAGTGAAAGTCATCTAGTTTGGAAAAATTTTCGTTTTCAGTTTTGTTGTTTGTTGCATCATTGTTTGAAGCTCTTCCCTTAACTACATAACAGTCATCGAATTGAAAGATTTCTTTTCTCATATAGCTGCATACAGGAGATTGTCATATGACATACGGTAGGGCCTTGAAACCGAAACATAATTGAAGATCAACCATAAAATTTACTCAATTTACCTAAGGAAGCATTGAAACATTAACGAAATATTTAGAGGTCTAGGCTAGAGACGTGTTCCGGCGTCGTTAAACCTAGTAGCTGTCGTTCGCCTCTTGGCTTTAGACAGCACTAGTACGGACTTGTGCTCCTCGTACCGTCGCGTATATAAAGGGAGACCCCACTAGGTTGCTATCAGCAAAAGTGGTAGGGAGGAGGTAGTCGGTGCGACCTCATCAAGTGATACAGGACCCACCGAATTCAGGGAGATTTGCCTGCACGTACGGCAAGTCCTTGGTTGATTTCTCCTTCATTTTGGAAATAGGTGTATATTCTGATTCACGGTTGTGGTACCGCCCTTTGCCTAGTATTCACGAGTAGTCATTTCGATCTTTTCGACTCTTTAAATTGAAAAGGTCATCGAGCGCTTTCATCCTTTCATGCTTGTTTCCAATCTAAAAGTGATAGAGTCACCTTTCATCGTTTCTCGACAAGAGATGGCAGATTAACGGTGAGTTTTTGTTTCAATGTTTTAAAAATTCTTTTGAAATATTCCTGGTTAAAGTTAGTTTCCTTAGGGTGTTAGAAAGTCGTTCGGTAAGAGCACTCGAGTTCACCAACCAGAATCCTACGATGGGAATCACGAAAATTCATTTCTTCCTTTTGGAAATGTTGGTGCTCCTTATATGGCAACGTTGTCCCTTCCTGGGTTAACTGTTGGGTTGCCTGTTTGGTTGTTTTCAACCTCTGTGGTCCCGAATGTCTCGGCTACTGTTCAATCAATTCCTCCACCTGAGCAACATCATGTTGATTCCAAGGTGGACCTCTCCCCTTCTTCGCCTGTTTCTGCGTCCTCCTCTTCTACTTCGCCTGGTGAAATTCTGGATTCTAGTAACCAGGTGGATAAGAAGAAGAAGAAGAAGACAAAGAAGAAGAAGTTTGATAAAGGAGAGGCTAGCTCTGCAACTACTGCTTCTGAAGCACCTCCTCTTGATAAACCTTCCAACCCTCTGTGGAAAGTCAAGTTCCCTTGCATGTTGTGCACGGGAAACCATCTTCTTCGAGACTGCCCTGGCATTCCCAAGGTGCTCGAAGTATGGTCCAACGGTCTTCCGCCATTGCCTTTGGCTTCTGGGAGTCAGGTTGGGGGCACATCTTCAACTGGTGCCGGTAAGGCTCCTAAGAAGCAGGGTAAGCTCACCAATCCCTGTAAGTTGTGTGAATGGCACCATGCCATTCACCTTTGTCCATATATGGATGAAGCCAAGAGAGTTTTGGACAACTTAACCGGTTCTACACCATGCCTTCCAGCTGGTTATAATCGGCTTTCTTTGGGTCCTCCACTAGCTGATGCCCCGATTGGTCAAGAGTCATCCTTGGTCGATCCCGCTCCCTCGGAAATTCAAATTCAGGAATCCATCCCCGACCAACCATTAGTCATGGGATCGGTTGAACTGGCCCCGTCTACAGTGCACCAGGTCTTTTCTGTGGAGAGTGGATCTCACACCCCTCAGGTTCTTCTTGTTTCTTCAGATTCCTCAGACTTGGAGAAAGATTCTTCTGTCCCTATACCACAAGAAGCTACTCCTCCACCTCCCGTGATGGAGGTCCTGGAGGATACTCTTCCCGACTCCGTGATGGAAGTCATGGAATATGCTCCTTCTTCCGTAACACCAGGGGAAGACCATCTCGGTTCGATGGTAGCCCCTCCGAGTAGTTTTGTCGCTTCCTTTGATTGGAATCGATTTGCAGGATATCGCCTTCCGTCTTATGTGCCTTTTGAGATCACAGTACAGGCTCTTGGTCTAGTCATACCCACCACCATTATAGACGAAGGCGCCTCTGTTAGTATTCTATCCTCAACTACCTGGAAATCTTTCGGTTCGCCGCCGCTCGCGCCCGTTACGCAGAATCTGTTGACATTCAATAGAAGAACGAGTCAACCTTTAGGGATCCTTCCAAGGTTACCCGTTACTTTGGGAGGTAAAACCGTCCATATGGACGTGATGGTCATTCCACGCCCCTTGGATTTTAATCTGCTCCTGGGGCGCGATTACACCTATGCCATGGGAGCGCTCGTCTCCTCCCTTTTTCGTGAGGCCTGTTTTCCGCATGAAGGACGGATCGTGAAAATTGATCAGCTTTCGTTCTTTGGTCCTGATGTGGCAGCTGGCCCACCATCATCCCTTCCTATTTTTTATCCACCTGTTTTATCTGCCCCACTACAAGTCAACTATGTGGCTACCTATCCCATGCCTGTGCTCAGTGATGATGCCGTCATGCATAGTGTGATGGGGGCATTGGATCCTGACTTCCAGGATGTGTTCCTTCCATCAGGAGTGGAACTCTTGGAAGTGATGACTTCTTGTTCATTATGATGAGGTCGTCAGAGCAGAGTTCATTTTCCTTGTGTCAAGCTCCTTAAAAAATGAAACAAGGTCTTCGGAGCAGAGTTCCTTGTCTTGTGTCAAGCTCTCTAAAAAATGAAACAAGGTTGTCGGAGCATGGTTCGTCTACTTGTGTCAAGCTCCTTAAACCATGAAACAAAGGTGTCCTGAAGATAGTTATTTTACTGTGTCAACCTCATTCAAACAATGAAACACGTTCCCGTTCAATTCGAGTCTCTGATAAGTTCTCGTAAAATCCCTGTCGAGTCTTTCTTTTGATCTCGTACCTTGAACCTTCACTCCATCTGCCTCTCATATGGATTGAAGCTTGGAGGGCATGTACCTCGAATTGAGTCACCATGCTGGGGGCATGCTTAATTTTTCAAGCATAGTTTGTTTCCATTTCAAGCTTGTGTAAAAATGAAACCGGTTTCAAGCATAGTTTATTGTTGTTTCAAGCTTGTGTAAAAATGAAACCATTTCCATTTTACCTCTTGTGATTGCCATTCTATCAGCCTGTTTTTGTCAGATGAGCCTTGGATTTCTCACTCCATCGTCATTATCTGCTTGGCCGATTATATGCCTTCACTTGGTTGTTTTACCCGTTCCTGAGGAACCGCTGCGATGAGTGGTCTTGTTAGCCAGCCTCTTGACATTTATTTGTTTTGAGCAGTTCCACCATCACCGGAACCAGTTGCTACCCTTTATACCACTCGTTCCTTCAGGAGGAGTCATCTTTCAGCGCTTTTCTAACTCTCTAAACATGAAAAGATTGCCGAAGCCCTTGTCGTTTCGATCTCGTTAAAGTGGACATGAAATTACATCTACCCAGTATACGTTTACCGCTTTTTCGGGCTGGGATAGATTATTTACGAAAAAGGAATACCCTAGCCTATCGCGACTAGGAGGTTTTCTCGGATATTTTTTTCTACCTTTTCGGGTCCGAGGAACTATTTACGAAAAGGGACCTCTGGAGTTTACTTTTCCGCAGTCTTTTCAAACTCTCTAAACATGAAAAGACGCCGATTTCTTCCCTTGTCAGACTCGTTAAACCCTGATGACATCGGATTTAGTCGAAATGACGTTATTCGAGTCGCTCCTTCCTAGGGCTCGTTAACTGTACTAGGATGGACTTATATTACAAGCATATGCTATCCCCTTCAAACTTGTTATCAAAAATAATTGGGGTACTCGCCAGAAATGGTGGGGGAAAATGGAACCAGCATCATTGTCGTGTCGGCAGTATGTCGCTCTTGAACATGGCACTTGTCTGCATTCATGTCGGGTTGGGGACATCTCATCTCATTCTCTGTTTGCCTCCGTGGGTTTGGGTGATCTCTTTTGACCTCTCATCTGCTCTTTGCCTCGTCATCATGACCTCTGATATTTTGATGTCAAATACTGCCAAATCCACTGTCGTGCCGGCAATATGTTCAAGAGAATTTGACCTCTGCAAAGTATCAACCTTCCTCTGATTCTCATATGATCACGATTCACAAAAAAAACATCATGTTCCTCTGTCTCGTGTCGATGATGTGGGAAACATTATGGCCCACCTTCGATCAAGGTCACTTCCTGTCGACTTCAGCTCATTATCCAGGAAGCTGATCTAGAGACTCCCTTATGGTACCTTGGAGCCTGCATGCCTCAATGGCAGGTTCTTCGCATTCAACGTGAGGTTTTCATCATTGGCCTCCGATCGAGTGATTCTGCGGGTGTTTGACATCAGCTCACTGCTCACATGTCGTAGATTGTACCGGTAGTACCTTGAGGGCCATTGTCATTATGGGTGGTTCCTCTTGCATCTATTAACAGCTTTCATCATTGGCTAGTAATCAGACGATGTTCTTGCATGTTCGACTTCAGCTCACATATTCGCATGCTTGAACTTGTACTTTGTTCGGGTTGAGATGGAGCGCAAGACCCTGCATTGTGTCTGTTGTAATCCAGGCTGCGATTTTGTGGACTATTATTACATGACTCACTGATTGGATGGCTGCGACCATACTTGAGTCTATTTATCGATCCTCTATGGATGGCTGCGTCCATGCCTTGGATCCCGATTATTGTATACTCTGTTATGGATGGCTGCGCCCATACCACTCATATATATCATGTATCTGAGACATCAGTTGTACTTCGCTCCGCAGGTTTTCCGATGGCGGTGTTTTCAATCGGCATGTTCTCGTAAAGCATTTCACCCCTCTCTCTCTCTTTCTGGCCTCATGCTTTAGGGGGCATCTGTTACATAGAAATTTGTCACCGTCCCTACAATCCCCATCCCACACATTGGAGGGCCCATTCTGTGACCTGTGAGCAGAGACAAGACTTGAAAATACTTTCATTGCATCCCTCTGAAGATGAGCTTTCATTGCCCTGAAAACATCTCCCTGCAAAAAAACCTAAAAATATCTCTTTCTTCATTGGCGCGGTTCCACAGTTCAGCCCTCGCGCCAAGGGGGAAAATCCTCCAAAGACGGCTCGCCAATTGGCGCTCTTTCATAGAGTCGCACCCGCACCAACCATATTAAGAGGTGTTTTTTAAAAATAAAAGGCGAAAGTTTCGTCCTAACAAATCCTTGGACTGATATCTATCTTGAGTTGGGAGGTTTGGCTATGGATTTCCATAGAGAGGAAGTGGTTTTCCACCTCTCATGGAAGCTTCCTTGATGATAGGGCCAATCCCATAATTATAGGGATCCCAACTCCCCTTCCTCCTTCTATAAAATCTTTCTCTTCTCCATGGCAAGCTAATCTCCAAGTTCCCAAGAGCTTTCACATCCTTAAGCTGCAAGAGCCTTCTTGATTCCCTTAAGGCCAAATCCAAGCAATGAGACTATTGCCAAATATCCGGAGAGAGAGGTTTGTCCCATCCTTGACAGGCTTTATCGAGACATGTTCTGCTGACGACCCGCCAAAGGAGAATTCGACGTCGAAGCTTTGGTTGCATTCTTCTTTTTGACTCATTAATGTTAAGCGACTATTGGTTATGGTTCCACTCTTGTTCTTGATCATGTTCATGAGTTATGTCCTCTTCGACTGACATATATTTGTATATACTGGATTTTATGCTTGCGTTTGTGTTGGTTCTTGCATGTGCAGGTGTCCGATCACGAAGATCGTGAGGATTGTGATCTGCCAGGGCAAAGGAACGGGAGCACCACCTCTTCTACAAACGACAGCGTTGGATTCCAGGTAAGCCTTCCTCGCAAGTCGGTTTATTTCGGGTAGGAACACATATGTGGCGTGTTTGATTGTTGCTAGACTCGATGTGGGGTCAGGGATCGCCTCTTGTCCGCAGAGGGTTTACCCTCCTCAACAGTTGGGCTCAGCAGGACTCAGCTGATGACCTTCATTGTCTGCTATAGGCAGGCTGAGGATCGACTATGATGTCTTAGAAAAAGCTTTATGTAATCTAGCAAAGGGTGATCTGTATGCTCACCAGTCAATCCTCTAGGGACAGTTTCTGATTTCACAAGCACCAGGATGAGTTGCTCTTCATCTTTATTTCATGATTCTTAATTCCTTGCTTGATTAGCTCTTTTGGTGGATTCTTTTGCTGTCGTTGGATTTTGGATAGCTTGATTATCAGTACGCTTGTTGGATTGCTCTTTTTTATTTTTATTTGGTAAACTCGTGCAGCGCGCTTTTCAGCTTGACAGTCGCACCCATTGGCGCAGGTTGCTAGTGTATTACCCACGCCAATTCTATTTTGGCGCTAGTTTCAGCCTTACAGTCGCGCCAATCTTGTAAGGTACTAGGGTTTACTCTATTTTAAGCTTTCTGAGCTTGATCTGTGTCTATCTCGCTTTGAGCCTAGATTACATGGTTCATTTGAGTCTTGGAGATTCTGCTTGAAGTGGTGAGTCTGGTCTTGGTTGGGAGAAATTCTTTGTTTTTTCATTTTCAGGCATTGGCGCTTGTTGTCAGTTAGCAACCCACGATTGTCGATGGCCCATTAGTTGTCGGTGTACGAGTACGCGCCGATTGGTAACAGTTGTCCCGATATGCGAAGTCGAGCCAATTTCGAGGTGTGTGAAAATTGAGATTTTTTCCCTAAATCCTTCACCGAGTGTGTCTAAAACTTACGGTCTTTTCCTTGTATGAGCATAGATTACATTGCTCATTCTTTGAAATGTCTTCTCTCCATGATTGCTTGATGTAAAAGGGAATGAATGCCTTGTTTTGATCTCATGCTTTGGAAGTCCTCTTTATGTCTTGTCACCCTTGGAGGAATTTCGTTACAAAGTGTTTTGAAACAACGATTGAATTCTTAGTGTTTGTTTACATCTCTTTTGCATTCCTCCTACATTAAGGAGATTTGTGTTCTTTTAGTTTCCGTCTCATAGTTTTCTTTTCGTTAAAATGCATTAGATCACATTGCATTAAAAAGTATTTTTTGAGATCCATCATTGAATTTAGATTACATTGTTTAATGATTGAAAACTAGAAATCGCTTTGATTGCATTCTCTTTCATTAAAGAATGCATTAATTAGATTCTCATTTCATCGAAAAATGCATTGAGTGCATTCCTATCATTTGAAAAGAAAAAAAAAAAATTGTGCATAGATTACAATCACATAGTTTTCGAAAAAGAGGATTTTGCATAGATTACATTGCATTATTCGCATTGTTGAATGTTTGAAATTAATTTTGTATAGTGAAAGTCATCTAGTTTGGAAAAGTTTCATTTTCAGTATTGATGTTTGTTGCATCATTGTTTGAAGCTCTTCCCTTAACTAGATAGCATTCATTGAATTGAAAGATTTCTTTTCTCATATAGCTACATATAGGAGATTGTCATATGTCATGCGATAGGGCCTTGAAACCGAAACATAATTGAAGATAAACATTAAAATTCATTTAATTTACCTAAGGAAGCATTGAAACATTAACGAAATATTTAGAGGTCTAGGTTAGAGACGTGTTCCGGTGTCGTTAAAACCTAGTA
>JAXQQM020059521.1:0-43509 GCA_034641835.2 Pinus albicaulis | reverse complement strand
ACATATTTGTACATATTGGTAACATTTTGTAATTATTTTATTTCATTTCAGCATGTGTGATTTTCTTTCGAGCAAGTGTGTTTTCATTCCAGCAAGTGTGATTTCATTTCTGCAAGTGTGATTTCAATTATGCAAGTGTGGTGTGATTTCATTTATGCAAGTGTGATTTTATTTTCAAGCAAGTATGATTTCCTTTATGAAGTGTGATTTCAATTTCTTTATGTTGGTTTGGATTGGATTGATTTGATTTCTTAGTTTCAATTACATTAGGTTAATCTATTCTGATAAATAATCACCTAGTACATATAGTACACGTATATCTCGTCAGTTCACGAACCCCAGATTGACAACTAAATGACAGGGATTTAACTCGCAATTAAATCACCCAATGGTTATCCATGTACCTTCAAGTATATTTGACAATACTACATGCATGAAAAGTATATCAAAACGCTCTCATCGAACGGTTATGCATTAGACATCACTACTACAAAATACACTCCCACGTACTGTCGAGTATATTTTGGGATCCCTATAGGTTTCTATCCATCCATAGGTAACTTATTATGTCACCTTATATACTATGATACATCGAACATAACATTCAGGGAGATTGGTTGTCATATGTTAAGTCCTTGGTTCGCCAAGGTTTATATTGTAGTTCACGATTGCTTGGTAAACCTTTATGCCTAGATTCCTCTCTTTGATTTGTTTTTGTTGTTAATTTCTAAAATTAATTAATTGATCGTGAAATAAGATCCTCTTCGTGGAACACCTCCTTAGTAGATCTTAGGTTGATATTAATGACAACTTTTACCGATTCTACCAATAAAGGAAACCCCTATGACGGGAATCTTGGTCCTTTTCCTCCTTTTGGAAATATTGTTGCTCCTTATTTGGCAATGTTGTCCCTTCCTAGATTTACCATTGGTTTTATGGTTTGGTTATTTTTGACACCTATGGTTCTGAATGTCCAACCTTCTTATAAACTAAGTTCTCCTCCACCTGAACAATGTCAATCTCATGTTGATCGTAAAGCTCACCATTTTCCTTCTTCACCTAATGTTTCTTCCTCCCTTTCTTCCCCCTCGCCTGGTTAAAGTATTGATTCTAGTAACCAAGAAGCTAAGAAGAAGAATAAAAGGTCGAAGAAGAAGAAGAAAAATAAGCAAGGGGCCAACCAAGAAACCATTTCTACAAATGCAATTAATGGGGAAAAAATTTCCAATTAGCCCCGCAAAGTGAAGTTCCCTTGTAGGTTATGTAAGGGTGACCACCTTCTTAGAGATTTTCTTGGTATTCCCAAGGTTTTAGAAGCATGGTCCATAGGCTCAATTTGGCCTTTGTCATCAGCCTCTCGATATCATGATGGTGATAAACCGTCGACTATTGATAGTAAGGTCCATGGGAAAAGGGGTAGAGTAAAATTTCCCTATAAATTATGTGAATGGAATAATCCCAAAAGTTTTGGAAAACCTTACAGCTTCTCAACCTCATTTTCCAGCTGGTTACCAAAAGCTTTCCGTTTATCCTCCACTAGTTGATGAAGTGATTGGCTAGTTTCCTCTCTAGTCAATCCCACTCTCTTTGAAAGTGAATCCCATGAGCCTATTCCCAACCAACCATTGGTTGAGAAGATGGTTGAATCGATTCCACCTTCAATTGATTGTAATTTTCACATAGAGAGTGAACTTCATACCTCTTAGGTTCTTCTTGTTTCTTTAGATTCGAATGAACTAGAGGGAAATACTCCCTTTTCCAAGGTCCAGGGTGGTGATCGTCCCATTCCCATAACACAAGGGGGTATTTCTCTCGTTCGCACAACACCCCCTCCAAGTAATTTGGTCACTTATTTTGATTGGATTCGACTGGTAGGATATTTTATTCCTTCTTACGTGCCCTTTCAGATCACAGTACATGCTTATAATATAAATGTACTTGAAAAAATCATAGATGAAGGCACATCTATTAGTATTCTTTCCTCAACTACTTTGAAAGCTTCAGGTTTTCCGCAGCGTGTGCCCATTACCCAGAATCTGCTGGCTTTTAACAGAGAAAATAGTCAATCGTTAGTGATCCTTCTTAAGTTTCCTATTACTTTGGGAGGATAAATCATCTATATCGATGTAATGGTTGTCCAAGGCCCTTTTGATTTTAATTTACTTCTTGGGCATGATTGTTTTTATGTCATGGGATCTCTTGTCTCTTCTCTCTTTTGTGTGATGTGTTTCTTGCATGAAGGAAGAATTGTGACCAATGATCACTTTCATTCATTGGTCCTAATTTGGCTCCCAATCAACCGAAATCTCTAAGTGGTACTTACATGCAAGTGGTTTATTCCCCACCACAGGTTAATTATGTGGAAACCTGTTTCATGCCCGTGTCTACTGATGATCTAGATAGTGATATAGTGCATCATGTACTGGGGGCATTGGATTCTGATATTTCCTTAGATCCCTTGATATGTATCCCTTCTAGAGTGTTGTTCTCCCATCTGCTGAGAACCTCTTGGAAGCCATGACATCTTATGGGCCATGAACAAGGTGTCAGAGCAGTGTTCCTTTTGTCGTGTCAAGCTCATTAAAAAATTAATCAAGGTTCTCCTAAGGATAGTTATTTTACTGTTTCATCCTCATTAAAAAAATAAACAGGTTCATTTTGAGGATAGTTATTTTACTATTTCAACCTCGTTAATATATAAAACAGAGTATCGGATCAAAGTTCCTTTTCTTGTGTCAAGCTCCTTAAGAAATGAAACAAGGTATCAAAGAATAGTTCCTTGTCTTGTGTCAAGCTCACTAAAAAATGATTCAAGGTTCTAATGAGGATAGTTATTTTATTGTGTCAACCTCATTAAAAAAAATGAAACAGGTTCTTATGACCATAGTTCTTTTACTGTTTCAACCTTGTTAAAAAATGAAACAAATTTCCAGAGCATAGTTCATTTTCTTGTGTCAAGCTCATTAAAAAATGAAACAAGGTATCAGAGCATAGTTCCTTGTCTTGTGTCAAGCTCATTAAAAAATGAAAAATGGTATCATAGCATAGTTCCTTGTCTTGTGTCAATCTTGTTAAAAAATGAAACGAATTTTTGGAGCAAAGATCCTTTTCTTGAGTCAAGCTCCTTAACAAATGAAACAATGTGTCAAGATAAAAGTTCCTTTTCTTGTGTCAAGATCGTTAAAAAAATGAAACAAGGTGTCGGACTAGAGTTCCTTTTCTTGTGTCAAGATCAGTAAAAAATGAAGCAAGGTCCCTAGAGCAGAGTTCCTTGTATTGTGTCATTCTTGTTAAAAAATGAAACAAAGTGTTGGAGCATAGTTCCTTTTCTTGTGTCAAGCTCCTTAAAAAATGAAACAAGGTCTTAGATGTTGGGTGTGGAGCCTGATTATCATCCTAATTTAGAGGTCTTTGTTTCAGCAGGATGTATACCCCAGGAAGACTGTATAACCCTCTACGCGGGGATGACTTGCCCTACCCACGAGGGTTCAAGGGAGCCCATCCCCTCCCAGCTAGGGGGTCAGCAGTCCCCCGAAGCTAAAAATAGATGTAAAATTGCCCTATAAATATTGTAATTTCATAGTCAATCTGGGCCATTCATTAGGCAGATGATCTGACAGTAGAAGTTATGTTTAATTTAGGGATTTTTTTCCCTAGAAGGAAACCCCTCTATTGTATGAGGGAATTTTATTGCGGTTGTGTGTTGAGAGTGTATTCTAAGTGACAAAGATAAAAGGGGACTATGTGAGAGAGTGGAGTATTATTACAGTGGATCTGTTGTGGGTTGTGTCTCTTCATTTTGTTGGATAATATAAAGGAAGGACTGGTTGTTTCTCTGTGGATGTAGCCCAAGTTGGGTGAACCACATATATCTATGTCTCTCTTGTTTTATATCTTTTATGTGTTTGTATTTCCACATATTTGTATGTGTTCCATTTATTTGTAATATATAAATTTCTAACATCAGAGCGGAGTTCCTTTTCTTGTGTCAATCTCCTTAAAAAATGAAGCAAGGTCTTCAGAGCAGTGTTCCTTTTCTTGTCTCAATCTCGTTAAAAAATGAAACAAGGTGTCATGAGGATAGTTCTTTTACTGTGTCAACCTTGTTAAAAAATGAAACAGGTTCCTATGGGGATATTTCTTTTACTATGTTGACCTCGTTAAAAAATGAAATAGGTCCTTGTAATCATATTTATTTTACTATGTCAAGCTCGTTAAAAAAATGAAACAAATTCCTTTTCAATTCGAGTCTTTGATTATATCTCGTAAATTCCTAGTGGAGTCTTTCACTTGATCTCATAAATTAACCTTCATTCCATCCACCTGTTAGTAACCAACAGTCTACTTAGGTGAATGAAATGAAGCTTGTGGGGTATGTGCCTCGAATAGAGTCATTGTGTTGGGGGCATGCAAACTTATCTCAAGCATAATTTATCTTTGTTTCAAGCTTGTATAAAAATGAAACCATCTTTAAGGGTTATCAAGCATAGTTTCCCATGTTTCAAGATTGTATAAAAATTAAACCATTTTGATCCTTCCTCTCGTGATTTCCTTTTTTATCAGCCTGTTTTTTCTAGATGATTCTTGGTTTTCTCATTCCATCATTACCATCTGCTTGGACAATCATACACTCTCACTTGGTTGTTTTACCCTTTCTTAGGGAACCACTATGATGAGTGGTATTATTAGCCAACCCCTTAACCTATACATGTTTTGAGCAGTTCCATCATGACCAGAACCAGTTGCTACCTTTTATACCACTCATTCCTCCAGGAGGAGTCCTCTTTCGTCTCTTTTCAAAATCCCAAAATATGAAAATATTTTTGAGCACTTTTCTTTTCGAACTCGTAAAAGTAAATGAAAAGACATCTACTCAGTATAATTTTAACCCTTTTTTGAACTGAGATAGAATAGTTACGAAAAATGAATACCTTAGTCAAACATGGCTAAGAGGTTCTCTTGAATATTGTTTTATACCTTTTTGGATTTGAGAGACTATTTATGAAAAGAGACATATACAGTTTTCTTTTCTGCCTCTTTTTCAAGCTCCCTATTTAACATGAAAACGATGTCGAGTTACCCCTCTGTCGGACTCATAAAGCTAAAACGATGAAGGAATTGTCATCATGATGAGACTGAGCTACTCCTTCCTAGGGCTCGTTAAAAATAATAGGATGGATTCATCTAAAGGATGAACATATGCAAAAATAATAGTGTATCCTCTTCAAGCTTGAAATTAAAAATAAAGAGGTACTCGCTAGAAATATTGGGGGAAAATGGAAGCAAACATATGTCCTGTATTTTGTGTGAAAGACAGTATGTCGCTCTTGAACATGATACTTATTTGTATCTCGTGTCGGGTTTGGGACATCCTCACTTTGTCACTTGTCTTACTGGGTTTGGGAAATACATTTTCCTCTCATTTGATTATATCCTATTGTCACCATGGCCTCTAATCCTATTTTGAGTCAAATGCTGCCAAATTCCAGATTCGTGTCATAGATATGTTCAAGAGAAGTACCACTTGCAAATTCAAACCACTTATACCCCATTTTACCTTCTCTACATCAATCTTGAATCACTATTTCCAACTCTGCAAAATACTATGATTTGTGTCGATGATGTGGGAAACATTATGGACCTCCTTCAACGCATTAGGGGAATTTTGAGGTCTAAAATGGGCCTCCTAAGAAAAATTTACAACAAAAATAAACTTTATAAGAACCAATAGTATTCAAGATGCTGATGTCAACCATGGGGGATGATTCACCATTTTTGGAGTAAAAAAGTAAAAAGATTAAAAATTAATAAAACAATAAAACTACTTTTTCAACTCGTATTTTCAACTTATATCCTTATGGGTTTACTCAAATTTTGAGTGGGAGTTCTCATTGGATGAAAAAATTAATTCCTCCTTGGAGTACCCATGCTGCATACTTTCGATGGACCCCGCTACACGAAAAATGAGAAATACATGAAAAATGTGATTGCAACCACATTTTTCATGTATTTCTCATTTTTCGTGTAGTAGGGTCCATCGAAATTATGCAACATGGGTACTCATTAGATGAGTAATCAAATTATGCATCCAACGAGTGTTCCCACTTGAAATTTGAGTAAACCCATAAGGATATAAGTTGAAAATACGAGTTGAAAAAGTAGTTTTTCCTTCCCCCCCCTAAAATTTGATGATGTAATGTAATATTATTTTATTATTTCTACTCTTATTTTATAATTTCCTTAGGAGGCCCATTTTAGACCTCAAAATTCCTCCAATGGATCACTTCCTATCAACTCCAACTCACTATCGAGGAAGATGATCTATAAACTCCCTTTCAGTACCTTGGAGCTTGCATACCTCAATGGCAGGTTCTTCACATTCGACGATGGGTTCACACCACTGGCCTTCAATCGGATGATTCTACAAGTGTTCGACTTCAACTTCAATATTCACACTTGTGGATTGTGTTGTTGTACCTTGCGAGCCATCGTCCTCATTGGTGGTTTCTCTCGTGCCTGTTAACCGTTTACATCATTGACTGGTAATCAGGTGGTTTCTAACATGTTCGACTTCAACCCATCTATTCACATGGTGAGATTCATACTTTGGTTGGATCGAGACAGAGATGAAGACCTTGGGTTTCGTTTGATAAATACAGGTTTCATGGAGTTATTAAGTATTCGTGATTATATACATGATCCTTTCTATTCGGGTGGTTGCGTCCATATCGTGGATCCATGTTTCATGATTGTAAACAAGATCATTTTCTAGTCGGATGGTTGTGTCTATGCCATGGATCCATGCATTGTTAAATGCTTACACTTTAAAGGATACTTACATCAAAGATGTCAAGATATATTGTAATATGTTTGATTTGCAGGTCTCCTGACTGTGTTTCTCTAAGTCCTTTCCTTTGCTTGTAAAGCACTTCAGCCATCACTTCTCATTCTGACTTCATGCTTTAGGGGGCATCTGTTATAAAATATTTTGTCACTCCTAGTATTGTATCCTAAAGTGTCTCACTTTGTGTCGTCGATGCCACATAGTGTCTCACTTTGTGTCGTCGATGCCACATAGTGTCTCCAAGTGATGAAATATGTCGCAAACAATGTATTCACCATGAAATATGTTTAGAACATCCCCGAAGAAAAGGAAGAAAACTTGCCTTGAAAATATTCTAAAGAGCTTGTCAAAAACCTTTGTTCACAAGCCCAACGTGTTTTACATAACTAGTGTCTCACAATAGTAACTTCTTGCATTACACATGTCTAGCGCTTCCAACACAACTTTTATCAAGAAAATCCATGTGGGTCATCTTCATGCAGTTTTTCCCAAAATGGAGGAGAAGCTTCGCTTACTAGAAGGCTCGAGAACGACGGCGTGGTTTCAAGTAGTTGATTATTGGAACTAGACCTCCCATTCTTGACCCTAGATCCTCCTTCCATGGATCTCTCCATTGAGATGTGTAACTCCTTCCTCTTTTCATGGATCCTAAACTCCCTCTCCTTCCCTATAAATGAAATCCCTACCATCCACTAAAGGTTAGCTAGAATAGTTTGGCTAGCAGTTGGTCGGTTTCCATCATAGTGTTGAATTGTGCCCAAATGATACCCATTTAAAAAGGATAAAAGGTGTTTGAAGGCTAAGGCTTGGAATTGGAATCTCACTCAAAGGAGGCTTCCAAAATCAACACTTCATTGGTTGTAATGCTCCCTTTTTCATTCTATTTATAATACAATATATGTTTTCTTTCCATAAATGTGGCAGTTATTGTCCATTTATTGTAATACTCCTTGATTTTTTACATATTTTGTATTAGAATGTATCATGCTTTGTATATGTTTGTTTTTTCCACTTGATATTTCTTACAACCATGCATCTACACTAGCGAAGAGGAGATCATGAGCTTGGAAGTCAAAGAGTCAAGGTTGACATCAAGGGTATTAGCATCAAAGATAGATAGGAGATCTATCCTCCTTTGAATTTTCTAATATGAATTAGGAAATATTGTGGGTAGTTGTTTTATGTAGTTTCTATATCCTCCCATAGGACTAGAGGGATTGTTTCTATCCACAGAAAGGATTTCCTTCATAACAATGATAACATTTTGGCACCATTATCAAGGAAGAAGTGAGTTTTCCTTCCCTTGATTGAAACATTTCAAGAGTTGGTTTCTCTAAGAACAAGATAGATCATCTTCTGGTGACTCCTAAATTACTTGAGTACAACTCCTTTGAATACAACATAGCTCCAAGAACAAGAGTTGCTACAAGAAGGGGTGAGCATACTCCATCTCCTATTAGACAACCCATTTTTTTCAACATGGATAACACCAATAATCTTGGCCATAGTGCTCCCCAGATGCAGGTGATCGAATTTACACACGTGATAATCACATCCCACTCTACCCGAATAACGGAGATCTCCCACGCAGAGCTTCATCTACTGCAGATCCACATACATTAGCCATTCGCCTTGAGGGATTTCTTGAAGGTTGTATGAACTTAGTAGTTGTTGAAGTATATCTTAAGAAGTATTTTCTCTCTATTGCCTTGACCTTGAGAATACCTAAACACAAGAAAAATCAACAAACCCTAGGTCTTGTGCATTTTCTTTCTAGGTCTCTTATAGAAATCATATTGCTACTTAGTGAAGCCATATACCTGAAATTTGAGTCTTTCTTGAGAGATTCTAGCCTATCACATTATACCTTGACCTTATAATACCTCTCATAGGTGAACCTATTCTACCGAGACTCCTCCCATCATTGAAAATCCGTAAAGAACAGGGGGCTTTGGTTGTGGTGATAATGTGTCATTTCCCCATTGTTAGCACCTAGTCTATCTTTTAGTCTTGTAGGGTTTCCCTCTCTAAGGCCAAATAGATTTTGTGGGAGCAAGATCATTAAATTGTTTGATGTGGAGCCTGATTATCTTCTTGATTCAGAGGTCTTGTTTCAGCTGCACTCGGATCCCAATCCCTAAAGGGGGGTTGTGGGGGGGGGGGGGGGGGCTTGACCCCATTATTGCAACCTGGGGGGTCCAAGGTGTAGGTTTTAACCCTGTACATAAATTATTTACAAACGAATCTTAAAACAGAAAATAAACAATAGCGAGAACATAAAACATAAAACAGATATACACAGAGATTTTCCCCTGGATACAAAATAGGGACGAGTAGCTTGATTTTTCATTATATTCCTTTCAGTGTTACAACACACATATATAAATGTCGAAGCATACATAAGCCCCAATCCATTAACCCTGGATTAGAACATAACCGTAGTTCCGTTGACCGGATCTAAAAAATACTAGGGGCCGAAAACCATTGTCCCCCAAAAAACCATGTGCAAACTCATGCAAAAAACCATGGGTGGGTCTGCACACCAAAAAAAAAATTCCCAGGGCGCTGCGCCCGGCAGAACGTACAATGCGTGGGACTAATCGTGGAAAGAATATAACACATACCCAACACTTGTGGGGGGGGGGACAAAAACTTTTATGAGCCCCCACCCTGGTGGGGGTTCGGGGGAAGTGCCCCCAAATATAAAAATAAATGAAAAAATTCCTTGTAAAATATTGTAATTTTGTATTCAATCTGGGTCATTCATTAGGCAAATGATATGATGGTAGAAGTTATGTCAATTTAGGATTTTTTATCATATAAGGCAACCCTCAGTTTATATGAGGGAATTTTATTGTGGTTGGGTATTGTTATTCCGAGCGAGAAAGAGAGAGGAGACTGCGTGAGAGTGAATAGGAAATTACAACAAATATGTTGTAGGTTGTATCTCTTCATTTCGTTTGATAATATAAAAGGAAGGACTAGTTTTTTAATCCATGGACGTACCCAAATTGGGTGAACCACGTATATTTGTGTCTCTCTTGTTTTATGCTTTTGTGTATTTGTGTTTTCACGATATTTTATGTATTTCATTGCTCCATTAATTAATTTCTAACATAAAAAAAAAACTTAAAGAAAAAAGAAAAAATAATTTTTTGGTATTATTACTATTATTTAAGTTTCTTATTTTTAATCCCTTTATAATAGGTTTTTCTTGAAATTTTCTTTTAAATAATTATTTTAGGGTTTTTTTATTAATTAAAATTAAAGAGCTTAGGGGATGTACTCTCTCTCTCTCTCTATCTTGATCACAGACACACACACACAAATGTTTTCAACAATATTAAGCTTTTCGTGTATGGTTAAAAAATATTGTAACTTTAAACTCAAAAATAAAGGCAACGTGTTACCAATAACACCTCTTTTCAATTCAAGGGTTTATTTTAGGATGTTGGTTTTAGGAATGTCAATTGTCAATGCCATGGTTAAAAATAACGTAGTTTTTACCTTGAAAATGGGGGATTGCTGCCACATTTTGACTTGGGGTTAAATTTCAAGGTTTTTTTCAGAGCTGGTACCAATTGATAAAGTCATGATTTCAAAGTTGTAATTTTAACATCTACCCCCAAACACCACCTCTCCCCTTTCCAAGAAAAAAGACACTCTTGTTTGCACTACATTTCTATTTAATGTTAAGTTTGAAGTTTTTTTGGGGAATATTATGAATTTTTGAAATCCATGGTTGTAAAAGGTAGTAATTTTAACGTTGAAAATAAAAAGGTGTTACTGGTAGCACCAATTTTTCAAACGATGGTTTCTATTAGTGCTTATGACAAAAAAATATAGGCTTTTATAGTTAGAGTTCTCAATTTTAGAGGTCACAATTCTCATCAAATTGGTGGAAATGTTCAAGATGGAATTTAAACACAGAACAAAATTATCATAAGAGTCATTCTCATTAGCATGTAAATATAAGTACACATACTCTTGAGTTTCTCTACGTCACAAATTTCTCTTTTTCTCCTCCTCACACTCAACCTATCCTCTTGGCATTCACTTTTACAAATTATACATCCAACATATGTCGCTACCCTATGCATGGTTTGCAATTATGGACTCTTCTTTGGTTTTGAGATATTCTAGTTCCAAAAAAGGTTTTTCCCCTTTAATCTCCTCTTGGAATTGATTACTCACATGCCAATCTCCTCTTCTTTATCTATCTAGGGAATCCACTTCCTCTTAGGAAATTATATTTCTTTCATAGTGAACATATTTTCCCTTGAAATCAAAGTCCTTAAAACTGACTTGATCCCCTTCACTTTTACTCTGTCCTTTGGGTTTTGTTGAGGTGAAAACTCAGCCCCCTTCCCCCCCCCCCCTCCCCCCACATTTTTGACGTATTTATTTCAAATCATGGGGACCCTTTTCATAAATTTTTGGCTAAATCGTCTTTTAATATTTTTCTTTTGGTTAGGTGTTCTACAATTTTGCCAAATTTTCATTTTCTTTGGATTTTCCTTTTGATTACTTCATTGAGTTCTATTTTTCGTAAGCTTTCCATTGGTTCTTGTTTCATCTCATTTGGTTGCACGGTTTGCAAATGACACTTCACCCAAGTTTGATGATTTTTACCGTTGGGGCCAAAAAATGTGCAAAATGTATATTATTTTAATTTTTGTAAATAAATTAGTAATTGATTGTAAATATTGATTCCTAGTTAATTTTTACTAATTAATTTATTTTTGCTAACAATCCTACAAAATAACTGCATCTAAATTGTAAAACAATTAAAATTATGATGTTTTTGGATTCCAAAGTGTATAATCAAATTCCAATTTAAAAAAAATTACAAATTCTGAAATTTTAAAATTTTCAAAATCGTTATAGTTCATTTTATCAAAATTTTAATACTCAATAATTATAGTTTATTTTAGAAAAAACCCACTCTACATAAACTCCACTTCACCTTATACCCCTCACTCCAACCATTCTTAAGCACACATCATAACATCAAAAATTTTGAATGAAACTCCGATGTCCCAAAACTTAATCACCCCGATACCCCTCGCCATTTATCGGAACTCAGAGTTTGATTTTATCGTAACATTCTTTTTTCAAAACATAGATTATGTTAGACTTGTTGCATGTGGTTGGTTATTTGATAGACTTACGTCACCTCGAGACTTTGTTTTGTTAAAATGCATCAGATGTTTCAATATGAAAAATATTTGATCACCGTTCACCCTCCTACATTGAGACATCAAAGCATTAATACCTAAGAGATCTTTCTCAAAACTTCCAATAGGAAAATCCTCTCATACCCCAATTAGTTTTATGACTCGTTGGTTTATTATATAAAAGTTTGGCATGATATGTGACGGATCATGTATTATTTTAATTCATCAAGGCTCATATGTTGTTTGAGGTGGAGTTTTGATATTTTGATTGGGTGTATTATTTTTTGTTATATATATTGTTTTAAAATATTAATTAATATTTAATTAAATTTTAATTCGATTAAATTTTAATTATTTTTGTAAATTAATTAATTTATTTTGTTTAATTTAATAAATGTAATTAATTAATTATTATATAATTGTAGTTAAATTAATAATTAATTAATTTTAATTGTATAGTTAATTAGTATTAGATTTTAATTAAAAAAAATTATTTTTTATGAAACAGCAATTTTTTTAGAATTTTGGTAATTTTGATATTTCAACTTTGAGAGCTTATGATTTGAATTTTATTTGGCCAAATGAGGCCTAAGGTGATTCGTTAGATAGATAAAATTATGGAGAATATTTCAGAAATAGTTGCATGACCATATTTAGTCATTAAATGAGTCTAAAATTTAGTAGAAAATTAAGCTTTGAATTTGTAGCCAAAACCAATTTTCTGAGTTTAATTTTTTGCATTTTCATTTTCTCAAAACCTCTGTGGATTGCAGATCCATTCGATTATGTTCTCTTTGACCAATAATATATTTACAAAGATCAATGGGAAGCTTATACTTCTTTTTATTTATTTATTTAATTAAAATTTGATTGGAGATGTTTATTTTCCATATTTGGTGTTTTTTATTTTGATTTGTTTTTGAAAGGAGAACAGTTGAGGAGATGATGAAGAGAATAATTGAATTAATGAAATTTCTCCAGCAAGAAAAGGAAAAGAAGAATTTTTACCAATGAAAATTGTTGGAGCGGATTTTTTTCTTCAACAACTCTCCTATTTGGAATTCATTTTTGTAATTATAAATAGTGGTTTGTAGAAGGGAGAAAGGGGGTTCCTTTTCTCTGCGTTGAGGGAATTCTGAAGAATTATTGTAAGAGATTTTCGAGTTGTATAAGTAGGAGGAAAAAATCATCTCTGGGTTATTGGGATTTGTCTTTTTCAATTCTAAACTTTGTATTGGGAGCAGAGCTTGTACTATTGCAACACTTTATTTTAATGACGAGGCTTGTGATTTGAAAAATATTGTTGGAGATCAATTTAAGGAACATAGCATAGAGGCCAGGTTTTAATCAATTTGTATTTTAAATACTATTTTTTTAATGCAAATTTCATCTTTTTAATGAAAGATCTGTGTAAAATGCTTTTCATGTTGAGCACTACTGTTTAATGTGAAGATGAAGATATTTTTAATTAGTTATTTAGTTCATTAGCTTCTTAAATATGTTGTTAACTTTCTCTTCCGCTCTTATACTCAAATCATATTTTTGAGTAGCTATTTACTCAGAAATATTCTATCTAAATTCGATTTAATTACCATTGACATTAAGTGAAATAATTCATAAAGTCATTGGTTAATGATTCAATGTGAATACGTCGCTGACCAGAGCATGTTTTGGTAATAACAATATCAGCTAGTAGAACTATTTCATTAGCCGCATATTCACTTAGAAACGGGCATGTTAAAATCTCAATTATTTAATTACTTTTTTCTCGGTTGAGTTAGATCTACACCTTCCTAGTCAAGATAGGCTTAGGATTTCTTTCATTTTTCTTGCATTCTAGGATCAATTTGCATTTAGATTAATCATTACATTTATAGAAGTCATCTTATCAAAGAGGCAAGATTTAGTTGTGGTTTGGTTGAGCCCTAGATCAGCTTAAAGATCACTCGCTTTCTTGACCTCAACAAGAGGGTTGATCTGATTTCTCTTCTCTATTGGTAATTAAAAGACATTCTTTAATACACCAAAGATAGAGAGAAGGTAACTTGGCCTATTTTAACTTGTTGGAACCATAATTCCAAACGGAAAATGAGTTGCTTTAAGTTCTCGACTGTGTGGTCTCCCTTATAATGTTGAATGGTCATTTTGGACCATCAACATTTTTTGCATTAGAAGGAGGGATTGAAGACTTGTTGTCTTTTGGAGTTTTTGTAATTTAAATTTTTTATTTAATCACAATGGATCCTCTCAAACTTCCAATTTGGAGTTTTATATTCAGACGTGCATCCGCCAATACTCCACCGGAAATAGTAAGACACTTGTCAATTGTAAAGTTTAATGGTAGAATAATGTTTCTGCACTTGATCATTTCTTACAATATTTATTCAAAAAAATTCAAAATCAAATTTTCATGATATTGTGAAGGTATTATATGCAATATTTTTACTCTTACATTCTCAGGAAAAGCCAAAAGTTAGTGTCAATCTCTTCCAGCTGCCTCTATTCATAGTTGGGATATGTTTATCACAAAGTTCCTTTTTGAATTCGATGATTATGATTATGAACGGGTATGTGATGAATTTGAATATTTACGAATATTTGAAAATGATTTTTTTTTTAATATTTTACTGTTAGATTTCGATTGAATTGTTTAATATTCAAATTTGAAGATAAACCTTTAGAAATTGAATTGATAGATTGGTTTGAATATGTTTGTTCCCTTACTTACATTCATAATTCACATGAAACAATTTCAAGCTTTTATGAAGCTTCTTCAACCTTTATTAACATGATTGAGAATTCCAATATAGAGGTGCATACCAATCATGATGAAGTTGTCTCTAAGATGTATGATGAATTCCTTCATTTAGTGCACACCTCTTATAGCATTAATAATTATCATGACGTTGTCTCTCGTTTTAATGAAACACAATCACAAAGCTTGGAAAAATATCCTAATCAACCACAAGAAGATACTAGTAATAATCTTGGAGAATCAGCTGCCACAAAATCTGAAAATCACTATGAAATAAATTCAAAAAATCAGATTATAGATCAACAAGTACATACAACAATTGAAGTTTTCAATAATATGCAATCTGTTGCAGAAATTTCTGAGTTCTTTCATGTTGATCAAATACAAAATTCAAGGCATTAGAAAACATTCTTCAAGAAATCACAATTAGCCAATTGAATGATCTGGAATATGAAATTTGTAATGAAGAAAACACATAAGAATCTATAAACATAGATAGTTTCAGATTCATTTCATTAAATTCACATTTTTCCCTTTATCTTGATATTTTTTTTTATAGTGATTTATCTCCTCTTTGCATTAATATTGTTCGGAAAAATAGAGAGGTTGATTTAAATGAACTATCTATTAGTTTTTATCAGGATAGAGAGATAATTGGTCATTCTTCCGACATTGATGAACATGTGTTCAATATCCCTTCTTTTATTGATACATCATATGGGAATGATGGGAATCTTAATGAATATCATGAATTTATTTATGATGATTACTCTAACATTGAGGATGTTGATATATCCTCTTCTGAATTAAATCCTCATGATCAAAGTATAATCACACTCGAAAATGAAGAAAAAAATAATTCATAAGTTGTTCTAAATAGTTCTCATTTTCAAACAATGAATCATCTTCTTGATTTCAACATTCAAGAATCCATTCCAATTTATTATACTTATGATGATATAGTTCTCACTCCTATTCATAGTTATGAATCTTTTCATCTTTCACAAGATGATCATTCTAATTGTATTATCTTAGCTAGTTATTGTAAGAAGGATATCATTTCATATCAGTCTCAATTATGTTGTAACATTAGTTGTAACAATAGTGTAAATTATGATCCTATCCTGAATATGGATCCTCGTTGGGATTCGAAACGTCGACCATTGTTTCTTAACGTTGTGGATAACCCGAAAATTTCTGCAATAAACGATAACAAGAGAAGCTTAAAAACCATAATTTTTAGATGTTATTTGTTGGCATATTGAACAATTAAGTGTTAAAAATTCACAATGTCCATTAATAGAATGTGAAGAGGAATCACAAATTTCATATCATGACCATCAAGAGTTGTTTATTTTCCAATTCCATTTGATGGTCATATATTATTAGTTTGAGGTGTCTTTAATGTGACGTTTTGAAGGCTTTTCCGATGGATTTTTCCGGCCTAATTTCTCTAAAATCCCACAGGAATTCATTGAAAATGGAAATTTGATGGGTAATCTTGCACAATGTAAGTGCCCTAGAGGTTTTTTAGGGTGCTAAATCCATATATATAGTCAAAAAACCAGTTTAATTAACAAAAATCAATATTTTAGCTCAATTTTTTTCACCGGATTCCGGCACCGGAAATTCCAAAAAGTCGCACTAAAGACAATTCCTTATCAGTTTACTTTTCCTTCAAGAGTGCATCTTCAACATAAATAAACACTTGTGAACACATTGATTCAATATTACCAGCCATCTAACCCAATTGAAGATCTTCTGACATATGTGCTAAGCCTCCGTCCACACTTTACTGATCCATTTCAAAGATGTTTGGAAGCTTCATGTTCACAGAAGATTTCTAACGGATTGTTTTATGTACATAACACTAAAGGTTTTTTGACCTCTCTCCTAGTTGGCTTCTTCCTTTCTCCAATGAATATCCATCCTTATTTTTATGATCCCATAGAAATATGGTTGGAAGAATCATTCTAGGAGATAATGTTTGTAAATAAACCGCTTGAAAATAAACTACTTTATGTAAATATGTTAGCAATAAATGTACATTTTACATTCAGGGTTAGTTATGTTAGTTTAATTATATTTTTATTTTTGTTAATGATGTTTTTCCTATAGATACATGCGGGAAAGAAAATGTTTAAATGGTTACATTGAAAGTATGACTATACCTAGTCATGTTTCCTTTCATTTAGTTAGTATTAGGAATAGATTAATTTAGATTTAAATTCCTTTTCTGTTTATATTTATTTCATTATTGCATATTTTTAATAAGCATGTAATGAGCCTATTATGCTTCCTTGCATCTCCTTCATTATCTATCAAAGATTGTTCAAAAAGTATGATTACTTAAATTATGCTTACGTTGTTCTTGCTTATTATTCTTGGTGAAGCTTCATCACATAGTTGAATTTTGCAAAGAAAATTAGGAAGAGTGAAGTTCCAAAGAATATTTACAATCAAGCGCTCTTGACTCAAATCAATTTTTAAGAATTTATATATGTCATTTTTCCCACTCTTGTCCCTCAATGTTATTATGAAGTAAATGAAAATCAATAGATTATTACTTAGAGGTTAATTTATATTGAATAAGATCAGTCAAAATTCTTCTAGGTATGCATTGATAGGATCATCTTCATCTGTTGTTAATTTATCTTTTCATTAGTTAATTTATTATTTCTATTTTTCTTCTTTTGTAGGTCTACATTAGATTTATTTTGGGACTTGATTTTTACAAGAAAATCCAATTAGCTTTAGAAAAAAGAAAGTAGTCAGCTCTTTTCTAATCTGCAACATGTTCAGGGAAGTATTTGTTTTCCCATCAGAATTTTTGTATTCTATGTTTGTGCTTCTCTTCATTTTTCTTTTTTCTTTGCAAATTGCAAGATTAGTCAATAATCATATTCTACCTCTCATTGATGCAGCTAAAATGAAATTCTTAGACTCTTTCTTGCTCATATTTTCCACAAGCAAAGAAAATTGCAAAAATCTTAAAGAAAATGATCTTTTCCATGATTTTATCTTTGCCTGTTCTGAATCTTACCTTTTCTGGTTGAATTAAAACCTTTCTTTTGCACTCATTCATTTTGCATCCGCTTTAGTCGCATTTCTTCTTGTGAGAGGATTCCAATCCTTTAAGTTATAAATCTCAGGAATCTCGATCCTATGTTTTTTGTTTCATAACCATTATGAGATCCTTTCTTCGTGACTTCAAACTCGTAAGCCTCTTGAACTCTTGAGTCTATATTACATGAGAGTTATTTTATACAATATTATGAAATTTTTTATCTCTGATATTTGGATGCCCGATGTACCGATATTCCCACATGATACATTAAAAAATCATTCGCTATCGGATATGTATTTGTCATAAGTTTTTTAATTATGAAAATTTTGAAATTATTTTGTTCCAAGGTCTTGCTTCCCAATACTTTCCTTTAATATTCAATACTTTATATAGGGGCTTCTGATATCGGAAGTAAAATTAAATTAAATCTCCGAAAAGGAATAATGTCGAAAACATTTTAATAACAAAGGCTTTATTTATCATAATTTTATCTATCGGGGACTTTTATCATTTCAAAAGTCTTGTTTATCAGAGCTCTTACCTTTTGCTTTGATTCTATAGGAACCTCAAAACCTTAGGATATTGGGTTGTTATCATTAATCATATTATATTTCTTCTCGAAATTTATTTTTCGCCTCTTCTCATTTCAGAGCTTTGAAATATCGGGTTAAGTATCTTTGTGGGCTTTGGTCAATTCATTCTGATCTTTTACTATAACCACATGGTGTCCTATTTGATTTTCTTTGTATATATATGCTTACTTTCATGTTATCATGGTGGTCAAGAGGTTGAATGTATTTTATTTATAACTTCATCAAATCCAACCATTCATTCATCGGGATTACTTTGTGACTCTGTGGATATACATTCTTCGTAGTATGCGCACATGGGCCTCTTTTTACTCTTCTTGGAAATATTCTTGCCTAATGAAAATTTCATCACTTGCGGTTCATTTATGTTTCTGTATTTCTCCCACTATTGGACACCCATTTCATTATTTTAGTCATCTTTTAGTGTGGATATTCGTTTTCTTTTCAAGGCACTCAAGCAACCACTATGATAATGCAACAATTGGTAAGGAATTTGAAATAAGTAAATTTAATGGATCGTGGTTAATTCATGTTTGAGTTCTCTTATATTTGAGTTTTGATATATCACTCTATATTTAGCATGAAAAATTTCAAGACCTCTCCATCTACACATATGCATTACACTGTTTGGGACTTGGTCTTGATTCTTGGAAATTTATTGAAAATCATGGAGCACATTTTTCAAATATGAAATATGAAATATTAAGAGAACAATTCCTGCTGCAATTCATAAAGAAGCATATCTTCGTTCTCATTTCTGATGGATTTGGTTTGCTTATGATTCCTTGAACGTGAGATGTCATTTTCTAGTTTTACTGCTTGTTGTAGTTTAGATTTAATAAATAACGATTTTGAGTCAATGAGATTTCAAAATAGTTCAACTCCTTCATGCTTTTAATTCTAATCAAAAGAAGAGGTTATCCTTCATTGGATAAAATCCATACCTTTCAGGTAAAATAAATGGAATTCTTCGAGTGCTAAGTTTCATATGCCCACTTTCATTCTTTCCCATTTTTGTTTCAAATTTGTTTTTAATTTTACTTATCTTAAGCTCTATTTTGCAGGTATTCATGAACCTTTTTCACACCTGTTATAGGTCAATTTGGGCACCATCTCCAGGACCAACGATCAAAGGGTCTATCATTCCCTATCATCTCAGTTGCTATATGCCTTAAGACAAGAAAAAACATGAATCAAACAGTGACTTTCATCAATGCAAGGCTTTTCCATGGTTTGAAGCTTATTATTTAACATGTGGGAGCTCACCAACGCAGGCTCTAAGGGGCCTAAGTGCGTTGCATATGCAGGCAGCCCCATTCAAGGCTTCTCTGCAAAGCACTCCCTGAAATTAAAAGGTGCGTTGGTCACATTGGGAGCGAAATTTTCATTGTTCCAGAATCTCCACTTGGCTAGTGTCTTCTAGAAGGGTTCACATGTGTCATGCTTCGGATCCAAGTGTCCATTTGACATATACATGAATGGAAACATGTCTTGCCTATTTTTGGAATGCAGTTTATTGCAAAACAACCTACAATTCATCTATAAATTGAACACAGATCTAAGTGTTTGAAGGAGGAAGAATTTGAGTAGAGAAATGCTGGAGAATTTTCAATAGAAAGTTTGATTTGTGGAGTTGCTGCTGGAGAGACTTATGCTATGATGAGACTTGGGAACTCTGCTGGAAGGTTACTCCAAATCAGTCGCTAGGTTGTAACCTCTCCTTCTATCACAAATAAAGAGTACTTCTTATTTTTTCCCTACATGCATCTATGATAACTTTGATTTTCCATGTTGTAAGATATTTGTTGATGAATATAGTCTATGCTTAACTGATTTAGCTAAATAGCTTGAATATATATCTATATTATTGCATCTTCTGCTATTTCAGTGTTCCTTTTTGTAGGAAGCATTCAACTATTTGAAACTGCTTGAATTTGAAGCTGTAGTGGAAGCGACAGAAAGGAACCAATTGGAAGCGACTGAAACAAGTAAGCATCTAATCCTCTCTGTGTATTTGTTCTGAGTTAGGAAAAAGGGTAGTATAGTCTTTCACTTGTTGTTCTAGATTAGACACTGGTCTAAGGAAGCATAATTTATCTGTAGATTACAATTCTGGCCCAACAAACTAGCGACTCCACTGGGGATAATTTCTCTTGTTTAAGCATTGTCTCCCTTCTCATCCTGCATTGCAGAGCACTGTCTTCCCTTGGAGACTGCGTTGGCTCCTAAAAGGAAAAAATCCCCTTGAATCTGACTTTGTACTTTGCTTCAGTTTTGTTTGTTGATTTGTTCTAAAAGGTTTAATGCTCAATTGACCATTAGCTCTATATATTTCTTCTCCTTTGACTAAAAATTTTTTCAATGTTGTTTTAAAAAGTTTTTCATTATCATTGACAAACTGATTTCAAAGTACTTTTTATGGTTGCATTAAGAATCGTTTGCTTTCGAAATAGGAAATTGTCATAAAATCTTCATTTCCTTGATAGGAGAAATTGTTGTTGAAATCTTCGTTTTTCCTTCAAAAGAGAAATTGTTGTTTGCATTCTTTGTTTCTCGAAAGTAAAAAGAATTTCGATTATTGATCTAGTGCACCTAGTTTATTTTCTGCATTCATAACATTAAAGGAGCTGAAAAGAAAAACTTACATTTGCATGTAGGATTGTGTGTTTTTTGCAAAAGGAACATTAGGAAATCTGCATTTAGTTTGAGATTCATTGATTTTGTTTTTGTTCATTGATTTGTTTGCTCTCAAATTATTTTCTCTCTTCCCTTAGTAGCTAGGTCTTTCATTGAAAAAGTTGAAAGTGAAAGTTTTTTTATCATTCTTAGCTTGCATTTTAAAAATTTCATATACATCATCGTGGTGAACCTGAAAGGAAAACTGTTAAGCAAGATCAACATAAAATAAATCTTAATTTAATTAACAACGCTTTGGAACATTAACGATAACATTTAGAGGTCTAGGCTAGAGATGTGTTCCGACGTTGTAAAACATAGCAGCTGTCGTTAACTTGTCTGCGATACATTCTGAGTGTGATACCTCACTCCACGTACGTAAGTATATCGTAGCTCGTCCACATACTATCGGGTATATTGGGCGCTGTTATAGTATGATAAGTATAAAGGGGTGCTCTCACTGTGCGGTTTCACATTAGACATCGCTAATACAGACTTGGGCCTCCACGTACCTTCGGGTATATTTGGGAGGACAAATTTTAGGTGCTATCCATCCATAGTGAACCGAGTCGACCGCCTTGAAATTGTGATACACTGAACACAACATTCGGGGAGATTACCTTCCTGTACTTCTTGGTTCGCCAAGAGGTATTCTGCAGTTCATAGTTTCCTGGTAAACTCTTTTGCCTAGCATTACCCTCTTTTTGTTTTTTTTTTTTTTTTGGATAAAATAAATTAGTAATTGTGGAAGAACACAGTCCTACCCCCTATCGTTCGCGTAGATTAGCTTTAAAACCACCTTTACCACCGGAAGTTATTTCTGGTAGGCAAAGGTGATCACGATCTGCCAAATCAAGTACAATTTGTATCTCTGGCAAAACATCATCTTTTAATCCAGAGTTAGCTAAAATTGTTTCCACACATCCCGGTTCATTTACTATTGTCGAAACGGAGTCTACACAGCTACCCGTGGTCACGAACCATTCAATAGCTGAGACCATACCTCCTGGACCCGACGTTGTTCCATCACATATTGATCCAGATCTTGTCTCTTCTTTGCCAAAACATCTGAATCCTGAATCTGAACAGCTGGAAGTTGTTCCTACCTTGGTCATCCCACAAATTTCTGTAGCTATTGAAACTCCTATATCGCACAGTCAACCGTCTGAAATATATTTTGGGCCTGACGGTGAAGTTCTTCCTCCTGGTTTAATCACGATTGAATAAATCCCACAACCTGATACACCTTTAAGTCAAACACACTTTGGGGGAGACCTTACATGTACTAGTCTTTTCCTCAATCGTTTCCATCTGCTTTTGTTGATCCTATTGCCATTTAGTCTCCCGTTGATTTTCGAGGGTATACACTTGCTCAAACAACCATGTCTGAACCAACATCTTCGGTTGGGTTTGTTGTTCCAATTACGTTAGCTCCTACCCTCGCTACTCCGTCGATGTTCACAAAATCACCAGAGTCATATTTTCATGGTAGCCCTTCGGTCCCAACAGGTTACAAATCATTATCTGGCACTTTCTCTGGTGCACCTTTACATTCATGGTCTTTGCCAATGTCATCATCTGGTGTTTTAACTGGTAGTCCTATAGTCAGTACTGAACAGCTTGATTCATTAAATCCATCATCAGGGAAATATCAAGCCGGTCATTATGGGTCAATTCCTTTTGGGTCAATTCCTTTATCAAATGGACTCCCAGCATTCGGTGAACAATATTTTCCGTCTTATTATCCTCCTTATGCTGGGGGGAAACCTTTGGTTACCCAATATGACAGTACTCAGTCACTTTTTGGTCAGACTAATGTTGATTTAAATATTTGTCAATGGCAGCCCACTCTACCTATCCAAGCACAAACGGTTATCCAATCGTATCGACTGGTTCAATATGTTACAACCACTTCATTACCACTTGTTAATGCATCTATACCCATGTTACAGAATCAAAATCCTTTGGTTAATTTACAACAACCTGTATCAGGAATTATTTATTCATAATTTGTTGTACCATTTTATGGGGTGTAACAAACGCAACCTACTTATACATATCAACCGAATCCAACTTATACAAATTTGGGTTATAATATTGGTGGACAGACCCCTTTGTAGCCACAGGCGCAAATTCCTCAAACTTCATTTCAACAAGTAACATATCTAGGTTTTGGTCAACGACACTCTAAAGCGTTTGCCATGCAAAAAAACCCCTATCTGGGTTACCAGCATCAAATCCCATATGCTGGTGATCAAAGACCTGTTGCCCAAGAAATTCCATCGTATCCTGGCTATGCTCAACCTGACCTTAATAGACAGTTGCCTTTTGTTGCAACCTTGGAATTACCAGATTTAAATTGGTTAACTAATGATCCTATCAATTATTCTCCTTGGTGGCCGGTGATACCACATAAATTACCCTCCGACATTCCTAAATTCAGTGGAAACCCTGGAGAATACCCATCAAATCATGTTATGACTTATCATTTATGGTGTTCATCAAATTCCTTGAATGATGATTCAGTTTGATTATGTCTTTTCCAGAGAACGCTCATTGGTTCGACAGCTAAATGGTACATTGAATTACCTAGAGCTTCATTTGAAAATTTCACTGCCTTAGCTACTGTCTTTTTTACCCATTTCCAGTTATCGATCAGATACAAAACTAGAACGGAACTCTTGACCAACTTCAAACAGACAAATGCTACTCACATTTCAGATCATATTCATGAGTGGCATCGCTGTCAACGAATGGTTAAGACATTTGTTCTCGATAAGCTCCTTGCTGAATGGTTCATCAAATCCTTGTTACCATCTATAACAGAGGATGTGGCTAAAGGTGGCGTCGTCACAGAAGAGCAAGTCATCGCTCGTGCCCAGTATTTAGACTTGATTTACACTCAGTCTGGCACGCTCTATGACAAAATACCAAATGCGTTGTGATCTAATTTCAATGTTCCTCCTCAAATAAAGGACTCTCATGCCAGAGACGGCTTGATAGGCACTGTAAACACACACAATACTACTTCATCTGATCCTGCTCCTACTTCCGAAATTAATGCCGTGTCATTTGACAAAGGAAAAAGTGACAAGCAACCAAGAAGTAAGAAAAAGGGGAAATAAAAGAAAACGCAAACTTCTAACCCGCAGGAACGATCATCTGATCAACCGTTAGGACCACGGAAACCTCGTTATCCAAGCATAATATGTAATGAGGAACACTTTGTTAGGGATTGTCCTCATCGTGCTGAAGTCTAGAAAATCATCAAGACTTCAAATGCATCAGCTGTGTTGACAGACCCATTTCCAAATCCAGACGCAATTTTGGTTGCTACGGATCCAGCTCCTAGTTCCCAAGTGTTAATGTTATCCACTACAAAACATTCACAAGATATTTTGGTGTCGACATGGAATAAAGACTATGGTAGTTTGGCTGATCAACCTACTACCTCGACAACAAATCCATCTACTAGATCAGTACCACTTACTGTTATTCTTGAATTGACAATTAAGCCACCAAAGGGAGTAATTCATAAATCGACATATAATCCTCGAACAAGAGTTGCACAAAATTATAATATAGTTGAAGATTTGGCTCAATCCCCTTCAGCTATGTCTGCTCTTGAGGTATTGCAAAATTTTCCCTCCCAGAAGCAGGCTTTATTGTCGGCCATTGGTGGAATTGATCTGACTGATTCTAATCTTGTCATCTTTAATTATACGGGCTATGTACCGCAGCTACCAGCAGAATTGGCATTCTCCATCCAAGTAAATGTTCTCAATCACCTTATTCATCATACTATTATTGATGAGGGAGCATCTACGTGCATAATGTCTCTAAATTGTTGGAAGTCACTTGGCTCGCTGCGATTATCACAATCATCAACGACGTTGAAGGCTTTTGATGGAAGAACATATAAACCTTGTGGTATTATCAATAACCTGCATGTTGAATTTGAGGGAAAAACAGTAAGTATTGATGTCGAGGTTGTTGATGGATCCCTTGACTATAATATTTTACTGGGAAGACCATGGGTATATGCGATGACTGCCATTGTTTCTACATACTTTAGAATGATTTCCTTTCCACATAAAGGTTCAATCACAGTCATTAATCAATTATCCTTCTTTGCCTCCACTTCGCAGGTAACTGGAAGCGTTCCATTTGTTCACTTACCCCAACTAGAAATCTAGAACATTGGTGAAGGACTCTTAAAGGATTCCACTCTTATGGTAACTTTTGCATTACCGCCGCCCGTGACGTCGACAGAAATTACAAGCATAGAGACCTTCTACATGATCTCTTCCACTCTATTTGGCTTAAGGGAGAGTACGGGGGTTTCCGATATTTCTACGTTGGATGTTGTTTTACCGCCAAACCCTATTGAGTTGGCATAGCAATCAATCTATTTGGCTTGGGCGGTAAATACGAAATCAGTGTCGCTGAGTGTTTGGGTTGATCGTTCATTAGATTTTGGAACTCCATCTGGTCCATTTTCCTTAAAATTTTTGATAGATGAAAATATTTTGGAAGCAATGATGGCAGAAGGAGAACCATGGGAAGATTATCATCATCATTCCCATCTTTCAGATTATAAAGAAAACAATCTTAGTGAACTATATCACCCATCCATTCAAAATTTCTTTTCGAATTCTTTTCCAATTAATGCAATCGATTCTGAGCGAAATTTATCAAATATCGAAGAAACGATTTCTATCAATATTTTGACCAAACCTGGCATTGTAGAAAATATTCATGTCGGTGTATCTTGTTCTCCATCAGAACTTGATTCATATTGCTCTCTTTTTCGTGAATTTTGTGACGTATTCGCTTGGTCTTACGAGGAAATTCCAGGCATAGATACTAGTATAGTTGAACATAGTATTATTATGTATCCTGATGTCAAACCGATGCATCAACGACTTCATCCTATTCATCTAAAGAAAGCCGCTACCATAAAAAAAAAAGTTGAAAAACTTTTGCGTGCTGGTTTCATTTACCCTGTTCCGCTAACTGAGTGGGTTTCCAATATCGTTCCCGTTATGAAAAAACAAGGAACCATTAGAGTGTGCATTGATTATCGGGATGTTAATCATGCTTGTCCAAAAGACAGCTATCCTACACCTTTTATCGACCAAATTATTGACGATTGTGCTGGATGCGAAATATTTTCTTTCATGGATGGATTTTCCGGCTACAATCAAATCAATATCCCCCAAGATGACCAACATAAGACATCATTCATCTGTCCCTGGAGCACATTCGCATATCGGAAACTTCCGTTTGGTTTAAAGAATGTTGGGGAAACTTTTTAGAGAGAAATGGATTATGCTTTCAACGAAATCAAGCACATTGTTCAACCATATTTAGATGATTTACCAGTGCATTCACGAAATCAGACTAATCACTCGATGCATTTGAGAGCCATTTTCTTACGCTACCAACACTACAAGATACGCCTCAATCCACACAAATGTGTGTTTTGTGTTGGTTCTGGTCGATTGCTCGGATTCATCGTCTCAAAAGAAGGAATTCGAATAGACCCATTGAAGGTTTAGGCCATTCTTGATTTGCTTCAATCCTCAAACTTACTTCACATATAGAAACTTCAAGGAAAGGCTAAATTCCTGAGAAGGTTCATTCCAAACTACGCCGAAATGGCTAAAGGATTTACTCGATTATTGAAAAAACGGGTTCCCTTCCATTGGGACCAAGTTTCATAATCTTATTTTGATGTTGTCAAGGACCATATTGTCCGAGCGTCATTAATGTATCCCCCAAATTATCAGAATGATTATTTCCTATATATCGCCGCGGCTGAGACGACCATCGCTATGGTTTCAGTCCAAGAAGAAGATGGAATTGAACATCTGATCTATTATTTGAGCTGTAATCTCAATGATATGGAAGTTAAGTACTCGTACATGGAAAATCTTGCCTTGGTAGCTGTTCAAGTTGTCCAAATATTTCGCCATTATATCCTGCTCCGAAAAACAACAATAGTTTCGGATTGCAACCCCATGAATTATATCTTATCACATCAATTGCTTGGGGGGAAATATTCAAAATGGATCATCATTTTGCGGGAATTTGATGTGGAATTCATTAAATCCAAGTCAAAGAAGTCTTTGGTTTTGGTTGAGCTTCTCTGTGACCTTCCCTCTGATAGTAATCCTACTACGTCGGAACCATCTATTCCAGATGAGTCTCTATTTCTGAACGGATCATATGATCCTTGGTATGGGGATTTCATCATTTATCTCCAAACCAAAATTTTTTGACCTAATACCTCTCACTCTGATCAGCGACATATTCGATACTAAGCCAAATATTATCTGATCGTCGGTGATACACTTTATTGTCGTGGTGTCAATACATTTTTAAGGAGGTGCCTCACTCATGAGGAGGCCGAAAAAGTGTTAAATGATTGTCATACTGGGGCTTCTGGTGGACACTTATCTGGATATGATACCACACAAAAGATACTCCGCGCTAGTTACTTTTGGCCTACTATTTTTCGAGATTGCATCCTTGCAGTCAAAATTTGTCATACATGCCAGATTTATGATTGTAAAACCGCAAACCGCTAGCACCAATGCATCCTGTTGTCTTTGCTGGACCATTTACAAAATGGGGTATCGATTTCATGACCTGTAACCCTCCTTCGTTTGGGGGGCATGGTTGTATTATTGTCGCAGTCGACTATTTTACCAAATGGGCCAAAGCGATGCCTACATGTAATAACACGGGACAAACAACTGCATTGTTTTTCTTCAACCATGTTACTGCAGAGTTTGGGGTCCCACAGGCTATATTTATGGATCATGGGAAGCATTTTCGCAACTATATGATGTCTGAATTGACAACCAAGTTAGGATTGTCGCATGATAATTCTACTCCTTATTATCCACAATCGAATGGACAAGTTGAGGCTATTAACAAAATTCTTAAACGAATGCTTCAACGAATGATAGGAGTCTATAAAAGGAACTGGCACTTGATCCTGTACTCTGCCTTGTGGGCGCATCGAACCTTAGTGAGAAACATAACCATATTTACTCCTTTTCAATTGGTGTATGGTCTGGAAGCTATCTTACCAATTCAATGCGAAATATCATCATTAAAACTTGCGATAGACTTGTTACCTGACACCTCAGAAGAAGAAGCACGTCTCCTTAACCTCATCCATCTAGATGAAACGTGTTGTGAAGCCCAATTGGCCAACGAAGCGCATAAGAGACTTATAAAGGTGCAATACGACAAAGATGTCCAGCCTCTCATCTTCTCAGAGGACGACTTGGTCCTTCTTTACAAGCCATTATGGCATGGCCCCTACATTGTCAAAAGAGTTCTTGCTAAGGGTTCCTACGAGTTAGTTGATTATGATGGGATTCCATTGGCACATCCTATAAATGGGTTGTATCTTAAATGTTACTATGCTTAATCATGAGCGTAGTAATTTTTTGTATTATATTGTTTATATGTTGTTGATTTGCATTCACTATATTAATTTGTTTTTTAGACTTTTCTTGACGTTAGTAATCCAATTTACATTTCATCGCAGATGACTGAATCTTTGGAACCATTTGTTGGATATGATGATGGTGCTAGTCGTAGTACGCAAAATCTATCCTCTACAGCGTGGGCCATTTTCTCTCCGAACGACGAGTTAGTGAGTTTTCGAGGGATTTGTATTGGTAGATCAACAAACAATATCGTTGAGTATAGCACGTTGATCGAACTTCTCTCTGATGCCATTTCATTTGGTATTAACTGCATAATCATAAGGTTAGACTCACAACTCGTGGTATTACATATTACTAGTGTTTATAATGTTAGAAATCCAACACTTCTTAGATTGTTCCTAAGAGTTCGAATTTTGGAAAGACATTTTGATTTTGTTCAATATCAACACATTTCCAGAAATTTGAACACTTTAACTGATTCATTAGCTAATCAAGTTTTAGACAGAGATTTGTGACATAGGTAAATAAAACATTCACATCATTGAATAGGATTGCGCATTAAATATAGGAAAAACTCTAAAAACATATAGATAGATAGTTATAGGTTTTTTACAAAATTTGTGCCCAAGACACATTGGTCATCTGACCTCGAAATGTATGCAAATGTCACAAGTAAACTAGTGGTGCTCATGATAGCACGCTATAGATCTAGAAATCCTACAGAGCAACCGCATCCAATGGTTAGGAGCCCCAATTGTGTGTCACTGCAGTCGCATGGGAAGCTCTTCGATCCAGAAATCTGGAATCCTGAAGGTAAAACCCTTTATGTGTTGCTGGAGCTCAGCTAGAGTCTCAACCATATCAAGGTCCTGAAGGAATTCTCTCCTGACAACCCTCTCTGCTGGCGCATCCGCTTCACGCTCTGGTTCCTCTACTGGTTGAACGCGACCGATATCTGCATTAAATCAAACATTTAGTTTAGTCTTGGAAATAAATAAAAACACAAAAACATTGTATAAAACATTAGAAAAATAAAAAAACATGGTCAAATCATTCTTACCTATTGCACCCCACTGAGCGCCTTCTAGTAAAACTAGATCTGGATCTCCTCGGAATTCGACGCTTGCGTATGCGTAATCGTCGATGGCGACAATCTGTCGCCAGAACCAGGCAAAGAATGAAGTCAAGAACACAACGGTCGATTGGCCTACATGCCAACCCATGAGTTCTACCCATCTCTGCATTTGAGTATCTCTAGGACTAGATATATCCAATGTTACATGTTGTGGCTGCATTAGTGGAATCCGTTCCAAAGCGAAGGATATAAGGATGGAACCATAACTGAAATTTTTCTTCCTTCCTCCTTCTGCTTTATTCAGTTGTTCCTTTATCTGAGATAGAACAGCTTCAGACCAGTTGAAAACTGTTGGCACTAAGAATTCCAACGCATACTACATGTATGATCTGTTTGCCACATGGAGTGTAACGGTGCTGGCAAGTTTAGCGATCATGAAAAGGATGGTTCTCAGAGGAAAATCCTTGACATCACGGATGTTTATTTTTCCATATTTGCCAGGTTCTGAACCTGGATAGAAATACTGCATAACATAATCCCTCATTGTTTCTCTTCCAACGGTAGATCCTGTGAGTGAAATGGGAAAACCTCTCCTCGAAAAGCCTATGAGAAAATACACATCCTCAATTTTTATGGAAAACACTTGACTTTTTATGTGAAATTCCTCTATCGCTGGATCCCTTGCTTGAACAAGGAACTCCAAGAGTTCTATCTTTTGCCTCATTCTCGACAATTTTAAGTACTTAAGTAGCTCGCAATCCCTTAAAGCTCTTACAGTACCCGGATCATTCAAGGCAATCATATATTGTTCTTCATGTTCTCTTTCTCTCCATGTAATCATCATTATTATCCGATGGAAACTTGAAAATCAACCACAAGGTCCATTAGATACCATTCATTGCAAAAAACTAGGCAAATTTTGAGCACATCTTGAAAATCAAAAACTTGAACTACGCCCAATGCACACCCTAGGTTGAGACAATGGGTTGCACATGCAGGTACCCTTCACTGTACCTACTATGCAACATAGGTTTCGATGTACAAGGGTGTGTTGCCTTCATTTTGGGAAAAATTTACCCTAGGGACCTCAAAACCCTAGAAATTTGCAAATAATGGAAATGAAATGAATGTTGAAAGGAAGAGGAGGTTCATGCTATTTACCTAGATCAAACGGCGATGAAATCTGTCCATATAAACGATCACAATCAACAACTGAAGTTCGGGGGAAAAATCAGGTTTAGAGCTCCAAAATGCAAATGGTAACTATGTAATGGTAAAAATGAATAGTGAAACTGCTTTATATAGATATTTAATTACTTGCAAGTTAAATTTATTGCTATGACTATAGTTTTATTATGTTTTTTTATCATGAAACATATATTTTTATCCATTTTCTGTTGTTCTGAACAGGAAATACAACTGACGAACAGATTAGTCGTGCAGATTTATTTCAAAGAAGGACTTGACCACAAAGCATACTTTTTCTCCTTATTTTTCGAGCTTTGATAAAAACTAAAAAGGACTTGAAGCACACTTTTATCTCTTTTTCGAGCTTCGATAACAACAAAAAAGGAACCCCTGGAGTCTTCTTTCAGCTCTTTTCAGACTCCGATAATGTGAAAATATTGCTGAGCACTTGTCATTTCGAGCTCGTTAAAGTAAATGAATTGATATCTACTCAGTATAAGTTTAACCCTTTTCCGGACCGAGATGGATTATTTACGAAAAAAGAATACCTTGGTTAAACATGACCAAAGAGGTTCTTTCAGATATTATTTTACACTTTTTTGGATCTGAGAGACAAATTTACGAAAAATTGTTTTTGGAGTTCTCTTTTGTCCTCTTTTTCAGACTCTCTAAACATGAAAAAGGACCGGGAAATCATTGTCGTTAAGCTCGTTAAAACATAAAATAGCGACGGGCTTGTCAATCATGGCAAGAATCGAGTTTCATTCATCGCTAGACTCATTAAATTATTAAATAGTGATACTTTATTCTTTATTCGCTCAAAGGGTTGAATTATAGATCAAGAAAATGTTATCCTCCTCAAACTTGTTAAAAAATAAAGAGGTACTGGTCGAAAAATGACCGGGGAAAATTTGGGAAAAGTAAGCAAAGTTTCTTTTTGGTAGCAATTCGCTCTTGAACATGACACTTCTTTCACTCCATGTCCGTGACTGCTTGGGTTGGGTAATCATCTTGACGATTCATTCACACCTATGGTTCATCATACCTTCACTTCGGTTTTGGGTCAATGCTGCCAACTCATCACAGTGGCGTCGATATGTTCAAGAGAATTCATCCAGTGATTAAGAACTCATCCATATGTAATACTCATAAACCTTCATTTTCATGACCGTCATCCTTGACAATTTCTATATCAAGTCATACCCTTGTCTCCGAAATCAGTAACTCCAGTTTTGCAATAAAGTGACTTCCTGTCGACGACAAATCAATATCCAGGAAGTTCAATTAGAAACATCAGATTCTAGTACCAAGAGGCTTGTTACAGCATCGACAAGATCCTCACTTCCGGACTTTTGACCAAAATATTTTGTTTGGCGTTCGACATCAAATCATCTATTCACGCCTTACGAAATGTACTGCAGTACCTTGAGGGCAATTTTCATTAATGGTGGTTCTCTCGTGTTTGTTAACAGCTTTCATTATTGGTTGGTAATCAAACGATGTATTTCCATGTTCGATGACAAATCATATATCCGCATGGCTAGACTTATACCCGAATGATCAAGTGAATGAGATAAGAAGACCCCGGATCTAGTTTCAACCATCCGGGAAGCGATTTTAGGATTGTTGTACACATCATATGTACGGTGACCTTACATACAAATTTTCATCCAAACATGGGCCTATATCTGTAGGCGATGTCTGCATCTGGGCAACATTCCAATGTAGACGACTTTTGGAATTATGTACATGGTATTAGATTGTTTTATGTGTTGACTATGGGAATTCCTACCCTCAGAAATTATGATCAATAGAGGATGTATCATGATGTAATGTATTTTAAGATTGATGCAGGTGATCGTTCTGCTTTTTTTCCAGGCTCATCATAGTGTAAAGCATCTCAATCAAATGTTATTATTATTTGGATCTCATGCTTTAGGGGGAAATTGTTATAGGTCAATTTGGGCACCATTCCCAATGACCTGGTTAACTAGGTATCATCTTCAGGACCGATGATCAAAGGGTCTATCATTCCCTATCATCTCAGTTGCTATATGCCCTGAGACAGGAAACAACATGAATCAAACAATCACTTTCATCAATGCAAGGCTTTTCCATGGTTTGAAGCTTATTATTTAACATGTGGGAGCTCACCAACGCAGGCTCTAAGGGGCCTAAGTGCATTGCATATGCAGGCAGCCCCATTCAAGGCTGCTCTTCAAAGCACTTCCCAACATTCAAAGGTGTGTTGGTCACATTGGGAGCAAAATTCTCATTGTTCCAGAATCTCCACTTGGCCAGTGTCTTCTAGAAGGGTTCACATGTGTCATGCTTTAGATCCAAGTGTCCATTTGACATCTACATGAATGGAAACATGTCTTGCCTATTATTGGAATGCAATTTATTGCAAAACAACCTACAGTTCATCTATAAATTGAACACAGATCTAAGTGTTTGAAGGAGGAAGAATTTGAGTAGAGAAATGCTGGAGAATTTTCAATAGAAAGTTTGATTTGTGGAGCTGCTGCTGGAGAGACTTATGCTGTGATGAGAATTTGGAACTCTGCTGGAAGGTTACTCCAAATCAGTCACTAGATTGTAACCTCTCCTTCTATCATCAATAAAGAGTACTTCTTATTTTTCCCTACATGCATCTATGATAACTTTGATTTTCCATGTTGTAAGATCTTGGTTGATGAATGTAGTTTATGCTTAACTGATTTAGCTAACTAGCTTGAATAGATATCTATATTATTGCATCTTCTGTTGTTTTAGCGTTCTTTCTTGTAGGAAGCATTCAACTATTTGAAACCGCTTGAATTTGAAGCTGTAGTGGAAGCGACAGAAAGGAGCCATTTGGAAGCGACTGAAGCAAGTAAGCATCCAATCCTCTCTGTGTATTTGTTCTGAGTTAGGAAAAAGAGTAGTATAGTATTTCACCTGTTGTTCTAGACTAGACACTGGTCTAGGGAAGTGTAGTTTATCCGTAGATTACAATTCTAGCCCAACAACACCCCTAATGGCTCATATTGGGAACTCATTCTCTTTATTGTTTTCTTTCAAATTTTAGGAGTAGCAGTAATTAATGTTCATCAAATCAACTAAACTATGGAGATTCAGAACATTTACTATGTTTCTAAAACATTGTTTTCATCAGAAAATGGTTAATATGTTTTTTTGCAAAATTTTCTTTGAAACAAGAAAATTTGTAACAGACAAATACTTCTTATTTGGGCTTAATTTTACCTCATAACTACTATTCACTTACATTTTTAGAGCCTAATTGCTTTTAAATTTGCAAGATAAAATCATTAAAATATTAACATGATAAGAACTCACATGGTTATTTTGGTTTACTCTTTTGTTGAGATATTTGTATAATTAATCTTGTTTGGGTTTGTCTTTTAAATTTGGGCTTTTCTTTCAGCTTTGCCTTTTCTCATTTTGACATGTTTGAAGTTGTTTCGTTTCTCTTTCATTTCAGTTTCAGTTTTTTCTTCATTTTGTCATTTCTTATGGTTTAATTTTTGTGACTTTGCCAAAATTCATGTGGAAGGCCTTTTCCTCATCGAACTTTGGTTGGCATACATGGGAAATATTTACTCTGTCTATTCAATGAATTTCATTTATCATTAAAGGTATACCTCTATGGAATTCTAAATCCATTTTGCTTTAAATATTTTCCATAGAGGAACATGTATCCTTTCTAAGTGATATCGTTCACCTTTTCAGGGGAAGAACTGAATTTGAGTTCGACTCAATGGATTCCTCTAATCCCTCGACTTTATAAAAGCTTCTGATTGATAATCGCGGGGAAATATTTGGAGTCAACATTATGAAAGTATTATATCGATTAGCATAAGTCTCTATTACCATCCCACCTCTTTCACTCAGGTACATCATAAAATAAATCTTGGAAATGCGCTTATCAAAAGGGTGATTAAAAGAGGAAGCATGGGAAATACAAGTAAACCCATCAGGGTTATGGACGCTCGCTGGCAGTAGGGCCATGCTTGTATGGAATTAAAGATAGCTTCATCGTGGTACTATTCAGGCTCGCTTGCAGCGAAGTGATGTCAAAGACCATTCTTAACAATGAATATATGTTTTATCAAAACACTCCTATCTATACCTTCTTCTATTTTTCATGAGGTAATCTTACAACAATTTTTTCCCAAAATTTGAATTCATGATTTTACTCAGTCTGATTTGAGTACTTATATTTTATAACTCATATTTCTTAATCTATTTATGTGAGACCCATATAATTGGTTTATTGTTTGACGGTTTGATGGAATTCCTCACTTTTAACCTTTGGGTAAATTGAAGCTCATTATCTGTTTAACCAGATATAACTGGTTCTTCCCCGTGTGTCGCCATTGTTGAGGTGAAAACTCAAACCCCCTATTTTTGACTTGTTTATTTCAAATAATGGAGACCCTTTCCATAAATTTTTGGCTAAATCGCCCTTTAATATTTTTATTTTGGTTAAGTGTCCTACAATTTTGCCAAATTTTTCTTTTGATTGATTCATTCCATTCTATTTTTCGCAAGCTTTCCATCAGTTCTTCTTTCATCTCATTTGGTTGCATAGTTTGCAAATGGCGCTTCGCTGAAGTTTTATGATTTTTACTGCCAAGGCTAAAAAATGCACAAAGCGTATATTATTTTAATTCTTGTGAATAAATCAGTAATTGATTGTAAATATTGATTCATAGTTAAATTTTACAAATTAATTCATTTTTTCTAATGGCCCTACAAAATCTCCGCAGCCAAATTGTAGAACAATTAAAATTATGGTGTTTTTGGATTCCATAAGTCTATGATTAAATCTCAATTTAAAAGAAATTACGAATTCTGAAATCTCAAAATTTGCAAAGTGGTTGTAGTTCATTTTGTTGGATTTTTAATACCAAGTGGTTGTAGTTTATTTTGGAAGGGGCCCACTCTACATAGGCTCCACTTCACCTTATACCCCCCACTTCAACCATTCTTGGGAACACATCATAAATTATATCAAAATTATTAAATGAAACCTCTGATGTCCATATTAGCACTCCACTAGTTCTCCAAAGGTTGAAAATGAGACTGACAAAGGTAACCAAAGATCACTTTGACCTAGTAGCTAGCCCTACCAGGCTGAGAGGGCTCTCTCAATGAGATCATGGTTAAGGATTTACTATGATATGAAGGATATTAGGCTAGATATGATAGGCTCAGATAGGTTTTGAACGTTTTAGGGTTTGATGTTGGATCAGGGATGAAACCAAGTAGCTAGGTCTGGGTATCAAAAGGTTTTGCAGCTGCAAAGATATAAATGAGAAAGGTAGTATTGGATCTATGACGGCTTTAGGGTTTTGTAGGTATGGTGGAGGGTCTGAAAAAGTAGAGGGATTTAATGAGCATGTTCAATCATGAATTCATTAAACTGGAAGCATGAAGCACAAGATGACATTTCCATATAAACAGAGCTAAATTAATAGAATTTTGCTTATGAATTGTAAGGAAAGCCACTGAAGATACAAGATATGAAAGAGGATATATATATCATTCAATAAATACTATAACAGAGAAAATACATGATCATAAACTCACTGCACATGAATTCTTAGATAGTAGTCGCAACTGCATCCTATGATTTCTGAATATGAAAGTGAAACTACAAGCTACAAGAGTAACAATCCTCTGATGTCCAACTAGTAAAATGACTCTGAAAATGATAGATATATACCAAAAAAACATCTCCACTCTCTCAAGGGTTGAATACATCAGTTGTGGAGCTGAGTACATGATAAGCTCAAAAAAACCCTAATCTCTAGTGGAGGTCAACCAATTCACCTCAAGATAGGAAACTAGATACATTTGACCAAAATTACATTAACAAGCATGTATCTACCCTATTTCACTATTTACTAGCTCAATTACACCTCATGACATCATCATTCATTAATTATATAGTTCAAAAAGTCGAATTGGGTCAAATATTCTGTAAAAATTGGCTTCTAAAGAAAGCATAGCGAAATCAGGAGAAAGTGTAGGGAGCTTAGAGAAATTGTAGCAAACTTGGGAGAATTGACTTTTGGAGGCATTCTAGGTGTCCAAATCAGGATCGTAAGGTACCATAGGAAATATGTGGATGTTTGTTACATGATAGGCTCATCAAACACTCAAAAAGGTGACTCCTAGCCCTCCAAAACTTCAATCTCCCAAGACTACTCACAAAGTGTAGTGAAGGCTCCAAAAACAGGGCAGAAATGTGATTTTTAGCATGTTTTTGGGCAATTTGGCCCCCAGAAATGGTTGAAGTGGCCCAAACACTAACTCAGATTGATCTAATCATCAAGAGGAATCCAAAAATGCTGAGTTTTCCTCCAATTTACACCCCCCCCCCCCAAAAAAAAGTGTAGTGTGGCCCACGCTACGCTTTTTCCAGTATGACTGGTTTTCTGAATTTCCAATTTTGACCAAAATTTATCAAAAAAAAATTCTCCAAAACTCCTCAAAATTGGTCCAGAGGTGCCTCATAAAGTATGTTATGCCACTAGGGAAGCATCAAAAATAATATCCAAGTTTTCCTTCTCCTTTTGACTTTTTAGGGTTTCCTTCAGTTTGTCTTGCAATTGTTTGACTTTGACATTGCAAATTTTATTTCTTGCATAGTAGTGTTCAACCATGTGTTTTTGCATATTGTTGTCCCTATTGGCCTTGTCAAGGAGCTTCTCCAAGTGAATATTGACTTTATCAAGCCAAAACTCCCTGCTTTCATTGATTTCCATTGCTATTCTTTCTTCAAAGGTCAACTCCTCATCTGGTGGATTTTGTTCTCTTTCCTTCTACAATGCTCTTTTGAGATCCATGGTCCTTGGTCTCTTCCTTGTCACCTGCTTTTCATGCCTCTCTAAATCTTCACTATCAGCCACTACTTTTCCTTTCATATCATGCATGCTAGTTGTTAACACTGGAAAATTGTACAACAGAAGATGACATTATTTAATGTCAAGCAGAAGGGTTTACAGGGCTGGTGTTAGGCCAGAATTGTAATCTATGGATAAAATACGCTTCCCTAGACCGATGTCTAGTCTATAATAACAAGTGAAAGACTATACTACCCTTTTTCCTAACTCAGAATAGATACACAGAGAGGATTGGATGCTTACTTGTTTCAGTCACTTCCAAATGGCTCCTTTCTGTCGCTTCCACTACAGCTTCAAATTCAAGCGGTTTCAAATAGTTGAATGCTTCCTGCAAGAAAGAACACTGAAACAGCAGAATATGCAATAATATAGATATCTGTTCAAGCTAGTTAGCTAAATCAGTTAAGCATAAAATACATTCATCAACCAAGACCTTACAACATAGAAAAACAAAGTTATCATAGATGCATGTAGGAAAAAATAAGAAGTACTCTTTATTGATGATAGAAGGAGAGGTTACAACCTAGTGGCTGATTTGAAGTGACCTCCCAGCAAAGTTCCCAGGTCTCATCACAACATAAATCTCTCTAGCAACAGCTCCACAAATCAAACTATCTATTGAAAATTTTCCATCATTTATCTACTCAAATTATGATCCGGATTTATGCAGGAACACAACAGAATAAAAATATAACCATAAATACAGAGATGCAGCGGAAATAACACTTCATTTCATTAATATCAAAGAATTGAAATTTGCTTACAGACAGAATGGAAATAAAACTAGCTAGGGCACTGGTAGCTATCTCTGAGAAGAGATGTGGCGGCTACAGGCCTCTGAACTGAGTTACAATGAGGCTCGAGGGTCTATTTATTATTGAGAAACAATGGAGAACCCTAAACATCCCAAAAACCTAACCCTAGGAGATGAAGCGCCAAAACTATGGGCCCCGTTTGGGTAAATTGGTGTTTCAACTTCCCAGGGACGTAACTTTGGCATACTATCTCCGTTTGACGCACATGGTACATCATTAGAAAGATCTATCCGAGGACTACAAATTTCACCATGAATATCCATTCTGAACCAAAATGATATTCGCTAGAGGCGTGATGCCCAAAAAACGTCGTTTAGGGCCTCAAAACGGCTCCGGAAGTTCAGGACCTGAAAAATTGCTAAAAATAGTAAGTTGTGCCGAAACTGAAAAAATGAAAGAGGCAATGGTGGGGCTCCAAGTGGAATAGGCGGGTGGCCACTAATATCCACCTGGATCATTCCTCCCCCCTTAGGAAGCAATGGTCCCCATTGCATTGAGTTCATCCATGAGATGAGGAAACTTTTGCTGAACTTGGTCCCCTACAACCTGGTGATGGTGTAACACCAGTCAGAGTGGAAAAGCTTGCGGTGGGGCCCAGTGAGTTCTTCCGCAAATGTACGATACTTTGTCACCCACCTAGAAGCAGTGGCACCCGGTGTCGATCATGGCGTTGCTTTGTACTTGGCATTGGTTCTCACCCAATATATCATGAACTCCGTCATAGACATGTGTTGAGCTTGCTCGATGAAGCTTGCTTGTCGTAAAAACATGATGAGGACATGAGCCGAATCAGCTCGAGTAGTTTGGGGCTGCAAATGGTATGGCTACATCAATAGGACATAGTGGCTGGAATCCCAAGCCCACCTGAAAGGGGCTATGGCCGATTGAACTGTGGAGAGCCCGATTATAACTATGTTGTACATATGGGAGGCTCTCGTCCCATGTGCGTGGATGATTTGAATTGTACATGCGCAGAATGTGTACAATCATTCTGTTGATGACCTCTGTCTGGCCATCTGTTTGGGGATGGAAAGTTGTGGACTTGGTGAGCTTGGTATCCAACATTGACCAGAGGCTGGACCAAAATGTGCTGAGGAACCTGCTATCCCGATTTGATATGATAGACTGTGGGATCCCAAAGTGCACCCACACTCGTTCAAAGAAGAGTTTAGCAGTGGCTTCTGCTGTGATATTCTTCTTGCAGGCCGCCATAATGGCCATCTTCGAGAATCTGTCGACGACCACAAAAACACAGTCATTTCCCTGCTTAGTAGAAGGCAGGCCCGACATGTAATCCAGGGAGATGGATTCCCAAGGTCAACTAGGGGTAGGTAGAGGAGTATATAGGCCTTGCTTCTTGATGGTCAGTTTGGCAATGGCACAAGCAGTGCAGGATCTGATGTGCTTCTCGACATCCTTTCGAAGGTTCGGCCAATAGAAATACTTCTGCAGGATTGCTACTGTTTTCTCGACCCCAAAATGCCCAGCGACTCGACTGTAGTGTGCTTCCCATATCATCTTGGCACGCTCACTTGAAGGAACACAAAGGTGTCCTAGGTGACATAAAAGTGCATCTTGGAGGTGAAAATTTGGAACTTGCATACCCCCAAGAGTGCCTTGTAAGTGTGGCCTAATTCTGGGTCACTCTCATAGAGAAGCAGCTAGTCAGAAGTCTCGTGCCCACAAGAGTTGAGCACGGTGGTGAGCGCCATGATCGGTGGTCGGCTGAGGCAGTCTGCAACATTATTGGTGCTACTCTTCTTGTACTTGATGTTCAAATGAAACTGTTGCAGATATGTGGACCACTTCTGATGGCGATCATTCTGCAACTTCCCTTGTGTCTGTATGAACTGCAGGGGCCAGTGGTCTGTGTGGATGATTGTTTCCTTCCCCAAAATGTAATGCTTCCATTGTCGACAGGCTTGCACAATGGAATAAATTTCTTTGTCATAGGTGGGATACTTGCGAACTGTCTCAGACAATGTCTCACTGTGATATGCCACTGGATGTCCCTGTTGAGTAAGAACTGCCCCAATAGCATAGTCAGAGGCATCCGTCTCGATCTCAAATGGTTGTTGCAAGTCTGGTAACGTGAGCACTCGGGCAGAACAGAGGTGATTTTTCAATTTCGTGAATGCCTTCTGTTGAGGTTTCGACCAAAAGAATTTTTCTCTCAGTCCTCCCTTGGTGACTTGACTCAAGGGCCAAGTGATATGAGAGAATCCCAACACGAATCTACGGTAGAAATTAGCAAGACCCAGAAAGCTGCGAAGCTCCGTTATAGTAGTCGGGGCTGGCCAATCCCGAATGACTTGGATCTTGGCTGGATCCACATGCACCCCCCTTTCATCAATAATGTATCCCAGATATTGAACCCGGGTCATGCCAAAAGTGCACTTCTCCAAATTGGCACACAACTTGTGTTGCCGCAGTGTTTGGAGGACTTGTCGGATGTGGTGAAGGTGCTCTTCCCAAGTCTCGCTGAAGATCAGAATGTCATCCAAGTACACCACTACAAATGAGTTGGTGAATGGCCGCAAGATGTCGTCCATCAACCTCATGAAGGTTGCGGGAGCATTCGTCAACCCGAAAGGCATGAACAACCATTCGAAAAGGCCTTCCTTGGCTTTGAAGGCAGTCTTCCACACATCGGAGGGTTCAATTGGTACCTGGTGATACCCAGACTTCAGGTCGATCTTGCTGAAATATTTTGCACCTTTGAGTTGGTCCAGAAGGTCATCAATCCATGGGATTGGGTACCTATTCCAGATAGTGATCTTGTTCAGCGCCCGATAGTCAATACAGAGTCTCCACGTCCCATCCTTCTTCTGTACCAACACGATCGGGCTCCCACAGGGCGATGAACTTGGTCTGATGTGACCTTTCTGCAACAGCTCCTGAATCTGCCTCTTGATTTCATCATTTTCCACAACAGAGCGTCGATAGATCGGTCCATTGGGTAGTGGCGCACCTGGGGTCAGATCAATCGGGTGCTTGACCTGGCAGTGCAGAGGAACCCCTGTGGGTGAGGTGAAGATGTCCCCGTACTCCTCCACGACCTTATCCATTTGTTGTTGTCGTGTAGAGGGGCCCTGTCTGGAGGTCGTGGCCACAGTCTTCTTCTTGCCCTTGGGGCGGATCATCAGGAAAACGAATTTCCTGGTTTGGGAAATGAGCTTACTGCATTGTTTTGCAGTAACCAAAGAGATAGCGGCAGGAGGTGGTACCTCTGGTATCCTGTACAACTTATTTCCCAAAGTAACAATAACAGCGCGAGGCCAAGACTCATACACAACATGATGCTTCCACAAGTATGGTTGTCCTAATAATACATCAGAAACATCAATAGGAGCAACGTCACATAATACCTCATCCGTGAAGGGCTTGATGCTATAGGGAAGGCGACACTGCTGGCTGACGCGGAGATCTCGTCTTTGGTGAAGCCACCCGATGGTGTATGGATGTGGGTGAGCTGTGGTCGGCAAGCCCAACCGCTTCACGGCGTCTGCTGAAATGAGGTTCTTTTGGCTCCCATTGTCGACAATGAACTATACAGGGGATCCCTTTACCCACATCTGGGAGTGGAAGAGACGTTCCTCCTCCTCTGGATCTTCCGGTTCCTCCTTCTGGACCTTTGTAGTGGCAACAGTGGCGTTGGGCTCCGCATCAATAATCTGTTTCCCTTTTTTATTCCCCTTTTCAGGTTCTGATTCGGAGTCGGAGCATGCATCTGACTCAGAAGCCCTCATCTCGGCCACTAGCGACCGCTTGGCCCGACACTCACTTGTGTTGTGAGTGGAGCTCTTATGGAACTCACACCACTTTCCCGTGTCCTTCTTTGGCTTTACGGTGTTGTTCTTTTCTTGTGGCTTTGACGGGTTGTCTTTAGCTGCCATGCCTTGGCTCTGTCCTTTGTTCTACGGTTTGGAAGCACCTTTTCCTTGCTTTTGATTCGTAGATCCAAAGTCTCGCTTCTTCTGTTTGAATTTCTGCTCAATCTTGGCAGCATACCGGTATGCCGTACCAAGCGAGGAGATGTCGAGGAACTCCATTTCCTCCCGAATGTATCTGTGCAGACAACTGCGATACTTTAGCACCAAATGTTTCTCTGAATCTTTGATACCCAACTTTGTGCGCAGGGTATGGAACAGATTCGTCAGCTCGTGCACATCTTGATCCCTTTGTTGTCGCAGCGTGGTCCATTGTATGTACTTGTCCTCATAGCTCCCTACGGGATAGTACTGTTCCTTGACGGCGTCCTGGAAAGAATTCCAAGTTGGTACAGCCGAGAACAAAGAGGGTTCTGTCTGGTCCTTGTTCTCACAGTAGGTTTCCCACCAGTCCTTAACATGGGGGGTAGCTTTGAGGAGTGCAAAAATAATCTTCTCCCGGTCTGAAAAGTCATGAACAGAGAAATATCCTTGTAATAGATTCAACCATCTATCTATGGCATCTGCGTCTATTTGACCCTCAAATATGGGAATGTCAAAATTTACTCGTACCTTAAAGGGAGTCGCAACTCCAGAGTGGCTACTGGATGCAGATGCGCCGCCGGTGGGCAGCCATTGAAGGATCTGAGCAAAGTTATCCATCATCGCGTTCCTTTGTTTTTCGAGGGCCTCCTCGAGCAATATTTTGATAGAATCTCCTGCTCCCTCATCTTTCTTTTCGTCCCCCATGGGCATCCGTCGAGGTTTGCGAGGCTGATCTTGCAAAGGTTCCACCAGATCAAGCCCTAGCTCCTTATACCCCGACCTCGTTGGGGACATGCAAAGAAGGATCGAGAAAAAGCAGACCCCTCTGATACCACTGATCCATATTTATGCAGGAACGCAACAGAATAAACATATAACCATAAATACAGAGATGCAGTGGAAATAACACTTCATTTCATTAATATCAAAGAACTGAAATTTTCTTACAGACAGAATGGAAATAA